>VZSG01000358.1:693422-779300 GCA_013398315.1 Nothoprocta pentlandii | reverse complement strand
CCTCTCCCCTCCCTTTCCCCCCTCCTCTTCCTCCTGCTGGCTCCGGGCTCGTCGCCAGGACGGGCCACCCACCCGAAGGGGCTCCTGCCGCCCGCGCCGCTTTAACCCCCGCCGCTCCGGAGCGCGGGGAGCCCGGCCGGCCTCCCGCTCCAGCCTCCCTCTCCAGCCTCCCGAGCCTCCGCGCCTCCTCCTGCTCCCGCTGCCGCATCCCGGCGCTCCTGCCTCCGGCGTGTCCTCGGTGTTCCGGAATGGAGGGGACCTTGCTCCGTGTCCCCGGGGGATGCAGAGCCCTGGTGGCCCCCAAGCCAGAGGCGCCCCGAGCTGCCTGGGGCTCTGCTGGGCTGCGCATGGAGTGAGCGGCGCCGTCCCCGGCCAGTGGTGCCTGTCTCCGGGCGAGGGACGGAGGGGTGGCGGGGGGGACACTGGCCAAGCCCTGGTCCCCATCGTGCCCCGTGCTGGCCAGAAGCAGCTCCCGGCAGGGCTGGCTTTGCAAGGAAGGGCTGGTAGGAGAAGGGCAGGTTTGTGCTAAGCCAGAGCCTGGCGCAAGGCAGGGCTGCGGCCAGGCCCGTTTTCCGTGTCAAAATTCAGCAGCAATTAAAAGTAATATATGTCCCCTAAAGCCCGACTGGGAGTTTAGAGCAATTCCAAAGGTCTGGAACATCAGGATCTAGGGCTTGCGCTGAGGCCTGGATGGACTCCAGGTACTTCATGGACCCAGCCCAGGTTGCACCAAAGTGGGATGTGGAGCTGAATCCACCTCCTCTCGCTATTCCCTGGGAATGACCTTTCCCAGCGCCCGCCATTCGGTGGCAGAGCCCCCGGGATGCTCCACACGTGGCAGCAGCCATCGCATCCCTGCTCCATGCCAAGGATTTGGCTCCTTCCCAGAGCGTTTGCCTGGGGGGCTGGAGCGCAGAGATGGAAAACAGCCACACAGGCTCCGGAGAGCCGGAGCGCGGCAGAGATCGGAGTGACCTGATTTAATTGGCAGGGCTTCAATAACATAAAAATCGCTGCCTGTGTGCCCAAACCAAATGGGTGATGTTCTGGCACGCTGGCCCTCGTTCAGCAAAGCGTTTAGGCAGATCCTTAATGGGAACACATGCTTAACGTTAGTCTCACTTATATGCCTTGCAACATAAACTGATAGCCAAAGAGGGGCCCCATTAGAAGGTCCCCGGTTAAGTCTGAGTCGCTTAATCACTTATTACTGCAAGCAGGGAGAGGACAGAGGTCTGGGGGGTCATCAGTGACACCCGGTTCCTGGTGCAAGGGCCCTTTTCCAGGCTGGATTCCCCGCAGCTGAAGCCCATCCAGCACCGCGGGGGTCCCGGCTTCACGTCCTGCACCTGGACACCCCTCGGGCTGCATGGGGACGAGCACCGATCCCTGCAGGTCCTGGCGATGAGGCTCTCTGCGGCCCAGGAGGCCTCTGCTAACTCAACGTTTTCATGGTAAAAGAATGCAAAAAGAAGAAAAGGACCCCCCAAAACAGCTCCTCCCTTTTCCTGTTGCAGACAACTGTGCATCAACCTGGCTTCATAGCTCCCTGCGAGGCCAGGATTTGGGGACAGGTTTGGGTGTCGTGGATATTGCTGTTATTTAATGATTTAAGGAGACAGCAGCAGCTCCCGCAGCGGGACGATGGATTCGCAGACCCCGGGGGTGTTTGGGGAGGCAGCGCCCCATCCCTCCCGCATCTCCCCATAATCCACACGGCTCCGGCTGCTCCCGACTTACAGCAGCTCTACAGCCCATGGTAGGTCAGCTATACGTTACCCTCTGCTCTCCCCTTGGGCGCTATTGCAAGCAGGGATCAATAGGGCTGCTTCCTTTGGCAGGAAAATCCAGCTGGGAAAACAGGCTTGCATTGCCTGAGCCCCCAAAATCTCCTTGATCTGGCTCAGGAAGAGGATTTCAGGGATCCCCAGCCCTCCTCCTCCTGGAGGGCCAGGGTCCCATCTAGCTTCTTGCCACATTTCCCCCCTGGACGACGCAAATCCCAACTTCCACTGTAGGGATCAGGTGTCATCAGCATCATATTCCTCACCTTTGCAATTACACGTATATGTATATGCATTAAAGTGCTTTTATTGTTTTGGGGAGCCTCATTTCCAAATTCTTCACGGAGAGCGATCCCTGCACGGGGAGACCCTCTGCATCCCTCCCTGCAGCCTCTGGAGCAGGGAAGGGAGCACGGAGAGGCTACAGGATCAATAACAGCACTTCGGTGTCTGCAATGGAGCCCCAGGGAATTCCGTATCTCAGCACGCTTGGAGCTCTGGGTCAATGCGGCCACGGCAAGGTCACGCAGAAGTCTATAACAGGGAAGGGGATTAAAGCCTGGATGTCTTCCCGAGTTGTGGTCCGGCATCCCGACTCGCGGCACCATTCGGGACAGAGCTCCTCGCTCCGGCGCCGCATCCGTCGGGGCTCCGGCGCTGCCGCATCCAGCCGCGTTGGGTGGGAAGGGAGAAACGTTCCTCTGGTTATTTTATTCCTCTACTTTGGGGCTGCTTTACAGCTGCTATAAAAGCAGGTGATAAATCAGCGGCGATGCCGTAAAATGCAGGAAGAGCCGTAGCCTGAGCCCCGAAGAGCCTGACTCCCTCCGCCAGCCCCCCAAATGCAGCAAGAGCGGCCGGGTTTATCACTGGGCATCTTTATATCCCCCTTGGGAGGGAAGCTGTGGGGACGAGGGGATCCCGATGGCATCCCCTGGCACACGACCACGCCGGCAAGCTGAGCATCGTGTCTCTTTGAATGGCGCATTTTGCATTGCAGAAATTTTACATCGCGCTCTCTCCCTCTCGCTGTCTTCGCTCCCACTTCTCTCAGATTTACGGGCAGGAGATTGGGCCAGGGGGAAATAAACTTCCTAAAGAGCACAGCGGTGGCTGATAAAGAAGGGAAAAAAAGCAGTAAAGGAAACGATGACGATGCCTCCCGCGTTACGTGCTGCTTTACGCCGCGGGTTTGTTTCTTTTACTGCCAAACGAAAATGTAATTAAGAGGCTGCAGCATCAGCCCCTTGCAACTGCACTTGTTGCAGCTGTAGCAGAAAATACGGAATCCTTCGTGCCTGGGGCTTCCAGTTCCCTTGGATCGGCTGGCCCTGGCACTGGCCTTGCCGCTGCACAAGAGAAGCAGCAAGGCTGAACTGCAGCACTGAAGAAACCTCCTGTTTCCTTCCCCGAACCCAGGGGCTTTTCTTTCACTTGCCCCAGAGCGGGCAGCGATAGGGAGGCTCCTGCAGCAGGGGCTGCATGCCGGACGGGACAGGGAGCGAGTCCTCCTGCTCCTCCTGCTCCCGCCCCATTTCGGTGCTTGCAGGAGCGTGTTTGCCAGCGTTCCCAAGACGATACGAGCCACCTTCTCCGCCCTGCATGTGCACCCGTGCTGCTGCATGCACCTGCACGCGTGCACTGGCATGCTCGCATGCATGTTTGCACGCACACAAGCACGCGAATGCACGCTCGCCCCTTGCTGCCCTTCAAATGCATGGGTTTGCAGGAGGGTTTTGCAGGAGGATTTTGCAGGACGGTTCTGCAAAACGATTTTGCAATTTGGTTTTGCAGGATGGTTTTGCAAAACGATTTTGCAGGCTGGTTTTGCAGCCCAGCAAGCAGCAACGGGCCGGCTGCTCTGCACGGCTGCGCTGGCACCTGGGCACAGATTGGGATAAAACCACGGAGGAAAAAGCTGCGGTTTCGGGATGCAGCTTTAACTCATTTCTCTGTTGTCGGCGCCGCTGGCAACCCAGCGCTCACCGCAGCCCCCAGCGGGCACCGAAACACATCCCTCATTAACTGTCACCCTTGGCTCTTGCTGCAGCCCCATAATCCCATCGCATTCCCATCCCAATTCCCATTGGAGCCTCTTATCCACGGCTGCTCTGCAGCCCGGAGCGGGGCTTCCATCCCCACCGCCTCAGTGGGAGCCATAGGGCGAGCGTGCAGCTCCTTTCCCCTCCTTATTTTTTTTTAATTGGAATCTCAGCTGAATCTGCTAATTAAGTTCTTTGCCTGCAACTAATATTGTGCCGCTAATTCCTCCCTGCAATGATCCCTCCCGCAGCCGCCGGGGCTGCGCTCGCTGGCATCCTTCCATCCGCCGCCTTGCAGGGAAAGAGGAGCCCTGTTTAATCACGCCGAGCCACTCCGGCTTTAGCAGCCCTTGCGGATCAGCCCAGTGGCTCCTCGAGATGCCCGGAGCAGCCCCGAGTCCCTGTCGTGGCCATCCCGACATCCGTGGGGCCGGGATCTGCTCCGTGGGGTCCGGGTCTGCTCCGCGCGGCCGCCCGCTCGCTCGCATCACGAGTATTCCCGAGCTCGTTGATGCTGCTCCTCTCTCGCCGTTTCCCCTGCTTTCTATTTTTATAAATAATACCTGCTCTGGAGCCGAGCAGAATTCCAAGCGTGCAGCTAAATCCTCGGGAGCTCGCGGTGCCTCCGGGGGGGCCTCGGAGCTGCTCCGGAGCAGAGCCCGTTGCTGCCGGGGACCCCGGTGCTGCTCCCAGGATCCGTTGGTCCCCCCCATTGCTTTGATCCCACCTGCATTAACGCAAACGGAGCCGGCACGGGAGCCATCCCTCTCCCTGCTCGTTGCACAGCGGGATTGCTGCTATCCAGAGAGGATAACAACCCCGGACCTGCTTCCTTATGGCCCTCCATGGCTTTATTTTGATTTGGGGGTGCCCAAAACCACCCGGGCAGGCGGAACTAGACCCAGCGCAGCAGACAGGGACTAAACCCAACTCCATGCGGGGCTGGGGCCAGGGCTGAGCGGGGGACAAGGGGCAGGCGCCGGGGGCTGCACCCGGCAAACAGGGAAGCTGGGATTGCTCCAGCTGCCGGCCAGGAGGGCTGCGGGTTGCCATGGCAATCGGCAGCCACAAATTTTCTCCTTATTTATCCCCAGCGCTGTTTTGGGCTGGGTTAAAGCCGGGCTCTTTGGCCAGGGAAGGGAGGGCAGGATCTCCGGGTGCTTCTCCGCTGCAAAATGCCCCAAGTCTCATGCAACAGCTTTGCCAAAGCCAAGAGCTCGCAGCTCCCCCTGCTCCCATCACACAGGATCGTTTCCCCAAAGTCCCGCCTGCTTTTTTGGCCGTTTGCCTGCTCGGATGAGGATAAATCCTGGATGATTCTGCTTTACGGTATTTCGTGCCACCGTCCCTGCTCCGCTGCTAGAGCATCGGGCTGTCTTTGAGCCTCATCCAACGCCGAATCCCCTGGCCAAGGCGCAGCCCAGGCTCTCCCGCTGCCGCAAACATGGGAGCCGGGTTGCCCTGCTTATAAAAATACTTAAAATTCCCCCAAAATAAATAAATTATTGAAAAATATAAATTATAAAAAATTAAAAAAATTAGAGGAGCCTGAGCTACTTAAAGGTGCTTCTCTGCATCCCCCCTGTCACCTGGGCTGTGAAATACGAGGGGTCTCGTAGCCGGGATCCTCTCTGCAGGGTGCGAGGCAGAAGGACAAGCGTCATTGAGACGGACGGGAGCATCTAAAGCCCCGTCACCTTCCCCGTTTATCCGAGGCACTCCAGTAACGGCTCCTTAATCTAATAACTGGTTCTTTTCGATGCCTTCAGCGGCACCGTTATGTAAATGCCCCTCTCACGCTGTATATAAAATGCTGTGTATTTTATAGACGGCGTGTTGGCCAGCACTGAGGAAACACCTTTGATTGCAGCGTCAAACACTCACGGGGAAGGCGAGGACAGTGCCAGCAAAGGGAAACTCGAGGAAACGGCGGAAACGGGTTAAATTGATTTGTTTTTTGCCAATAGAGGTCAGCGTGAAGTATTAGGCTTCTGCGCGTGTACAAAGAAATCCCATTATTCAAGGAGTAGAGCAGCTGTTTTCAGGCACGAGAGGGAACGACACGAGTGGGAGCAGCCAGAGCAGAGGAGCTCGAGGTGCTGGAGCAGGAGCCCTCGTTCTTGGAGACGGGATATTCGGGATACAAGCTCCAAGCTAAGCCAGGCTGGGATAAGCAGGAGAAGGAAGGAGGCACCTGGGTCTTCCCTGGCTGACGATGGCCCTGGAGCGACGATGCTGAAGGAGGTTGGGATGAGAACCGGCTCTGCCACGGCTCCCAACGGGACATGCAGGGAAATTCGGCATTTGGCTGCACGGGTGGAAGAGGGAAAGCAGCTCCAGAGAGCGCCTCTCGGCCAGGGCGTCCTTCCCAAGGAATGCGCCCCATTCCCAAGGAATGTCCCCATGCAAGGGGACAGCAGGGAGCGAGGGGAGCAGCTGTTCGAGCTTTAAATGACATTTAATTAGCAGCATTCAGGTGGTCACAGCAGCACTGAGGCCTGCAGGCCTTGCCATTTGTTAATTAAAGCAACTCCTGACAGAGACTAACGACTTTTTAATGAATCTGTTGTCTTAACATCTTATTAGGGTTTGACTTCTCTCTTTCATCCCCTTTGATTCCCCCCCGCCTTGCGTTTTCCTTGGAGCGCTGGTGTCAGAAGGAAGGGATCTCCTGCCTGCCAAGGGGAGATCCAGCCGAGCCGAGGGAAAGGCCTGGGCTCCAAATCTCCCCCAGCAGGAAAACATCCCAATTAGGATGGAGACAGAGGCTGAGAGGGACCGGGGAATTTGCAGCCCTTGGCCAAGCCCTGCTACAGGTCATGCCATGCTCATTCCCATGAGGCATAATATCTTGGATAATAGCATATCAAGGCAGAATATCTTGGAAAAGATGTGGAAAAACCAGAGGAAAATCTGGGTAGAGCTGCGGGGCTGCTTGTGCCCGGCAATGCAGCCGTGGGAGCCCATCTGCCTTCCTCACTGGGAGCTGCTGGGGGCTGATGGAGAGAGCCAGGCAGGAAAGCCTCGTGTGCCACCACTCCGAGCACAGCAGCGAAGCCAAGGGAAGCGATTAACCTGCCCCACTGAAAGCCAAGGATTTCACCCCAAAATGGGCATCTCGGAGGCCGTGCACATGCTGCCCTGACCCTCCCCGCTGCAGAACAGCCCCAGGAAAACCTTGCTTTTGGAAGAATGGATGCTTTTAGTTATGGGTGGCTTGGACACACGTGCTGCCCCGGGGATGAGGACAAGCGGGGACAAAGGTGGCCCCAGGACACTGGTGATCAGCGCTAGAGATCAGCCCCGGGCTCTCAAGCTCAAGCTGAGTATTTGCAGCACAGTCACGACTCAACCATCTCTCTTTTCCCAGTCCTTTGGGCCAAGAGGCAGGTAATAAAGATCCTAATTCTCCTTGATTTGCTGCACACACATGCAAGGGCACGGCCTGGCACAGGAGGAACCACTTCTAAACCACCCAACTTTTAAAAATAAAAGTACAAGCGCGTCCCAGAAACACACGTACCACCCAGGCAGGTGCTTGCGTGCCCCATAAGGATGCACTCGGCTGCAAACCTGCCTCCAAACTTGAGCCCCATGCATGCAGACACAGGAATGTGCATGCACGGGGACACTTGTCACCAAGAGGTGTGCGGGTGCCAAGTGTCACCCCCAGGACGCGGCTCAATTCAACGCAGCAGCATTTTTTAGTTATGACACGCTGTACAAGCGTCGCCAAAGCGCAGAAAAGCAGCTGAGCCCAGGTATCTGTCAGCAGCCCAGCAGGTTCAATCCATCAGGAATTAGCCCTGGGCAGCGCTCCGCACACGCTTGGCATTTAATCCTCCTTTGCAAGGCTCAAGGGCGGGCATGCTCGGACACCCGCACACAATCAGACACTCCTGCTCCTGGATGGGGATGCTCTCACATGTCAATGTGTCACGCCAGGACAAGGTGCATCCGTGTCCCCGTGCTCCAGAGGGGCCTCGGGGTGACCGTGGTGACCGGCTCGCACGGTGATGGGCAGCGAGTGCTGCGCTGTCACACCTCGATTCATGTGTTTTCTAATTCAGCAGCGTTTTCCACTGGTGCTGCTACCCTCATTAAGGAGGAAATGTTCAGTGGAGGGGATTGAATGGAAGGAAAGAGTGCGTGAAGAGAGAAAATGCACAAAAGGCATTAAAAAGTCAGATCCACTGCTGTTCTCCTGGTGCAATTCTGGAGAAGGTACTGTCAGAACCAAGTATTTCATAGGGTTTCCAAAAAAACACATCCAAAATGCAAGAACAACAACTGAGGAATTTATCAGGTGGCACCCCATCTAAAAAGATTCCCAGATGTTCCAGGCAGGAGTCCAAGTGGATGCTTAGGGAGACCAACACTGTTGGGAAAGGTCTTTGGTGTTGACATCCTTAGGACTAGCAACACTCAATCCGTTTGAAGGAGAGCACAAACCTATAAAAATAGATTGTTTCTACATCTATATTTAAAACTCTGTTCTCCTTGGAATGGACTCAGGCTACAGCAATTAACTAATGATGAGGATGATTAAGGATTGCTCTTGCTCTTTACATTTATAGCATCTCTCCTACTTCTTTTCCGCATAATAATTCCTTTCCTCTGCAATACCAGCGGAGCATTCCCAGGAAAGCGAGGAGCAAAAGGCAGCAAGTGAGAAAGGTGATCCACAAAACGGAGCAGAAGAGCAGGAAACCTGGTGCTTAGCAGCCCCCAAGCATCAGCCCTGTCCAGGGTTTTCGTGTTTGGATTGAGCAGTTCCAGCAACCGAGCAAACACGGAGGAATCTCCAGTGACAAAACATGGGATGCTGCTCATGGGGACACAGGCACAGCCCGTGCTGAGGGGCACAGGGCTGGCTCTGCTCCATACTGACATCCCCAGATCTCTATTCCGCTGCTGGCAGGAAGCCCTGGCTTACCGTGCAACGATACCCCGTGGAAAGGTTGGCAAGAAGGGGGGAATAAATTAAAGAAAATCAGCGGGATAAAAATAGATGTGAGAGAAACAGGAGGCAGGAATCTGGCTGGCTCGCAAGGGCGATTTCTGGAGGGAGCAGCCGCTGCCCAGAAGGTGACCGGAGACCCATCAAGTCATCGTCACGTTGGAGACCTGCTGCTGCGCCGGCCCCCTGCGCTCGGCATCGCCTTAGCCGTGAGAAACACGGCCCGTCTTCCCGAGAACCAGGGCATGAACAAAACCAACCGAAATAATTACAGGTTACAACAAATCAATTGGAACTGTGTAAATAGCCTTCGGGCAGGCGTAAGACACGATGTTCTTCGCTTAACGCGCTCGGCGCTCGCCCGCGGGCGCTCCGGTCCGCGCGCCGGCGATGGATGCTCCGTGATCCGCACGTGGCGAGGGCTCCTTCCCGCTCCCAGCGGGAGGGCGGCCAGGTTCGTGCCATTAAAGCCATGGCAAATTTGTGATGGGGATGCACTGACGCGCTGCACCTTGCTCAGGGCATGCATGGAAAGCCAGCACGGCTGCCAGGGCATCCTGGTGCTGCGGGCAGACACGCTTGTCCTTGGAAATTTTGCCAGTGGCAGTGAGAGGAGCTCCACAAATTGCCCTGGAAAGCAAACCCCGAGGCCTCAGGGCTCCAGAGCACCGGGTCCCCCTTTCCTCCCCGAGTCGCTGGGGAGGTTGCAGAGGTTGACGTGCGCTCCTGCATCACCCCGGGCATCATGCATGATGCCCTGGGCATCGGCTTCGTGCAGCAGCCGGCAGAGCCCAGGGAGAACACCCTATCTCGCATCCAAAACCCTCCCGCACTGGAGACTCTCTTTAGGTATTCAGGCAGCTAATTCTGAGAGACACACTGCTCGAAACGAGAGGGCAAAATCAGCGTAGTATTGAAAATTTTATGGCTTGCAAGCCTCCTTACAAAACATTTTGAAGAAACAAGACAGGAGCAATTTTCTAGGATGTTTCCTGGACGTGCAGAGGCCCCGAGGACTGTCGGCACCGCGTGTCAGCTGCACCCTGCCCTGGGCTGCAGTTATCCTGTGCCCTGGCAGCCCCAGCTGGGCATGCCAGGAACATGAATGGGAGCGGGAACATGTGCCGCGTGCCCAGGCATCCTGCAGCTGGAAATGGATGTGATGGGCTTCCAGCCTAATGTGTGGTGCTAGGGAGCCATCCAGGGCATGTTTCTGCTGCAGGAGCTCAAGGAAAGCTCATGCTGAGGCTCTGCTCTTCTTCTTAGAGGGATTGCCACCTCCTGCAGGACCTCCATGGATTGCACATCTTGGTCAGGGCTGGCAGATGTTCCCTAGGCATACATAGGGCCAAGCTAAATCTTCTGCTGCCTTTCAGGGCCCTGTGCCACATACTGCAGCTCCTTAACCCAACACACAGGAGTGAGGAGCATCTCAGCAGCAAGAAGAGCTGTCAATAAGCACTTCACAGGCTCACATGTTCCTGTCTCTCCCATAATAACTTGGAAGCACTTCTGCTGTAACTCCAACCTGCATAGCAGGGACATGTGCCTACCAGGAAAGAGGCTCAACTAACAAAGAACTCCCATGGTGGAGAAAGGATGGGCACTAGGAAGAGCCTTCCCAGGAGCAGGCCCAGGCCCTCACCAGTGTTGTTACAGCCACATCACCTACCTGCTTGCACTGCTGCTCAAGGGTCCCTATGTCCCACACACAGCCCATGGCATCTCCTCACCTCCAGCCTCATACACAGGGCCACTAGCACCAGTAATGGAGACAGCTCTACAGCACCTAGCAAGCTAGAAAGTTCTGGAGTCCTAACCAGGAAAGACACAAGAAAGAGATGACCTACTCACCAAAACCCCAAAACTCAACCCCAGGGAGGAGTAGCTGGGGCTCTAAATAGTCTTCATGGCCCTGAGTGGCCCCACCTGGGGCCTCCACACCCATCCTGCCCATGGCCTCCTGGCTCTATTTAAGCTTGGGCCAAGGCTCCTTGTCCAGGTGGTGGGGCTATGTAAGGAATAGGGCTGGTTTTGTGTGTTGGGGACCTTGGTGGTCTCTGACCCTGCCTTATGTTCTAAGCTTGGCTGCTATGGATGTGTCTCACACACCAGAGCTATTCTTCTATGGCTCCTGTGAGACCACGTGTCTATGATACTTGGCAGCAGGTATGTGACCACTGGTGGCTTCTTCCTGCTGATTGATTCCTTGGTGCCTGCTTAATGAGATGCTAATTTAATGTTGTGGTCAATCAGTAGATTATGAGGATTAATGTGTTGCCATCCCACCAAGTGGTACTTGCTGTAAAGTGACTCTGCCAGAAACAAGTCCCTATCTGGGGGCTTTGCATGAGCATGGATGGAGCCTGTCCTGGTACCTAGATGTTCCCCACCTTCCCAGCTCTTTGTTGCTGCATGTGGGAAGCCCAGCAAGATATTCCAGTCCTATTATGGTCCATAAAGGTGAGATGCAGGAATTTCACAGCTTGTTATGCTGGAGCAGAGGCTTGATGCTGCAATGCTTTCCTAGGACTCTGAAATTGGGGATTTGTTCAGTTAAGGCTAGAACTGAGAAAATACCTTGCCAAAAATAACTTTCTGGACAAATCTTAGCTTGAAATTTGCTTGTGAGTTGCTTACAGGCTTTCTAGGCAGATCTTTCTCTTAAAATCAGGGGTGGAATTACTTCTGTTGCAGCTTCCCAAACTGTAGCTAATGCACAAGCAGCAGACTGTACTTCCAGCATAAGCTGCTTGGATGAGCCTTGAATCAGATAATTCACCCTGTGGTTGTGATCCCTGTTGGAGGACGCTTGGATTTGGGCTGGAATGGTCACAATATGGCTTTCTGAGTGTGCTTTCTGGAACTATTCTGCAAATGTTGCTTTGAATTTGGCTGTTCCTTCAAGCCCCTGTGCCAAGAAAATCATTAACAACCTATTAATGGAAAAGAACACCAAGTCTGAGTGTCCATCAAAGAACTTGCACAAGGAGGTACTTGGCAGCTGATTGCTTTCATCAAAGTTAAAATATTGGAAACAAAAGTCACTGAGCACCTGTGTAAAAGCTGTTGTGGAGAAACAAATGAAAAATAAACCAAAATTAAGTAAGAGGGTCTGCTTTTGTCTTGTGCTGCTGTTCCTTGCAGACCTGCAGTGATGCTCTGGGTGGACCCAATATTGATGAGGGAGTCATTCCTTCTTGAGTGTGGTGCTGGCTGTGGAAAAGCTTGTTTCCCAGTGAGGCACCTGTGGTCTTAGGACACATGGATGCAACCATAAGCCCTTGTTTTTGCCAGCTTCTCTCTTGTCTTGCAGCTTCTGCAGGAGACCAAGGACTGGATGTGCAGTGGTGATGCTCTTGCCTGCACCTGCAGTCAGGTAAGGAGTGGAAATTTCCTTTTCATGGGAGATGAAGGTACTGTGCCCTTCTCCATGCAGGGGAGGGCATGTATGTTTTTGAGGAGGAGCATTTCCAGCAGCTCCCACCAGCATGGATTGCATGGTGACTAGGCTGCTGCACCTGCCTGGATTTGGGGTGGCACAGCAGCACTGAGGGCTGAGATGGCTTAACCTGACAAATTCTCCTGGAAATAGGTGCTGATGTACATGTTTTAGTGTACAATGAGCAGATTGCCACCCTGGTGGTTGCGAACAGGTGGTACCATGTGGACAATCCATCAGTGCAGTTGGGTTTTGTTGCGTTGCATGTTCTTGTGGGTACCTTCAGTTGCTTTAGCTCTGCAGTCATTTGGTTGGAGCTGACTGTGTGGGATGTCCTCGGCGGAAAGGGAAAGGGCTGTACAGTCAGTTCCAGCTTCAAAAATGGCAAAGGGAAGAAAAAAACCAACTCTGTAGTGCCTGGAGATGCAGGAGAACACTTGAGCAGCACTGCTTTCCTGGAGGAAATAATGGAGAGGGACACGCTGAGTGGGAGGCACAAGGCTCACCGAGGAAGCTGTACATAATAATCGATGTCCCCATCGCTTTGCAATGCAAGGTGTTGGCTCTGTTGTCTCTGAGTTCACCCTATATAAATATTTATGGCCCCTAATGCAGAGGTTTGTCACATGTAATGATGTGAAGCTAGCGTGATGTTGTCTATAGGTGACACGTTGTCTATAGGTGACATGCCGCACCAAGGGGAACTGGCAAATGTCATGCCCGGCTCCCGGGGAAAGTGCATTAGCAATGCTTTCTGTGTAGCTAGAGCACTAGAAAACTTGGGGTGGGAGAGTTATTTTCTCCCTGCCGTGATCCTCAAGGATAGGGGAGGGGAAGCTGAGATGATTCAGTGTTTCTGACAGGTCCGTGGTGGCTCACTGTGTTGGTTTGGGGCTAGCAGAGGGAGTGAGAAGGCAGAGTGATCTGTTCCCATCTGAGCACTTAGAGGTACTTGCAGAGATAGGGCTGCTGATGAGCCCATGGGCTGAGATGTTGGCAGAGGATGGAAAGAGAGGGATCTTTCACCCAGCACCTCCCATGGCATTAGCGATTGGAAGCATCAGCCTTCTGGTGACCTCTCTGGAAAGCACCCAGCTCCTGCTGACTCCAAAGGGGCTAAAACCCCGCAGTGTGCAGGTGGGTGAGCGGTGGAGGGTGGCACCTTGGCATGCCTCCTATGTGCCCCGTGCTGCAGCGCAGCCCCCTCGCACGCACCCTTTGCAACCCGCTAATAACAACGCCCGCGCCCGCTCCGAGTGCCTCCTCTCCTCTATTGTTCTGCAGGATTCAGCTGCTGGAGGCTTGGAAAGAGCCTCCCAGCCTCTCTGATAATATCTCGCATTGTTCTCCTCACCTGCTGCTCCTCTGAGTCATCCTGCTGCCTGGCAGGGCGGCCACAAAGGTCTCCCTATCAGATGCAGCTCAGGCAATATCTGGCTCCTGGGTTGGTTTTGCATCTCCTGCTCAGCTTTGGAGAAGTTCAGGGGCTGGGGGAAGGGAGAAGGACTAACAGGATTAATCCTCTGAATTCATTATGTAAAAACCTGGCGCCCTGCCAATCTTTCTCTTGAACAAATGGCCAATGCTTTTCTTTAATAGCATTAAGCAAAATTACAAATCACAACGTTGGTTAATCAATCTCAATAGGTTTCTCTGCATGACTTTTTTTAACTGTCTCCTGGAAAAGCCTGAAGCAGCTAATGTTTTCCTGCTCACTTCCCTCTGTTTCTTGGCATGGGAAGTAATTGCTAGAGTGATGCTGGTGGTTTTTGTCTCTCCTGAACTCCTGGCCTGGATGGACAGAGACCTGCGTGTGAAGCAAGAAGACATTAATGACTCTAACGTGTTAATCTTATCAGCCAAGCTCATGCTAGTCAAGAGAACCCGGGTTTGGCTCAGCCCTATTCAGGGCTCTGCATGTGGGAGAGGGTGAGAAGAGAAAGTCCTAGATGGAGCAGGGAGGAGACTCCAGGCTATATCCCCAGCACAAGGCTCAGGGCTGTCTGGATGATCCAGGGCTATGGGGATGGAGACAGGGTCCCCAGGGATGTGGAGTCCTCTGCTCCTGCCCTGCATAGGGTTCCCCTGCTAAAAATCCCTAGGGATTTAATGCAGACTGTTTAAGAGCCTGCAGAAGGGGTGCTGGCGAGGGGTGGTCCATGAGGGTCAACATCAGAGATCCAGCAGATCTGCTGGATTTGGTTTTGTTTTTATTTCCCTGTGGCTTTTATAGGAACATATGAGTATTAATAAGCAGTTGTGGCTTGCTTAGAGCGCATGGATCTGTAGAAAAACATTAATGCATGGCTATACATGCAGGGGTTGTGTGTACAGCTATTGCACACACCCCCGTGTTGGTGCAGAGCTGTTTGCTGCTGTATTTGATGCCTTTGCCCACCTGCAGATGGGTGGTGTGTCCATCAGGCCACTTAACTTGCCATTTATCAGTCAGCTGGGCTGAGGACCAGGTGCTGTTGGATGCTCAATTAGCAGCAAGTGCCTGGGTGGCCAAGGGCTTCATGGAGAACCTTGTCCTGCTGTGACCTGCTGCAGGACATGTGTGAAGGTGGGTGAGCTCTGGTGGCAGCTGCACGGATGGGAGGACCAGCCCAAGGCACTGGGGGAGGTCTGTGCTGCAGATCTGGGTGGAAAAGGCTGTGGGTGGGCACAGAGACAGAAATATCTCCCAAGCAGGAGTGAGGAGGCAGAAAAGCCCAAGAGGAGGCCCTGCTAACACAGCCCCCGAGGAAGCTTTGCAGGATGGGGGAGAGCTGGAATGAGGCTTGGGAAATCTGTCTTGCACCCGCTGTCCCGGAGGAAGCACTTCTGCAATGAGCAGGCTTAGGGAATGCCCACTTACCACCTCCTTTACATCCTCTTGAGCACAACCAAAACATGCCTCTCAAGTCCAAAGTACTAATTATGTTTAAGGTCACTTTGGCATATTTAAGGTTTTTCTCTAGCAAAAATAGGCATGTTCACATCGATGTACATAAAAGAGGGAACTGAGCTGGGATGTGACTATTCAAAGGCCTGTTTAAGTTATGGGTGACACCTTTATAATGCACCAAGAGGAAATTATCCTGGTGATATATGTTGTGCTAGAATGGAGAGGGCACATCAACCCATTGGGGTTAGATACCTATTTTGGGATGGGACAACCAGCTCCATCTTTTCTTTCTTCACTGCCCCCTATCCAAAGCCTAGCAGAGAAGCTCCCACTTGGAGGGCTGGCTCCCATCTGGAAGAGAGGAACCCACCAGTGGGGCTGAAGAGGTCCTGGAGGGTGACTGAAGAACCTGCAGTTGGTCTAGGATGGGGTTGTTCAAGCCTGGCACGTCCCAGAGCACAGCGGAGGTGCAAGGGCAGCACTGACTGCAAAGCAACGGGCAGGAGGAGCAAATTCCATGAGGAGGAGGAAGGGAGGAAGCTAGTGCTGAGCTTCCCTTGGTGCACCAGCCTCCTCCTCACCTCATCTAAAATTAACTTCCCTGTTCAGCTGCGTTTAAGCAAAACCAGTTGCCATGGCCACGCCAGGGCCTCCTAGATATAGCAAACGAGGTAATCAGTTAAAATGAATCGCCGCGGAGCTGATGCTTGCTGTAGGTTACATGTGAAGTTCATTCACTTGTTAAACCTAATGGACTGTATTGCCTATGAATTGGAAATGTAAATTCTCTCTCAGTGGCCGGCGTTTGCATCGGGCTGGAAAAGCTGCAGGAAAATGTCAAATTAAAAGAGCTAGTGCTGTGGATAATGCGAGCCCATAACGGATCAGAGGGGATTTGTGTGTGGGGTCCAGCCTTAGGTTTGCTGGAAGGCACGTGGCTGAAAGCTGAGCCCCCCTTGCTGCCCCCGAGGGGACACGGGTATTTATAGCACCTCATTAATGCTTGCTTTGCTGGCGCTTATTAGCTCTGCTGTGCTGTTTGGAATAAAACAAGCGGTTTGGCCCTGCTAGAGGGTCAGGAGATGCTGGAGAAGAGCTCCGCTGCTGTGCACAGCCTTGCAGCCCTGGAAATCCCAAGGCACAGAATGAGACAGCGGCCGGGACTGGCACCTTTTGGCGCTCTGCCACCGTTCAGTGAAACCCGGTGCTGCCCAGGGCTCCATGGAGCTCCGCATGGGATCAAGAAGCCGCTCGGAAGCCTCCGGAGTGCTGAGCGAGGGAAAAGGCTGCCGGCAAAGTAGGGGCACTTGCTATTTTAATAAGCCCATTGCTGTGAGGGGGGGAAAAAACCTTTAGGAATGGGTCACACCAATTTCGTGCCTTGCACAGTCTGGCAAGTGTCCCATTCCAGGCCCTGGATGCAGGGAGCGGAGCATCGTGCGTGCAGCCTCTGCACGGCCCCCGGGGCTCCCTGGGGACCTGTTTGGTGGAATCTTGGAGCATCCTGAGGTTCACACTTGCCTCAAATACATATGTTCATATTTCACAGGTTGCCATGGCCAGGATTCCCGCTGAGGAGGCTCCAAAGCTGTGGGAAGCGGAACAGCCTTTCCTGGCTCCTGCTTTGCGTTCAAGTACAGAGGAGGCTGATTTATTCCCTGCCCTTCTCCCACTTATACCTTCCCACCTCCTGAAGATGAAGGACTTGTAGCGCTGGAGAGAAGATGCTCCAAATACCAGGCAAGCTTTTAGGATGTCTGGGTTCAGGTCTGTTGCTTTGCCACATATTTTTTATGCACTAAATTCATGTTTTGCAGGGCCACCTTTAGCCTTAAAATTCACGTGGCTGCATCCGCTGTCAGTATGTGACATTTCCCGTGTTAAAGTGTTGTACTTATTAATTTAATCTTTCTTGCTCATTTGGCTCCAACCAACCTGCAGAGCAAAATGGACATTATTTAGTCTATGTAGGACCTGTAACAATTAGAAAATGCTACTGTCCTGCTAATTTGGGAATTTGGATGGGCACATATAATACATCATTAGGCTTCTTTATCATCTAGATTCATCATTGGAAAAGGTGCAGTAGTGGCTTGGTGCAGAGTGGCCATGTCCGTGTCCATATGGGTAATTCCAGACCCATATGGACACTATGGACTGCTTTGTCACCCGACATAAATCAGAGCATCTCCCTTCTCTGCAACATACTCGTACTGATTTACATCAAGCCCAAATCCAGTTCTAAATAAGCTTGTGACATTGAGTAATAGGCCTCATTGCAAAGCTAGGAGAAATTAGCTTTGCTGTGACATATGGCACAACCTTCAGGTCCTAATTGTGCTGGCTCATGCATTCATAATACCACCAATTATTTATATGATGAGGCAAGATAGTGCGTTTATCAGTAGTCTTCCTTCTCTGACAGTTTATGATCAACCAAGTAGCACCCATTGGAATACTCCAGGCAATTAGGCGCTCTGATGTGCTCGGTGTCATCCGATTGCTGCATAATAAACAAAAAAAAGTGATTTTTACGCCTTCAAAGAGGGCCCTGCCAGAGCGGCTGGGTCAAAAATGCCTCCCGTGTGTTGTGCCCATAATTGCGGGAGAGGCTGCGATTTGTCACCGCGGTGCCTTTGCCGGAGCCGTTCCCGCGCGGCGCATTAACCACGTGAGCCTGGAAGCCGCCCATTTGTCTTGCTCTCCGCAGCTCCGGGATGTGCCGCAGCGGATGGAGGCCGGGATGGGCGTTTTCCCACTGTGGGATGGAGCAAGCGGCTTGTGGCCTTCGCTCCCTGCCTGTTCCCTTGGCCGCTTTGCAGCCAGCCTGGGCGTTTTGGTGCTGCTGTGTGGAGGAAGGTGCCCCGTGGCCGTGGAGCTGGTGGATGTGCCCCTAGGGCCCATGCTCAGCATGGGAAATCCAGTCATCCTCCCTTGTGAGCCTCATCTGCCCATCCAGGTCTGAAGCCTCGGGGCTCTCCAGGTGACTCCAAGTTGGATAATTACCCTGGATGCAGCTGATGGGCTCCCCTAGGTGCCTCCTGAGTTGCTTACAGGGGTGTTATTTATAGACTCCCCTGTCTTCTGTAATTTGTGGAGAAAGCATTGCTGACCGGCGCGGTTTCTCCCCCTCAGTCACATTCATCTGTCAGTGTAAATCCACATCTCCGAATCCTAGGAAGTCGTGGCATTCCCGCGTGCAGGTGTCCCCGCTCGTGTCCCCGCCGGGCGCGAGCGGACCAGGCTGGAGCTGTCTCGGTGTGCTCGGCAGCCCCTCTCATCTCCCCTGTCCCGGGTAGTTTCTCCAGCGAGGTATCCGTGCACTCCTGCCGGTGCTAATCAGCTGTTATCCGGCTGCCCCGGCATATTGATCGGATAACGGGGGCTGATAGGAGATGGCAAGGTGGGAATGAGCAGGCGGGGGCCTGGGAAGAGGTGGAATTCCGATGCGAGGACAGGGTTTGTCCTGTATAGACGTGTCCTCTGATTCCTATGGGATCAGGTGCTTGGCAGTGTTGTGCTGCTCCGGGACCGGGAGAGATACTCAAGGATAAAACTGAGCCTGACTTTACCACCGTGTAGATAAGTCATTCCTGTTGTCTTTATTTTGATACTCACCTTTTCCTTGTCCTTCTCGTTCAAAGGACAGGGCTCTGTGACAAGGACACCTCTCTTCTGCATAATACGACTGTCTTTCCACCTTGGTCTGGGAATTGTAGGAGATCTCCAAGCCCGGCGTTAAATGACGTTATAGCTTTGGTAGAACAAGCAGATCAGCTAAATAGTGTGGGAGGAAAGGGCTCGGGGAAAGGGGAGCTGTGTTACTCCCCACAGCAACTGGGCTGGCCAGAATAATCCCAAATTTGCTGCGTTTTACCCCGTTCATCTCAAGGAGCCAGTCATCCTTACGGTGCCCTAGCAAGGGGACAGGTACTGGGCAACTTCTCATGACAATGTGCATTTACCCGGGAGATAAAACATGCCAAAAATACCCTCTGAACCCCCAATCCTCTTGGAAAATTTCCCCTTGCGGAGTTTTCTTCCGTAAGGGGAAATAAAGGCAGTAAAATGACAGCTGTACACATCTGTATTGCACATGGCTGCTTGGACTTGTGCTCGGAGACATGTGCAGGATAAAGTTCTCCTTGGTGGGGTTTAAATAACCCAGTGACAGCGTGGGCTGTAAAATACAGGTGCTTTGCACGGGGGAGCTTAATGGTCAGCTTCTGTTCAGCGTGACACGTGAACCAGGAGCTCCCTTGTGGTGGCAATTCATGTCTCTGAATTTTGAGGGAGATATAGAAAGGATAACTTTCGTATCCTCCTTTTTACATAAATCACTGGCATCCGGAATGACTAATAAAAGGAAGGGGGAAAAGTTGTGTTTCTGCCTGGCTCTCCCTGCGGACCTGGGGAAGTTCAACGGGGCTTTTCCAAGAAGCCCCACGTAGAGCTGGGACTATGTTTGATATGGGTTTAATTCTAGCTGGGCTGACCTGGTGCCTGTGAGCATTGCGCCCTCCTCTTCCTCGCTCCCACCGAGAGCCCTGGGGAGCCAGTGCTGCCTTTGAGGAGCTGCAGCTCGGTCCTCTCCCACACGAGCTTTCTGAGAACACTAATTAACGCTTGTGAGGCACTTGGGAGATGGGTGAAGCTTTCAGCACTAGTATTTATATTTATTTTTTTGAGTAGGGCTGTGTCCAAACCGAGTTTTCCATCAACGGAGCTGGCAGCTCCTGTTGTTTTGCGAGGACAACCGCTTGCAAAGCACCCATCCTTTGCCGCGCTGACAACTGCTAGGGAAAAAAGGGAGTATTTAATAGATTTGCTCTTCCAAGGCACATCTTGCAGTCGGACACCTGGCCCCAGCGGTTCAGGTGGGTATTTTGGTCAGGCCTGGGGTGCTGAGCTCAGTTTGAGGTGCCCGTTTCACCCGTGCAGGCTCCAAGCAGCACAGGCTGCTGCAGTTGTTGCTCAGGGGGAAGAGCAACCCAGAGCAGGCACCTGGTTAAAACTGCTGCAGCAGCCTGCAAAATCAGCTGGAATGCAGCATATGGGTTAGTTCCCAGGTTTTATTAATAAGGGGCTTGTTGGCTGCTTAATTTTCTTTTGCACATCGCCTGCAAAACCCTCATCAGGCTGCAGACACAGTTTGGTTGCTTTGTCTCGTGGTCAGTTCCTGCAGGTTTGCACATACTGGCTGCATGTTCCCAGCAGCTCTGGCTTTTCTTTGCATCCTCCTCAATTGTGCACAGACCATGAGTATTTGCTCTTCAGGCTCAGCTTTCTGTTGTGTTTATATATATATATGTACACACACATCCCTACGGACTGTATTTTGCATTTATTTTCTTCCTGTGGAAACTCGCTGCAAAGCTCAAAGCCATGGGCTGGGCAATAGGGAATGAGGCCCGAGCTGCATCCCGGTGCTCCCGGCGGGAATGTGAAGCCTTTGGAAGCGGAGCAGCAGGAGCCGGGCTGGCTGCTGGAGGGCTCCTCCGCTGCCATCGCAGCCCCCCAGCTAATCAATAGGGCTGGGGATTGAGAGGAATGTTAATTAAGGGCAAGATTTACTGAAAGGGGGAGCAGGGGGGTGCTGCTGTTGCTCTTTTTCTGCCCGGGATAGATGTTAACACATCAACTGTTGGACATCCCAAATGTTGGACATCCCAAATTCCCAGGGCACAGGGAGCCTGGGTTTTTCCTTCCCGTGCATTTCCTTCAAGAAATGGGAAGCTGGAGAAGGCAGAAACCAACACCTGAAAAATGGAGCATTTCAGCGGAAAATCCAGACTTATTTTGCTGGGTCTTTTCCTGATGAAAAGCAGGGTTCTGTCCCAAGGAAGGCAGGCAAACTTTCAGAGTCGAGACGGGAGATTTTAGATGAAGCTTAGGGAGAGTCCCCGGGGAGGAGGTTTAATGCATGGCCAGAGGTGTCTTGTGGAGCCGGTGCATGAACTGATCGTCTCCGGAGCCACCGGATCCCAATCTAGGATCTCTGGCCAAAAGCTTTCAAGGTCATCGGACAGCAGGAGAGTGGCTCCGAGGGGAGGAAGCAAGGAGCAAACCCAGAGCATGAGCAGCCGCTCGCTTTGTTCCCGCAGCCCCTGACACAGGGCTGTCAGGGACCGTCAGTGTAATTACAGAAAATTGCTACGGGACGAACATCCCTGCGTTGGGACGGGAAAGTGCGCGGCAGCCTCGGGTTCCTCTCTGCATGTCAGGTAGGCACCGATTTTGGCTCCTCAGACCTTGATGGGCTCAGGTGATCGGGATGAGCGTCCCCTGTCCCTCTTACTCCTTAATTTCTGCAGTGACAGCGAGGGAGTGGGGCTCTCATCAGGCTCCCTTGTTCCTTGGGTGCCCATAAAACCCATTCCAAGGAATGCAAGTGACATCCTAAAGGGGACTGATTTTTTCCTTTTTTTTTTTTTTTTTTTTTCCCCCCAGGAAGGGGGCAGATTGGTCCAGACTGCAACCCAACATTTAATTTTTTAAATTGCATATGCTTTATTTTCTTCTCCTGTCCCCTCTTGGTAATCCTGGTGGTAAGCAGAGACAGACCCTGGTCTTTTAATATAATTGCAAGCAGCTTGCCACTATTTTGAGGAGAAACAACCCGGCAAAGACATGGGACAGGGATGCTGGAGACCTGGATGCAGCGTGTTGAGGTGTCCCTGGAGCAGCTCTGGAGTCGCTCCACTCTCTGACTCTTCCTATCTGTAAAGAAGAGATAAATAGAAGTAGAGAGGTAATGCTGCATAAAATGAAGATACAGCATGAATAAAACATAGCGAGTGTGTGTATATATAATATATATATTTTAATATAAATAAATACAGATCATGCTGCACATGTGGTCTGACCAGCCCTTACCCGCTTTGGAGACCCTTGCGGGAGGCTCTGCAGAGCCAGGGGTGCAGGGAAAGGGAGGATGAGGAGGGTTTGGAGGAGCCATTAGGAGCAGATGGGTGCTGGTGTTCACACATACAAAGATAAATGGTGATACGGGTGGACGGCCACGCTGTGAAATATCATAGGTAGATAATTGCACAGGAGATGGATGTGACGCCGGAATGGGATTGATGGCTGGATAGATCAATGAGTAGATGCAGAAATGGGTACGAGGAGATGGAAAGGAGACTGTTTTCTTTTTTTTTTTCCCCCTGAACAGCGTGATCTCTCATCCATGTAACTCCTGACAAGAAAAACACTCAAGTCAACACACACCCACATGTATACAGAGTTGGCAAATTTTGTAAAAACCCGTGAAAACCTCCGAGCAACTTTTATGCATAAAAACTTTGCTGTCTTGCAGTGACTTCTTGCTGCCTTGGCTCCGAGGAAGCAGCAAGGAGTTGAGATCATCTGTGCTCCTTGAGGAGCCTGCTCAGAACCGGGTTTTGGGGTGGTTATTGCAGTGGGGTTCACCCAGGAAGGAGCCCATCACCGTGGAACCCCCCGTGCAATGTGGAGCTCTCTGCCTTGCAGCTGCCGGTGCAAGGTGAGAACAAGAAACCCACTTGATTGCTAAAAAGCTTGGAGAAAACCAAGCTAAGAGCACCCCTGAGAGCCACGTTTCTCCAGGGGCACTGGCAGGGATACGGGAGAGCAGAGACTTGTCCCAGTCTCCTATCCAGAAATCCCTATTGCATGTGCTGTTGGCAGAGATAATTCCTTGTTAAGGAGAGATCTCTGATTCCATTAAGGAAAACACTAAGGCACCTAACAGATTTGCTGACCCGGTGCAGGCTCTTTGCACGTCAGTCAAGCTAATGCACCCTGGCACTTCCTAAGTTAATTTGTTACGTTAGCCAGCCTTACAGCTCCGACATCTTATAAATCATGTTTCTTAAGAAAAAAACCCAATGTTTGCATATGTGTATTGGTAACAACGCAAAAAATCTGCAGTTTAGAGACTCCAGATGTGATGGGAAATCTAACAAAAAAAGTGGTGAGCACCAAGGAGCAGAACTGTCCCCCTTGGCTTTGGGGCTGCCAGCACATGCACAGCGAGGGATTTCGGTTCAATATTTACACAATTGGGGTCATCTCTGTAAATTTCTCTAGTCTCTTCATCTGTCTCTCTGTTTTATAAGATTGAGTGAACATCTAGATCCCCGACTGCAGCAGGAAGACAGGAGCTGCCCACGCTGTGTCGGCTGGGAGCAATTACTACCAATGAGTTTAGCCTTAATTTGTTCAGGGGGAAAAGGGAAAAATAAAATCAAACGGAATTTTTTCCTCTGCTGCAGGAAAAGCAGCTACGATGGCTGCAAACTGGGGGAAAAAAGAGCTGTTTTGGTGTTCACAGAAGCCAGCTTTTCAAGGAGCTGCCATGGCCGGAGCTGTGGATTGATGCGGGGTGGGAAGGTGCCTGTGTGGCTCCTGGTGTGGATGGTCGGGTTGGTGTTTGGTGTGCTGCTCGCACGTGTGATCCCTCACGAGAATCCTTTGCAGCTCTGCAACCTGGAGAGCAGGTGGTTTCCACCCAAAGCCTGCAGAGACCTCCCCTTCCTCCCCTTCCTCCCCTTCCTCCCCTTCCTCCCCTTCCTCCCCTTCCTCCCCTTCCTCACAACTGGGAATCCAGGCAATCCTACCACACAGTAGCACAAGAGCATGGAAAACCCCACGTTGCTGTGCCAGGACACCCAGGAATCCCAAAGCAAATCCCAATCCCAAATCCTCCTTGTGGATACACAGGGAGCCAGGAACTGGGAGCAGAGGGACCTTTCCCTTCCCAGTTAGCAACAGGCCAAAAACCCCACGTGGGTGATGGGAGAAGGCGGCATTTAATGACCCCGGTGCCAATTCCAAGCATTATTTTCCCCAAACTGGCCAGATTCTCCCCATTTCCACCCCATCCATTACAACCCACAGCGGTGCCAGGCAGGCACCGGGACCAATTTCCTTGATAAATTCTGCTGCTTGTTGTTTGAGGGATCGGACAGGCCCCGCGCTTTCGGGAGATTAATTTTTGATTTATTGTGGGCCCCTATGATTTATTCCGATCCTTCCCCGGGGAAAAGACACGGGCCGTAAATATTTTAAATGCCGTGAGCCGGTGACAAGAAGCATTGCTGGGTGGCAGCAGGGTGGATTGAAATCATAGCAGCCTCTCTGCTAAATTACTTAAAGGCAACTCCAGACGTCTGCTGGTCTGCCTGAACGGAGGCTGAGGAAGAGGGAAAGAAACCCCAGCCCGTGTTAAATTGTTATCTTATTAACTGAGACAACGTTCCCGGCTTTCTCCGTTCGCCCTCGGAGCTGCTGCTGCTGATTGGAATGAATTGGATTTCAAAGCGAGAGGTGGCCTTGCTAAGAGCACAGTTTGCTCCCTAATGAGAAATAGAAGCAACTAATGGGAGGTGTTTTAAGCCATATGACCAAGTGGAAAAGCCCGGGGCGAGGGATCTTGGAGGCCCCTGTGCTGCTCCAAGGGCTTCCTACAAGCGGGCGATGCTGCCCGGTCTGCCTTGCAAGCCGAGGGATCGGGATATGAGGGGATATGAGGGATATGAATGCCCTTGTGGTCATTAATAAAGCCAGAGCTAGGAGCAATGCCAACACGGCGCAGGGCGAAGCTGGAAGCTCGGGACACAACCTGCTCCTCTGTCCGAGGGATCCCGCGTTGACGCCGCGTCCTGTCCGTGACATTTGGAGCCCGAGCAATCCGGATACGGCTCTTGCAGGACACGGAAAACACATCACGCAAATCGGGCTCTTAGAAATGCCTTTCATGCCCTTCTCTCCCACCATTTGGGACAAGTGGGAGTTTTTGGTGTCCGTGTTTTCTTCGGGATCCCCTAAACCAGCACACGTGCACAGCCCAGCCCTGTCTGTCCGCATGGGCAGGAGCCCCAGCTAGTGTCAGCTCCCTTCCTTCCCCGCTTGACCTTTATATATCTACAGATTTTTGCCTGAACAGTGAGTAAAATCCTCTCCTGATGCTAAATTGGGAAGGAGGAGGGAAAAAAAAAAAAAAAAAAAAAAAAAAAAAAAAAAAAAAAAAAAAAAAAAAAAAAAAAAAAAAAAAAAAAAAAGTTTCTATCCTAACAATAAATATCTTGGAGGAAAAAAAACCAACTGGAGCATTGAAGATAAAAGAACGGCTGCTAAATGAAAATGTTGAGGCAGAAAGGCATTAGACAGCGCCAGTAATTGTTAATTTGTACTCGGATTTAGCACGAAAAGGCTTTTATTACTTCAAATATGCATTTATGCTGGTTTTCCATTTGGAGCAGTAACGCGCAGATGAGCTTTCAACCCCCCAAGGGATTGGGAAAAATAAAAAATAAATCCTTTAATGGATTTTTCACGTCCGTAGTCCCAGCAACCCTTCCGCATGTTTTCGGTGGCGCTTAGCGCAGCCGCGGATGCAATTAGAGCAGCTGCCCCGCTAATTGGCGGAGCGAGCGGAGCCGGGAGCGCTCGGAGCACCGAGCTCCGGCCTCAAGGAAAGGGAACTTTGGGAAAAGTTTCCCGTGACGCCGATTCTTCTCTCCCCTTAAATATTCTGACTTAGGTGGGAATCGATTCGGGGAAGTCTGGCAGGTGAACGCTATAAACAAGATTAAATGAATTTATGACTGTTGTCCCTTCCAGCTTAATAATCAATGAATTCTCTGCTGCAGGATGCTCGGGCAGCGGAGCACTGCGGTGCATGTTGGCGGCCTGATCCCGGCGTTGAAATCCTAAGGGATGATCCAGCCCAGACAGGCTCCTTAGCAGAAGCTTTGGCAGCTGGGTTGGATTCTGCACGGGGGTAAAGCCGTGCGGTTTAATTATAGCCCACATTCATAACGCAGGTATTTATAATAGTACATATATGCACTATTTTGTGCACTGCTTTTTCTTAGAAACACCCAGATTGGTCAAAGTTTAATTACCCACATTGCCAGGTATTTCTAATAGTGCATATATGTACTGTTTTCTGTACTGCCTTTTGTTAGTAATACCCAGGTTGGTCAAAGTTCCCCCCCGGGACATGTGTTTTTAATGCAGGGCTCGTGCAGGGGACCTAAACTGCAGCCCCAGCCAACCAAGCTCCTCAGGCAGGAACCCACGGCCATGCTCCAAAATCCCCCTTGGAATATTACCTGGAGTAGCCCCTCGGAGCGGTGGCGCTTCCAAGAGCCCTTCAGGGATGAGACATGGAGTGATGCCGAAGTCAAAATCAAACCTGGACACTTGCAGTTGCTCCGGGGAGGCGACAAGCTGGGCAAGCGTGTGATTTACCAACTGCATACCGAGGAAATAAGGATGCAGTTTGCCCACTAATTCCCACCCGAAATCAGTGAGATTTATGCCTGCAAATGGCAGGCAGGTACTTGAAGCTCCTGCTGGGGGTTTATCGGTGATATTTGCTTTAATGCTGCATGTTCTGCTGGTTACTTATATGGCCTTAATACAAGCGTGCTGCAGCTCCGTGTGCAGGGAGTGATTCCCTTGGGATGTTCCCGCTGCCTGCCCTGCTCCTGCGTTGCCCTGGGTTCTTGCTGTCGTCTGTGCCGCTTTGCTAACGATCTCTGTGTGTGTCCTGCACCTTTATGATCTGTTATTCCCTGCAAAGAATTTGCTTTTTGTTAAAAGTTTGTGGCAGGGGCTCCCCGCGGTGGCTTTTACGGCCGGGATCGTCGGGTTGGGACAGCCTCATCTCAGCGCTGCTGTCTGGGCCATTAACGAGCAATCACTTCTCCTCCAGCCGGGATTCAGGCTGCGTTTGCTTCTCATCTCATTTCCAGCTTTGGATTGTGCTGCGGTGCCAGCAATCCCAAAGGAAGGGGATGCCCACCAGCCCCAAGATCCCCATTCCCTATCCCGTGTGATAGGAACGTTCCCCGTGGCAGGACCGCTCCGGCTCCTGCTCCGCTTTGGAAAGCGGGGCTGGACAGAACCCAGATCCCAGTGGGATCCCAGGCGGGATGTGGACCCAGTTCCGTCCCACGCACCCCGGGAGCAGATCCCTTGCTCTTTGGAGGTGCAACCAGGACTCCTCGTTCCAGGGTGAGCAGCTCTTTAGCACCATAATTTAGCCCAAGAAGCGCAGGTGAAGGTGGTGACACAGTGGCAAGGATTAGCACTTAATTCTTCTCAGAGGCTCTACTAACTCCTCGATGTAAGAAATCCTCTATTCCATAGGATTATCGGGAGAACTCTCTGGCGCTTGCTTTCGATGCCACTGCCTTTCACTTCACATTCACCCTCCTATCACTCGGCCGTCCGCGCTTGGATCCAAGAGTTAATAGAGGTGCAAGGATCAGACTGTCAGGACCGTGTCCTCTAGCCTTGAAATCCGCTCTAATAATCCCACTTTTAAGTTCTCTGGGTAATACCAGAGCTGTAGGAGCACTGGCCAGAGCAGAGGCACGGAGCCAGCCCGCTGTCCCCACGCAGACCCACGGGCACGTCCTCCCCGCGGGCGATAAACATGTCAGATGCGCTAAGCTCGCAAGGATCGATGCTCTTCACAGGATCAACAAAGCAATTTGCTGTCTAGGTCTTGTTCTGTGCTGAATAATAAGCAGTCGTAGGAGCCTGGCCTGTGTAACACCTTGTGCACTTGAAATTTGGAAACCATCAGGGATTGCATTAGTCATTAAAGGCAGGGAGCGGAAAAATACCAGGGGGAAGGAGGGAGAGGAATTCCAGCGGCTGATTGTCAGCATTGTCTTCTTCCATACCTGATGCATTAAGAGCTCTTCAGGTTCTCAAGTGCTGCAGCAAAGAGGGGCCGCTAATTCAGCGAGGTGGGAAAGTGCCTCTCTGGACAAGATAGGGGGAAAGGTTGGCTCTGCTGCGGCCACCGCGATCCACGCGGAGAGCACAGGCCACCACGGGGGCTTTGGAAGGTTGGGCTGCTCCAATGCTCAGTGCTCTTCTTGTTCTGCGTGGAGTCTCTGAAAAAGCTTCCTTTTTAATTAGCCTTTTTAATTAGAAGGGGGTCTGGGATGGTAGCCGGGTCTTGAGGAGCCCATGGGCATCCACGTTGCTCTGCAGCCACCGCAGTTACAGCAGAAAACGTACTGGAGCAGATGCCCTGCAAGGGACAGACAAGCAGCCCACGCCAGCGCTGAGCCTCAGGTCCAGTCCCAAACCATCCAGAGATGGGCACGGGGCCTAAACTTGTTGATTTGATCTTTAATCTTTATTTTCATTTAATTAATTTAATCTTTGGTTGAAACATTTGGCGTAAACTTTGATTAACTGAGATTCCCAAGGAAGGAGTACGGGAACTCAGAGCGCGTCAGAGCTGCACAAGCCCAGGGCCAGCCGCGTGTGTCCTCTCCTAAAGCCACGTGAGACACTCAGCTATCTCGCTGACAAAAATATTTTGTCCCTTTTGCTCCCGAGTGTGTTTTCAGTGTACCTACACCAGTCCATTAACATTGAACCCAACCCTCCTTCCCCTTAGCAACAGCATCAATATTTATGATGTGTAGCTAATGCAGTCTACTTAGATGATTTCTAGGATTTCAGGTGGGAATTCTTCGTACAAAAGACCTCTATTACCTTTCAGGATAGGATGGTGCAGTTCACCTGCAAGACAAGCATTTTGGATCGGTGACCTTCCTTTTACAAGCTATTTTGTGCCAAAGAGCCCCAGCCTGCAGCTGCTTCTCAATCCCTGCTTATGCAAGAAACCCACGTTTTACTAATTGCTCTGCTTAAGCAGGTTTCTATAAGTGTCTGAGAAGGAGCAGCCTATTGATTAGTTGCCCAATAACCTCTGTGCAGGTAGGCAGAGGTTTTGGTGCAAGTTCTGCAGCTTTTGGTTGCCTGAGATGGTGAGCGAGTCGAGCACGTTCAAGGGTGGCTTCATTAGCCTCCCATCTAAAGGATGCAAGAGGCTCTTTGAAAACCTGCAAAATATCTGCTTGGGGACATCACAGAGAGCCCAATAGTGAAGGAGAGGGGCTGCTGATGTGGGTAAAAAATTGCCCTTTTGCTGTAGAGCAGGACTAATCCTTTAGGGTGGCTGCATGATAAATATTAACCAATTAATTAAGCTTTTAAATATACTAGCGAGCAGCCCATGAAGGGCCTGGGCAGAGAGTGTTATCTGTGCCAGGGGAGATCCTTGTGTCCGAGGCCGCTCATCTCCTGCGGGATGCAGGAAATTCCACGTTTTTGTCTTTTCCACAGGATTTTCCATAGGAAAAAGCCCTTGCCTCCCACTGTACAGCCCCTCCAGCAGCCAACACCCAGAACGCTGCTCGTTAGAAACAGCTGACTGATGATTATGTTCTCCCTCTTTTAATTAAAAACATGGCATTTACAGATCCAAAATATCCACATTGGGATTTTTTCCCTGCCACGGTATTTTAAATAATAATTGTTAATTATTAATTATTCATGATTAATGGATGCTTTGCACATTTCAATGTCGTCCTTTCAGGCATCCCTGTGAATTCACCTGCTATGATCATAAGAAACCTGCCAGGTTGGTGACAGCAGTGATAAAGTGTCCTAGGTCCTCCTGGGTCTCCAGTGAGTATGCAGCAGATCCTGACCAATATATGGTCTTGGAGGCTTCATTTGGTGTCATCTTAGCTAATAGGTCTGCTTTTTCAATAGATCTGCTCTGTTCCTGTTGTCTAGAGGAGTCCGGTTTCAAGGTCACTTGTTTCTTGCAGGATTCACAGACACGTTTCAAGTTTGCCAAGTAAATGTTTGTGCAAACTCCGTTGCTTGGAGGCCAACAGGAATAGCAAGTCAGATATTCCTGCAAGGCGCATGCAGCAAAGAGCAGCATGTGAAAGCAAGCGCCTAGTTCCTCCCTTAGCACACTGGCTTTCCATCACACTTGGACACATTGGATTTATTTCCTGGAGATTTTTTACAGATTCAGGGCTTAAGAATGATTCTTTTCCATCCTAGATATGAATTTCCTTAGCTGCAGCTTGTTTGGTGCAGGATTTCTCACCTGGGTCTCTGCATGGATGGCTGCAAGACACTTCAGAGCTGCAAACCATCCCGTCTTGTCTTTCTGCTATCCAGCAAATGCACTGGCAGCAGAAATTGGTGTTTTGCTGCAATCTAGTGGTGCAGCATGTGGAGCAGGTTCACGGTGCTCGTTACAGGCTGGTGATGGGCTCCCAAGCTGAGTTTTCTAATTGCCAGCAAGTAGAGCTGAGGCAAGGCACTTGTGTGTGTGTGCTCTATACCAATGATAATAATAATGCTCAAACAGAGCAAGCAAAAGTAGTTTATGTTATTACTTATATGAAGCAATGGAAAAAATAGCTACAACAAACGCTACATCAGGTAGAAAAGGTTTTTTTTTTTGTAAGCCTAACCTCCTAAATCTGCTATCTGGAGAATGCTGGAAGTCTTGGGCTTTATGGCAGGGCAACATTACTGCTTTTCCTTTCTCTTTGCATAATGAGCAGCTGATTTGCATTAGGAATTGAGGCGATATGAAAATGGGCAAGTTGCCCTAATCTCTTCTAGCTGAGCAAGCTGCTGAGCCCCTGGCAATAAAGGAGTAAAGGGAGGCACTTAGTGCTGCCCCTGCTAGCAGGACTGCTCAGAGGAGTGAAGCTGCTGAGAAGAAAAGGGAGAGGAATAGGTTAAGAAGCTGCTTTGTTTGTGTTCCTCCCCTCAATCCCCTATTTGGGACCCTGTGGAGCTGAGGGAGTGAATTCAGCTGCCCCTGAAAATAGCTTGGATTTCTCACCCGTTTCCACAGGCAAAATTGAGCAGTGGGAGAGGGCCCGTGGTGGTGGGTGCTCGGCAGCGTGGACCTGTCCTGCTGTACGTGCCTGTGCTGGACAGATGATGACCCTGGAGTGGAAAGGGAACCAAGAAGTCTTCATCCTCCTTGGATGCTGCTGGGAAAACTGCCTGGGCTCTTGTATCCGTGGTCTTGAAACCTTCACACTTGATGCTCAGGGTTTGTCTGAAGCCCAGGGCCTCGTGCTGAAGCTCGTTTGGCCCAAACAGGGTCATTCTGTGACACACAGAAGCTGAGATTGCACTGAACTCCTTTTCTTCTTTAGACCCGGTCTTCAGCTGCAAGCTGTGGTGTCCCGAAGCCCCTCAAAGGCAGGGTAAGGTTGAAAACGTGTTAAAAATTATGGTTCTAAGCACGAAGGCACCGCCTCGCCGGTGGCAGTAGATGGCAGCACCGCATAAGGGACCGCGGTGCCAGGGCGGGCCTGGTGTCCCCAAGAGCTGAGCTGTGGGGCTGGCCTAAGGGGAGGCCACCAGCCCCGGCGGTGCCCGGGGGGTCACGAGGGTCTCTCGGTCTTTCTGCACCTACAGCGGTCTGATGACCCTCAGAGAAGGTCCAAGCGCTCCTGTTGGGTGCCCCTTGCCTGGGAAGGGGTTTGCGCCCTGGGGACAAGAGGAGCCTCCGCTCCGTTAAAACAGGCAGCCTGGGAGGTGCCTCCATGGTTCATTTTTCCTGCATGGCTTGGGTGTCCTTGCAGGGCACCCAGGAATCCGTCTTCACCAGCAGCTGCTTTAAGGGCAATCAATATTTCCTTTGAGGAGGTGCTTTGGAGGAGAGGAACTCATCTGACTTCCCCTCGCTGCCTGTCCCCTCGTTAACCGCACTAATTGGATTGCAGCAGATCCCTAGGGAGAAGGCAAAGCAAGAGACCCTCTACGATCTCTCTGAGGATGGATGGATCCAGAGCGGATCCGGAGTCAAGGAAGGAGCACATGTTGTTGGTGGGGGTCATTCCAGGCTGGACTCTGCCCTGCAAGAGAGACTTGGCTCCAGATCCAATGCACATATGAGTCTTCCTGTTGGCATGGGATGCTCTTCTGGTCCAGCTGGATGCTTCCTGGGAAATCCCGAGCACCTGGGATTCCCCTCATGCTGCTTTTAATGGTTAATATCACAAATATATCTCAAAGGCACAGGGTGCGTTGCATGTTTTCGTCCTCATCTCAAGCTATTAACAGTTTCTCCAGAGAGTAAATGAATTTGCAATCAGATGCACCAAGAGATCAATGCTGCATGTTGCAAACCAATATTTGTATGATCAAAGTAAGCATTTTTTTCCCTCCAACCAGGATTTTGCTGCAAGAATTCTGAAGGATATTTCTGCTCCTGCACTCTTTTGTGGGCTCTTTTGCAGCCAACAACATTAACAAGAGAGAAGAGACAAACTGTAGGAACAAGGAGAAATGGCTTTTGCAAAGCAGTCCTTATGAAGTGCGGCATGTGCTCGGATCCCTCTGGAGCTGAAGGTAAGGAGTGTCTTAGAAGAGCTCTCAATACTCTTTAAGAGGGAGCTCTTGAAGAATGACTTCCCATGTTGCTGTCCTAAATACAGCCGTACTACGGGGTCCCTGCAGAAAACCTGATCAAGTTTAATGTTTCCAAAGGTGCTGAGTGGTTTTGGGGTCAGGGAGACAGCTGGTGCCCTGGTGACATCAGTAGCCAAAGGTCCCCAGCTTTAGGAGCTCAATTCCCTGGGCTTTAGTTGTTCTGATCCTTCTTTGCTCCAGTGCCTGGTTTGGCTTTTTACTCTGGAATCACCGATTTCCTGGCAGCTGGAAGCAGGTGGTGGGAGCCCTGCTCTGCACTGGGTCCTGCCTTGTCTCAATTACCCTTAATTGATTTATCTCCCTTCATTTGTACCAGCTGGGTCAGGGCTCCCATGTGGCACCTGCTCTCTGGAGCTCTTCTCTATAAGGGCATCTCCTGCTCTGTGTGAGCAGTAGAGTTTCTGTGGCTCCATTTCCAGGTCCCCTGAGGAAGGCACTTTCCTTGGGAGGTCCTGGAGACCTGGCAGGACATATTTAACTCTGGGGTATGTAAATTCCTAATTAACTTTCATGGAGCAGTGCATGTGAAGGCATCTCAGGAGCTCAAGGAGGGTACTCAGCACTTTCGGGGATCAATCCTTATAGGGTGAGGATATATGATGTGCAGTTTGATGCATGTTGCCTAGAAAACTGCTGAACTGATAAGGATCAGCATGTTGCTGCTAGAGAACGTGTCTACATTAGTTAAAATTCTGCAAACTCAGCAGAATATCAGTAATGTAATAAAACGTGTGGGGTGGGGAGGAGCAGCAAACTTGCTGCATGATTCCCGCATGGAGGTGGCTTTAATTAAAGTGATTTCTGATCCCCACGTTGCTGAAGAGAGGTCTGGGCTGTGAAGCGAAGGGGTACGGGGTGGGGTGCAGGCAGCCCTGCTGCTGACCCCCACCTCGGGCCGCGATGCTCCTTGCTCGGGCCGGGCAAGAGAATCCCCACGATGGGCACCCAGGGGTGCCCCCAGCTCAGCCTCGCGCTGCCTTGGGGGCTGCGGCCGCCGCTAATGAGGGCGCCGCTAATTAATCCCTCCCCTGCAATCTGCGGCGCGGCGCTCCCGGACCCCCCTCCCCTTCCTCCTCCTCTTCCTCCTCCCCCCGCCGCCGCGCGCGCTCCCTCCCTCCCTCCCTCCCCAGCCGGGAGCGCGCAGCGCGGGCGGGGGCGCGCAGCGGGCACGCGCAGGCGGGCGGGGACGCGCAGTGCGGCGCACGGAGCGCAGGCTGCGGCGAGCCGGGCGCAGGTAAGCGGGGAGCCGGCGGTGGCCGGGGCGACCCGGGGGTGATGGGGGGGGATCCCCGGACCCCGGAGGGGTCCCGGGCTCGTAGCGGCGCGGGGGATCGGGCCCTGGCGTCACGGCCCCGCGTTGCGCGTGCGGGGCCGGCAGCCTCGGAGGCTCCGCGCGCGGCGCTCGGTGGCCGCAGGGCCCCGGCGTCCCGGCGGCTGCGCCCCCCGAGCCCGGCCGAGCCGGAGGGGCTGCTCGGGGGCCTCCTGGGGTTTTATTTTAACACGCGAGCCGCTCTCGATCAGGCTGCTGGAGGTGGGGAAAGTGCTGAATCACTCGTGCCCGTGGCCGTGCGGCTGCTCCGGCTGCTCCCCGGCTCCGCGCCGCGCTGGGGACCCGGCTGCAGAGGCCGCAGAAGCATCAGCGCCCGGTGGGCCTGGAAAGAGGCCCCGCTTGGCCAGAGCAGCCTGCAAAATCCCCCGGGCCTGCAAAATCCCCCGAGCCTGCAAAATCCCCCTGCATGGCCCGAGCTGCTCCTTGGAGAACAGGGCGCAGGGACGGAGCCCTGGTGAGGCATCCCAGCCGGGAAGGAGGCTGCGTCCCATCCACGGGCACTGGGGGGGTGTTCCCAGAAAATCCTGCCCCTTCGGAGCCTGGGAAGGGATGTGGGGCTTGTCTTGTGGTGGGGACTTTCCTCTTCCCTTTGAGTGTTGTGTTTTTGAGCTGCTTTTTCTCAAGGTCGGCTCCTGGGAGCAGTCACCGGCTCCTGGGCATCGGTGAAAGTCAAACGGTGATCCCTCCTTTGGAGGCCGCGGCAGTGCAAGGGGGCAGGGGGATGTGCCCGTTGCGGAAAAACGGGAATGCTGAGATGCCGCCCAAACGCCCGGCTGCTTTAAGATGGATACTGAGGGGCTGCCGGTGTTTCTGGTTAACTCCTATGAGATGCTCAGCACAAGAGCAAGAATCGAGTGACTTTTGCTGAGACATCAGCTCCGTTATTGTCGATTGTGTCTCTAAAATGTCTGCCCTTTGGCAGGCAGCTGAATCCGTTGTCAGCAGGACTGCTTTGTTCCCGGCAAACTTCTCCTTTGCAGAGGCTACCTTGGAGGACAACTGCTCCAATTGAGCATCCCCATCTTTCCGTTTAAGGACTGGGGCTCTTGCTGACTTCCCTGTTTTTGTGTAGCTGTAACATGAGCGCGGCGTAAATAATGCATGGGAATCATCCCAGCTCACTGAGGATGGGCTCAAGTTCTTATTTAAAATTTGACTTTATTTAGAGGGGCCCGGGGCTCTTTTCTTTGAGGTGGAACAGAATATTGGTGCTGAGTGTTGTAACCACCAAGATCTGGAGTCATCCTCGTGGGATCTCGGTGGGGGCCTCTGGAAGCTGCAATGTTTCCCCGCTTTCCCTATCCACAGCCAAGGAATCTGATTTAAACTAAGTTACTCAATCCAATCATCTCTTCTCCTGGCTAATGATTAAATGGAAAATATCCCAAGCTCTCAAACGATATTAATTCATAACGAATTACTTGCCTAGCTGTGATCTAATTGTCTTCACGCCTTCTATGGGTCTTTTGTACATTCAGTGCTAACGCTGGCAGGGTGCCACCAAAAAGGCTCTCTGCAGTGCCCAGGCGTCAAAAACAGTCGAGTATCTTTACTCACAGTAGCAACTGATGAGATCTAATCCTTCGTATCTGTGTTCCTGTCTGAGAACTCACAAGGAAGTTGCTTATGGGGCCAAGGTTCCTCTGGGAAGACCTCGGTACAGTTGGATCCTGCTAAGCAGGACTCCTCTTCCTCGGGAGGCTCCAAGGGCCATGGATGGGCCTTTGGGTGCCGCTTGTGTGTTGTGACTGCGGAAGGTGCCGTGTTTGAATACGGGTTGGATTGTGTAAATACTGGAGTGGTGGCATCGCCTTGAGCAAAAGATGCAAATTCCCAGGGGACAACATGAATAGGTGGGAGGAGAAGGGACTTTCATTGGAGAGTCACCCACAAACTGAGGAGAAATGACAATATGTCCTTTTAAAGGAGCCTGGCTCTTTCCACTGATTTTTTTTTTTACTTCCACTGCTCTGTTTGGGCCTGGTCTGGTGACCTAGAAAGCGGTGTCCTTGGGAGAAGACTTGCCGCTCGAGTTATCCGGTGATCCCAAGGGCCCTGCCAGAACTTGGGCCGTGTGTCCCAGCGGGTCCTTAACCCTTAAGTCACCTACGAGAAAGGAGGGACTTATTACGTGCTGCAATAAAAGACCCTCTTGCTAAGGGTCGGTATTTGTAGAAACGAAGGGTAGAGCGAGGGCTGTGCAGGTTACCCAGGACTCGGTGAAGGAGGAGATGCAAATAAAAGGTCTTTACTTAAGACTATTAAAGAAATCAGGGGAAATTGGACAGCCAGATTCTCTGGATGGTTCTGCAGCTGTCCAGCTGGGAGACTTTTAAAGGAAATGCTGAATTTCTTCTCTGTAGAAGAGTAGCACATGCAAACTTTTTTACCTCCCCTCTGGGTCTTTGGTGCTTCATTTTAGTTTGCCCTTATCAAAAACATTCCCTCTTCACCCATCAGGTAGCCCCAAACCAAAAACCGTATTGAGTTACGGCTTTTGAAAGGCTCTAGCAAATCTCATCAGAAAGTCCAGCTCTCTGTGCCTCGTGGGTAACTCCTTTCAAATGTATTTCCTTTATTTTTCTTGTTGTTGGACAACTTCTGCTGTCTTCTTTTTTTGACTGAAGCAGGTCATAACTTCATTCTTCACCTTTGCTGTCTAGGATAGTTGTTGCATAATTCTGGAGCTCCAGCTCACCCTGAACTTGCTCGAAGTTGTTGTTATGCTAAACAGTCTTTTAATCTAGAGCTGAAAGAAACCTCGCTGCGTTATTATGGATTAAAATAGAGGGGGATTTAGACCTCAGCCCTGCTTATAGGGATCACAGTTCCTAGTTAATGAGATAGAAAGCGAAGGATTAACAACCGAACAAGTAGAGATGGTTCTGCAGGACTAAGCATGGAAGCAGTTCTCAAGGACAAGTCTCTGCTTTGCTTCTTTAGCTCCCCTCATCTCATATCCCCTTGGATCATGTCCCATCATCAGGCTGCTGATGATACCTGGCTCCTCTTGTCCCTTCTTTTTGAGCCTGGAGTGATGCGGCATGGAGAGACCAGGAGCACAAGAGAATGCCAAGTCTTCACAGGCCAACTAAGTTCTTATATCCCTTTAAAATCAACCTTTGACAGCGAGTTCTGCTAGCTCCTGGCATGGGAAAGCTGCTACAGGCCTCGGTGACAGCAAGCGTGACACAGACTCGCTGTCAAACCATGTGCTGTCTTGATCCTGAAATGCCCAGGCACTGATGGGCAAGGTTGGCAACTCAAGCGAGAGTGGCGGAGTGGGTTGTACTCCCCTTAAACCTGCAGAAAATGCAGTGAAATCTTCTTTCTGCTCTAAAATGTTTATTTTTCCTAGTCATCCCCGTGACCTTGAGTGGCTTCCACCTAAGGGGACGCAGCGCCTCTATAAGTGAAGGAGCTGCCTAATGCGCGGACCTGTTGCTCGTGTTTTTCCTTCCTCAGTCATTCCGAGATGAGGAAGGTTTCTGTGTTTTAGGTGTTATTTCAAGTGAAGTGTTTAAGTTTTCTACTTTTAGGCTTCCTAGTGCTGTTTGCATCCAAGAGCTGAGTTTTAGTCCAGATAGAATCTAAGGATGTCTTAGGGATACCTGAAAGCGCAGTAGGTAATGTGAGTTAGTCAGGTCGTTGAGAGCATCTCAACTCCAAACTTCAGCAAGGAAAAGCTCCTAAAGAATGATTTATTCCAGGTTAGCAGGGAAGAATGGAAATGACCATGGGTCAGGGAATTATATGGAAATGAGCGCAAACGGGCGGAAGAAAGACCGGATCAGGGCTTTTCCGGAAGATGATTTGAGCTAATAAATAACTTGATAATAATTGAATTACCCACTCGGTGTTGGTAAAGTGAGGCTAGCTCAGTAACGGGATCTCCAGTCGGGAATGCCGGGAGTGCAGCAAGGAACCGCTTTTCCCGAGACACCGCGAGGGTCTCGATTAGCCCCCCCGGCGCCCCGTTGAGCAGCTGTTGCTGCTCCGAGGGCTGTAAATAACACGCCTGCCTTGAAAGGGAGACGATTGCGGCTGTTGCTGCGGGTGACGCTGCTCTTGGTGACCCTGGGACAGTGCGGGGAGCTGGGGAGACCCTGCATTTCGGAGGGGCCGGGGGGCTTCTCCCATGGGGGGCTGTTCGGGCTCCCGGCCGCTCTCCAGGGTGCTGAAGGTGCTTGGCCCATCTCCCCGGAGCCCTTTTGGTGCCGGGTGGGATCAACCGCACCCCGGGGCTCCCAGAGCTCTCGGGCTTGCTCGGAGAGGCCGGGATGTCTCCAGCATCGGACATTTCCAAGACTGACCTGGATAGAGCCCTGAGCAACCCGGTTAGCCCACCCGGCTCGCGCTGCTCTCCGACTGGAAGGTCCTGCTGAGGTCCTGTCCAGCTGGAAACATTCTGTGATCCTGGGATACTTCAAAGGTTTCCACCACCCCGGAACCCTCCCTATCTGGATTCCCTGCAGGCACCTTTGCCATGCTCAAAGATTGCCTGCTGTAGCATATAAAACCATAAAATTACTGGGGTTTTTTTTCTTTTTTTTTTTTTTTTTGCTATCCTCCCACCCTTTCTGAGTGGGGCAGTGGAATTACCGTGTCCCCCCCGCCACCACGGCCACCCCAGGCAGCAGAAGGGCAGCCCTGCCCTGCTCCGGGGAGCTTTGCCTGCATCCCCGCTCCCTTAATGAGGAGCTGTGCGCGCCCGGTGTAAAATATCGCTCCTCCTCGAGCAACGTGGACGGTTAGTGCTTGGAGACAGCCCGTGTCTCCTCATTCCCCAGGCTCCCAGCAGCTCCACACCAGGATATGGTACCACCAGCCGCCTCTCGTTTAAGCACACAGCCCCATTTGTGAGAGCCGGGTGAGTTACTAACATGCCCAACAGCACAGCGTGGCTCTGCCAGTTGATAAAGACCCAGCTGTGTGCTGAGCTGTGCCCTGATTGAGTTAAGGGCCCAGAAAAAGCCTTCTTTCTTGCTGTCACTTAAATGGTGTCAGGATTCGTGAAATCTTGCTTTCAGATTCCTCCCAGACCCAGCAACAAAGCGGGCTTGTTGTGAGCCCGTCGGCTTCTGTTGCCGTGGCCGTGACGCGCGCGCCCAGCTGTGGGAGGGCGAGGGCAAGGAGGGAGCTGCCGCTTTGTCACACGCACATGTGACACGCGTGTGGGACCCCCCGCGCCCCTCCTGGGCCAGCTTTCCATTGGGGACGCATCTGGCACCACCGGCTCCGGGTTCTGGCGCCGGCACCGCGAGCGGGCGGCGTGGGGCTGAGCTGCCAGTCTTGCAGCGTGCCTGGGCACCGGCGTCCCGGCTCATGTTTTTTCTCCCGTTGCAAATTCCTATGGAATTTGCCTTTTTTTTTTTCCTCCCTTATGCAAATCCATTCGCATGGGCGGGCAGGGTTGGATGCCCTCTGCAGTGAAGCTGGGCGCGTGAGTTCGCCTTGAGAACAACCTCATGAAAGATGTATCGGATCCACTTGCTTAGTAAATAGATATCCCCATTTCCTTCCTCTGTTGTATCTGGTAAATATGGATTATAATGTATTTAAGAAGCTCGTCTGGACTTGCAGTCAAGTACCTTCCTGCTTATGCTAAGCAAAGCTTAAGCGAGGGTTGGTGTGTGTGTGCATTAGTTGATACAAAATGCATAGGCTGCACCTATTAGGATATACTTAAACATGTGTACAGTAAACCTGTCCTTCAAATCCCGCGACGCGCATCCCAGCCCGACATCCTCTACTGACAGCTCTGCTATCCAGACGCCAAGGCCCACGGGGTCTCATTGTGCAGCCGCAGCAGCAGCTGGGTCCGTGGCTCTGTATTTGTGGTTGACCTCGTGCGAATCCTCCTGCCGCGGCGGCAGCTGCCAGGCTAATGTGGACGGGGGTTCCCTGCAACGCCGCGGCTCGCGGGCGCCGACCCTCGCTGCCTGCCCTTCCCCTCCAAAGAGCCCGGCCTTCCTGCAAAGCTCAGCTTTCCAAATGTCCCTGGACGGCCTTTTCCTTACGGAATCCCTCCATGTGTGCAGCTGCCGTGCTGCTTCCTTCCTCGTAACTCGCCCTGAAGGGCAGACGAGCAGAAATTGCATTTATGCCTCTGAAATGCCGCGGTCTATGACCCACGCTGGTAGGTTTTACCAACAATATTATCACAAGTAAAAGCAGACGCAGCCCTGATTGCAGGATTTCAGTTTAAGCGGTTGCAGAAGGGGGTTCGTTGAGCTCTGTGAGCCGATTGGGACTGTCAGTCTGGGAGAGACGCTGCTTCCCCGGAACTGCATATGGAGGAAATTAATGCAGTGAATCCCTGCTCTCTCCCTGTCAGCCTGTTATTCCCGAGCACCTCTTGCCTTGGGAATTAACTTGCTGCTCTAGTTGCTCGCTGAGGAGCGTGTTTATAACGGCTGTTGTGCTGCAGACACTTTTGTGGTCCTTGAGCGAGAGGTGGCAGGTCCTTGGTGCGGGGACCAGCCAAAGCAGAGGAGTCTCAGGATGAATTTCAAATACGGGTATTGCCTCTCGGGCTGAGCAAACACGTAATTAACAGTAAGATACCAGGGTGGCTCTGCAAGGCAGCTAATTGCATTTTCAAATGTCAGCTTGTCAGCTCTTGTTTAGTCTTCCTTCAGTCTGGGCTTTGCCAGAGCCACGTCTGGTTTTAACTGGCATTTGCCTGGCCTGATGCTGCTGAGAAATCTTCTCTGTTGTTCTTGGCAGCCCCTGGTAGCCCAGGTTCTGCTTTGTTTCCCCCCAAATGTGGCCTTGCTTGCCAGGACTTGCTGCTGGTGCACCGAGAGATGTGTATATATGGAGGTGTATAAAAAATGATCTTGTGTGGGTTGAAAAAAGAACATTACAAGCACAGGAGACAGTCCTGCGTGATAGCCGGGGCTGTGTGAGGTTAGACAAACACGTCCTCATCTGTCTGTGTTCTTGGGTGTCCCTCTGCTGCTGTCCTGTCCCTTGCTTGGAGCATGGGGCCAATGTGTGTTAACAGGAGGCTGTAGGAAAGAAACCACCTCTTGGGGGCTCAAAATCTCACCCGTCTCCCCGGAAAACCTCTCTGGACCTTTCTCAGTGACCTGAGAGGCCTGAACATGAGTCACCCCATCCAGGAGGTAGGATGGGAGGTCCAAGAGCGTCTTGCAGGCGCGTTGCTCTTGCTGCAAGTGAGATGACGGTGCGTGATGTCCTGCTGTGGGGCAAAGACATGTGCTGAGCAGAGGAGTTGACTTAAGGTAGAGTCGATACAACCAGTCCATGTCCTGGGAGCAGCACAAGACCCAGGTTGGCGCCTCGCTCGTTACTCCTTATTTCTGCAGCTGGTGCTGGGCTCCATGCCCACAGCTGTACTGGTAGCTAATGAAATCAAGGATGCTGTGATCAATCGAGAGGGATCCCCAGGGAACGCGGCTGCACGCGGTTGGTGACGTAGACTCCTGCTCGCTGACGTCAAGGTGGGACCTGGGGCCAGGGTGGGACAACCAGAAGCTCCTCGGGTGGGAAGAAGCTCCTGTTGCGTTTGCAGCTTGCTGAATCTGACCGAAGAGATCTGCAATTCACTGTGTGTCCTCGGAGTAACCCCTTGAAACCCTTTAGGGTAAGAGATATATTGTCACGGTTGACCTCCAGGAAAGGGACGCTTCCTAGGAGTGACAGTGGCCTCGGAAGGATGACACTTCTGCTCCCTGTCAACGGAGGCAATAGGGAGCAACGCGGTAATCGCCGTCGTAAGGAAGGATTTAAGCCGCCCTGGGCAGCGCGTGGGGATCATGAGCAGGGATTAGCATCATCCTCGGGTTGGCGGCGCAAACGCGGTGGCAGCTCGAGCCGCGAGCAGCCGGGTGTCGCTTCCACTTAGCGCAGCCCGGGACGCTGCCCTCGGCGCGGACCAGCCGGCCCTGGGCTCCCCCGCGGCTGGGATGAGCGGGAAAACGGCGCTAATGAACTTTCGGGTGGCTAATTAGTGACGTTAATGGGTAGGGCTGCTTTGCATTGACTTGAGCGCGCCAACGGGGCTGCTGCTGCTCGCGTAAGGTTTGGAGAGGAGAGCGGCCCTGCTTGGAAAGCAGCTTGCAGAGGGTGGGCATTGCCCTCCGTGCTCCGCTGCTGGCATCCAATAGCCAAGTAATTTAAGGATTTGCCCTTAAATTAGGGCCGAGAAGCTATTGGGAGTATTCTATCTTCAACAAAACCTGGAAATCCTGCTTGTAATCCCCAGCGCTGCTGCTGGGAAGCTGTAACCCTGATGCAGCCGCGTGGGTGCCGTGCCTCAGTTTCCCCATGTGCGGCCAAGGGGGATCGTCTGTGTTGCAGGGACTGGCACGTGCTTCTCCTCCAGCGGAGGAGGAGGCACAAACCACTTAATCCGTGAGCGCTTCCATGTATTAAATCACTGCCTTGGCCTGGCTGAAGGCAACATATGTCAACCGATTTGCAATAAATCCTGGTTCTCAATAAAAAGGAGTGCTTGCAAAATGAACCGGTGCACGCGCGGCGGTGGAGGTTGCATGTCATAAAGCAGAAAGCTGCTGCTGCCCGACAGAAACCCAGTTTCTCCCCACGGCTGCCTATTACCGAGCGCAGAAGGGGCCTTTCCAGCTCTTGCATTCATTCCGGACAGATGTTGGGATGCGGGAAGGCAGATGGAGCCCCGTGCTGCAATTAGGCCCTGTATCAGTGGGGCCTGGGCGGCTGCCTTGGGTTCAGGCTGAGCTTTGGCACCGGTTTGGGCTGTGGGCGCTGGTTTTGCAGGCGATCCCCCCCCAAGCTGGGTGGCCCCCTGGCAGATGGGGCTGCAAGCGCCGTGAGCAGCGAGGAAGCTAGAAAGGTCCCCAGCAAAAAAGCTGGGTTTTTTTTTGTTTGTTTGTTTTAGGGGATTTTTGAATGCAGCCCAAAGTGCAGCTCAAACGGATCCTCTTCCCGCTGGAGAGGAGCTGGGGCTGGGAGGGCGTCACGGACGGGATGAGAATTCCCGGTGTTTGTGCTGTGGCCGTGTCCCTTCCTCGTGGTCCCGCTTCTGGCAGTCCCCAGGCTTGTGAGGGCAGGGATGAGACCCAGCTCGAGGGCAGCAAGAGGTCCCGTCTGCATGGGGCAGGGTCTGGTCTCCAGCTGGTCTCCTCCCACGTAGGAAAAGCCGGGATGCTGCTCCAAGCGTGGAAAGGAGCCATCTGGCCTGTCCTTGTCACTCTGCTCGGGACAAAGTGGCGCGTTTTAGCTGCCCTAATCCCTCACTGGGATCCTGCAGGAAACCTTCCCAGCTGATCAGCATCAACGGGCAGCCACTTAACTTGCCATGGGCGCCTCCGACCTTTGGGCTTTGTTAAAGCTCCGAGCGTCTCCTTTACCCCTAATCGATAATTTTGTCCACTCTGGCCTGGGCCCTTGGCGAGGGGCTGTGGAGGCAGATGGGAAGTGACAGGTCCCCCCTGTGTGACCTGACCCAAGCGACTCCGTGAATTCCTCTCCAGAGAACAGATGTCTCCTGCTGCCTTCAAAGTGCCCTCTCCAGCCCACGCTTCCCGCATCCCTCTGCACTTCCAAGCAGGATGAAGGCAGAACGGAAATAAATTTGGTTAGTTTATTGTCGTTAGAAACTTTGCAGAATTGAAAAAGAAAATTGATTTTTTTTTTGGCATTGTTTTGGTCCTTGGTTTGGCCAAGGAGCTGCTGCACAAGGTTGTCTTTACAGACCAGCAGCAGTTCAGTCTCTAAACTCAGGTCCTTCTTCTGTCTCTCTGATATTTCCTCTCCAAAAAGCTGCATCGTGTTTTAATTCCACCAAATAGCAGCAAAACATTGCCTGGACATGGGGAAAAACAGAGGCAGAAGCAACTAATTGAATAATAGGAACGCAGCTAATGATTTCCACCCCCAAAGCCCAGTCCTACTCTTAAGGTCCCACTACGCTGGAGCCCTGTAACCTCCTCAATTCTCATTCAACTCCTAATTTTCGAGTGATTTGAAAATCCGCTTGGAATTGGCTTGTCCATCGGCGGTGCCCGATCTAAATAATCCGGCTCAGCGAGGCTGCCCGTGTAATTATCTCTGCAGCTACTCTGTGCTAATGAGAAAGCCAGATAGCAGAGCTGAAATGAAATCGGTTTGCGGTGCTCGCCCCGCTCTTTCGTGGGGGGAGAAGGGATTTATTTATTGTGTTTCTTTTTCTTTTTTAATTTAAATTTCGTTGCATTGTGTTGATGGTTGGCGTTGGCTCTCACAAACACCGTTGCAACCGGCTGCTTCAGGCTCCAGGTTCCTTAAGGGTGAGTTTTGCAGCCTGGGGCGCTCTCTTCCTTGGGATCTCAACATCAAAAGGTTCTTCAGAAGATTTTGTCCGGCCTTCCTGGGTCTCTGGGCACCCAAAGTGCCTCTTTCCCTGGAGCAGATTTTCCTGCTCGTGCCCATTTAATCAGGGAAATGGAACTAGCGTTTTGATAAGGTGGAGCTATGGATCAGACGGGCGAAATCCTCATTTGAAGCCACAAAGCAGAGCTTTGTTTTTGCCAGGGTCTGCAGCGTCTGCTCCTTCCTGATTAGTTGCAATCTACCATCCTTCCCTTTTACCCCTATTTATTTATTTTTCTCCTCCGTGCGAGTCCATAGCTCAGTTCGCCGATGATCCTCCGGGGAAATCAGGCTGCCCGTATTTCATTCAGGGACTTCAAGCAATTAACCTGACAGCAATTCCTCTCCCTGCCCTCCTCCCCCATCTGCTTCCTAATTGCCGGGGAGCCGGGATGCGCGCGCGGGCTGTGCCCGTCGCGCTCGTTTGTGCTAAATCGCCCCTCGGCTCTTGTGCCCGCTTCTCCCAAACACATGAACATTCCAGGAAAACACCACGGAGCAGGGGAGAACGCAGGGAAGGGGCCAAGATCCACGGTTGGGGGTTCTTCCCCTGCGTTGGAGCTGGGATGCGGAATCTCCCCCCTGCTCCTCCCAGCGGGACTGGCCAGGGGATGGATGGGGAAACGTCGCTCCCGCCTGCAGCGGATCTGCTCTAGCTCAAGTCTCTCCCGCCCACGAGGCGCCTAAAGTTCAGGTGCAGAAAGCAAAGTCTCTGCTTAAGCTCCGCTTTGCCGCCGCTGCCCTTTTTTCATTCCGTCTCCCGTTGCTTCGGCAGCTCGTTGCTCCCAGGTGGGTGCCGGTGTCGGGATTGTCACGGGTTGCCCCAGGGATGCAGCGTGTGCCGTGGGGCGCGAGCGGCCGCTCCGGAATGTGCCGACGGATCCGGGAGTGCGCAAGGGCTCCGGCACACGCGGGTGGCCCAAACTCCGGCGCTTTCACGTAAACGAGGCGAAGAGCATCGAGGGTTACAGATGCCCACGGGTTCCGAGCCGTCAATCCCGTGGGAGTCACTGCCAATCCTGTGGGAATCGCGTGCCCAGCTGTGCGGGAGGGAGCTCGTGGCCGCCTGGCACCCGCTCCGCACGTGATGGGTGTCCGGGTGCCGCAGGAGGGATCCCGAGGTTGCCACCCGGAATGGATGCTTGTTCTGATTGCCCCCTTTTAGCGATCCGCGAGCCACAGCGTGCCGGACTTTCCCCGGTGGGAAAACTCCTGGAAAACGCCTGTCGCTTCTCCCTGGAAAGAAGGCTCTCCAAAAAACGGGCTAGCGAGATGAACAGCTGCTTGGAATTGCAGGCTCATAAAAAGGAGCGTTTTATGAGCAGCGGAAAAATTCCCTGGTTATATTGAACGGCTTCCGCGGGCTCCGCTCGTGCAGGGATTTATGGCTCCGCTTTGGGAAGCGCTTGCAAGGAAGGACGGTTTGGAAGCGGGAGCTTGTGCACGGGGACCGTGGGATGAGGGAAAGGCTGTGGCTTTTCTCCATGTCAGTGTTTAATAAATGAGCTGGGAAAATATCCCTAGGGAGAGATGCCTTTTTAACAGGGCTCTCCTTCAAGCGTGTGTTTGCCATATCCTAATTTCTAACGAAGTTTTGAAGCCGGGAAATGTCTAAATGGGCTTAGGCTCTCCAATCCCATTAACTTTCCTTGGGATTTGGGCACTCTAGGAAGAACAGATACTTCCCCTCCAAACCCAGCAGCAGTGGGTCCATTATAATCCATTATAATACTAATTTTTGAGGGCAAATAGGATCTGCAGACTAGTGGAAAATTGCTTTTAGTAGTACAACAAAAACTGGAAAACTTGCAGTCCCTGTATTGCTCTTTTTCTTTTAGGGTCATCCAACTTGACATGTTTCTCTGCATGAATTTTGGCTGGGAAATTCTTTTAAGCAGATCCACTTTTAAAAATCAAATTAGCACGAGGTTTTCCCTTGGATCTAGTTCTGCTCCCCAAAGCCTACTGCGAAACACAAGTCTGTGTAGTTCTTTCAACGCAGGAATAATCTTGCTTGGCAAAACTTCTGCAGAATTTGCATTCGAAAAAGGGCTAAGAAATGTCAGCCCTCTTGTCGGGGCAAAAGACATTTGCAGTTTTCCATAGCAAATGTTTTCGTAGCTGGAAAGCTGCAGCAAATAGTAGCTGGAAGCCAGTGTGGAGTCTGCTCTGTGTCTGTAGATTGTCTTGGAGCTGTCCCAAGCTCCAAGGAAGGAGCTTGGGAATGGGGTTTGGAAAGGCTTGGGAATAGCTGTGCCCTGAGCCTGGCTCTTGTTTGGGTGGCTGACCGAGTCCTTCCCAAACCCTGGCTTTTGTGGGAAGAAATCCCTATGGGAGCGCTGGGATGGTGCCCAGCTGGGTGCCTCCCCCGTGGATCCTACCAAGGAGGTCCCAGGTGCCACCAAATGTGACCATTTCTCTGCACCTTGAGCATGGCCAGGGGGAAGCCAGAAACGGAGAGTTTTACTGCAAAACCTCAGCCAGGGTTCGGTACAAACTCAGCACGAGGACATTGCAGATCCAGCCCCGAGCTCCAATCCTTTCTTGTTGCCCCTTGTTTCTTCTCACCTACGCTCTGCAGTTGCTTTGATACCTTTTCCTCTGCGTTTTGCAGCACGCTCTGCGTTTTGCAGCACGCTCTGCATTTTGCAGAACACTCTGCATTTAGCAGAACACTCTGCATTTTGCAGCGCACACTGTGTTTTGCAGCACGCTCTGCGTTTTGCAGCACGCTCTGCGTTTTAACCAACGCAGCAGTTCACGGCTCGGCTGCACGAACCCGAGAGGAGGCAGGAGCTGGAGAAACAGCTGAATTTCCGAACCGCGCTTTCTTTCCCTCCTCGGTTTGGTTTGGGAGCGGGACCCCCACCAGCCTCCAGCCCGTGGGAGCTTGGAAGGAGTTTGCATCCCAGCGCCGGTCCGGGTCTCCGGCGGCCCCCGCGGTGACCGCTGCCCTTGCACAAATGGCCAGCACCAACCCGCTTAGCCCTGCAGCTGTTTTCTGGGCTTATTTCCCCCCTCGGTTCCTTATCTGTCATTCAGCCCTTTAGTTATTTTTCCCTTTAACACCCTGAGCGAGTATCGCGCATCCTGCACTCAGTCCTGAAGGTTAAAAGCTGCTTTTGTGCCCGTTGTGTCGTGCTGAAGCCAAATGCTTCTACCAATTAACTGATTGCTGGTTTGGAGGGGGCTCCAAAGGCAGATGGAGCTGGCAGTCTTAATGACCGTGGCGCGAAGGCTGCGAATTTTATAATGAGCCTCTTCACACAACATGCCAAGAAATTTGTCAACGCGAGCTCTCCGGTATTGCTGAGAAATACCAGGAAAGGGAGATTCCCTGCAGCAAGGGCTGCTTTAAAGGAGCGTAAAAATCCATGCAGGATTTCAGAGCACCCCCTCGTGCCGGGACACGCAGCCGGGGATGCGGCGTGCGCGGCGGGATACGGTCCCCGAGGCCGCGGTGTCTGGTGACGCCCCTCGTGCCACCTACGAGTGTAAGGGGATAGCGGTGACAGCTGGCGGCCCGCGGCGCCTGTAAGTACCGCTCGCCCGCCTGGTGACGGCTGGGGTGTCACCGTCCCGCCGGGGGCACCTGTTGCACGGCTCCGGTGGCAGATCCCGCAGAGGGGACGGGGGCTGCGCGCAGGGCAGCGATGCGCAGGAGCCCGGAGGGGACGTGGAGCTGTGTCCCCAGGCCTTGCTCGATGCTCACGTGCAAACCTTTGCACCTAAGCTTTATTTTCAAACCTAAGCTTTATTTTCAAACCTAAGCTTTATTTTCAAAGCAAAAGCATAAAGGAAGGATTTACTGCCGAGCTGTGTGGCCCAAAGCCCTGTGCTGGGGTCCGGAAGCCGCCCGCAGGGCAGCCCGGACGGGGACGAGACTTGTGGGGCCGCGGTGGCAGCCACGGAGCTCGTTAGCGCCGGGATCCCCCCCTGCACATCGCACCCGTTTTGCCTCATTAGCCTTTTCCCCCGGGCTGCAGGAAAGCCCTCGTGGCGCCGTCACGGTGACAACCCACATCACATCGCGGGTGAGGAGCCGGCTCCGGGAGCCCTCGGAGCAGGAGCAACTTCCCCCTCCCGCCAACCTCTTCAAACGCATCCCTTCGCTCTGGGTTTTAAAGCTCCCCCATCCCGTTGGGGCATTGCGGGGAATTGGCTGTTTGTGAGGTGGGAAAAGGCAGCGGATGGATCGGATCCTGCGGAGGAGCCTGATGAGAAGCCAGGCTCCGGGAAGCCGCCGGGATGTGCTGGTTTCTCCAAGAGGAAATGAAAGCGTTGGCTGTTGCTCCCTGCACATCCATCATCCTGGGGTTTTCCAGAGGGCTGATGCTATCTGAGGTGTCCCCAGGCTCTGCTGCGGGTCCGGGGGGAGCCGGGAAGGAAGCGGAATTTCGGGAGCTTCTCTGTGACGCGCGGAGCGGGCGCTGGAACCGCTGGCGGAGCGCGGGATGGAGGCGACACTCAGGCCATGCGGGAAACCGGGGCCGTGCGGGACTCGCTCCAAAGCCACGCAGACATTGAGGTGAACAGGGAAAGAGGGCAGGCGGGAGCCGCTTGCAGGTAACGTGGCCGCTGCTTGCAGGTGCAATCAAACCCTTTGCTACGGATGCCTTTGCCCGCGTCGCGTTCGGCCCCGGCTGCCTCCCCTGAAAGCGCCGCTTGTTGGCAGGACGGCGGCGGCGAGAGGAGCGGGACGCGGCGCCCGCACCGGCGGCTGCCACCGACAGCCGCTGCGCAACAATCGCCCGAACTGTCCCCAGCGCCGGCCGGACAAAGGGTGTCTCAGGCCCGCGCCGGGCGGGGAGCTGCTGCCCTGCGTCCCGGTGCTTCCTTGGGATGAAAGCGCTCCCGGGAAAACGCCCCCGGCCCTTTGCTCCGCTGCCCGTGCGCTGGCAGGATGCAACGCCTGCTTGGGAGGGAGCTGGAAGCAGCCGCGTGGGGATTGATCCATGCATGTTTGCTGCGGTGGGGAAAGGCTTTGGAAAACGGGGCAAAGCGGGGCCCCCCCCCGAAATGGGTCTTTTCTCTCTGTCATGGAATTGCATGGATACGTTCCTCCTAGAGCCATGTGTTTTGTTGTTTGCAAGCCAAAGGGATCTCTCGCAGCAGAAACGCTGCTCTGGGCTCTTCAATCACTTTTAATTGAGTGAAGCCCATAAAACGCTGCTGCCGGAGCCTTCTCGGGAAGCTGAGCGGCTGGAGTTCCTCTGGCAACCATAAATAAGGATAAATGCCTAATTGCTGGCAAAAGGGGCCTGCTGCATCTAATGAGCTGATTGAAAATAATTCTTTGCTGTGGGATGGTTTAATTTTGTTTGTCTCCAAGTGAGGATTCCTCCTGCTCCATCGCCCCCGTGCCCAGTCTGCTGGGAGAGCTGGGGCTCATCGCCCTGTTGTGGGATTTGGGCTTTAGGGAAGCAGTTGGTCCCGGTTGTCGTTTGGGAAGGTCTAGTTCCGTTGATGAAATGAGTTCCTGCCCTTCTCAGCACTGCGGGTGCAGCCAAGGAGAGCCTGGAGACACCCACGATCCCTGAGATCCCCCTTTTCCAAAGCCTGGGAAAAGGCAGCAGTGCTGAGCAATGGGACTGGCACATTCGGATGGCGTGAGGATGTCCGTCTAGCTTGTTGCATTCCCAGGATAAAGGGGGATCCCTGTTTCCTTCCTGCTTATTGCCCTTGGCAGCCCCATGCGCTCGTGCCCTTGAGCAGCCCGGAGCCAAGTGGCGACGCAGGTGACTGGAGCAAAGGCTTTTTCCCAATAAAATCCCCGGATCTGCCGCCTGGCAGAGCCATAAGAGCCAGGGAAGGACCTGCCTGAATGCTAAAAGTTGCATTTTCCCCCTGCACAGCAGATTTCCAGCAGCCTCCAGACAAAGCGTTTGCAACAGGCGCTCTCTTTTCCGACGCCTGTCCGTGAGACTGTCTTTCCATAAGGAGAACCGGAGGAGACGCAGCCCCAGCCCTGGGTGCCGCTGGCCTTTTCCCTGTGCTTTCCCTGTGCATTCAGCTCGGTGGCACGGCCGTGTCCTTGCAGCACGACGTGTCCCCGGCACAGCGTGTCCCCGGCACAGCGTGTCCCCAGAGTCACCCACGCGGGGCAGGCCCGGGCCGCCCACGCCAGCCCCGCTGTTCTGCCCTTTTCCCGGTGCAAAAACGCCCTCCCTTTCCCTCATTGCATTATTATTACTGGTTTTCAGTCATTCATGCTCCTTCAGGTTTATTGCTCGGTCTTTCCGCCTGCAAATCCCCCCTGGCGCTACCCCGTGCAGCTCTTCCCACATCTCTCCACCTAGACACACCGTAACTCCGGCTGTATGGCACAGTCGGCGCGGGAAACACCGGCGTAATTCCCACATGTCGTGTGCAGAGCAGCCCCAGCCCTGGATCGCAGGATATATTTTCCCCTCTCAGGCTCCTGCAGAGCTGCCTAGCATTTTGTGTGCTGTATATTAGTGTTCAGGCTCAGTTCAGTCTGCATTTACATGAATGCAAAATCACCCACACATGCCCGTATGTCCAAACCACCTCCCCAGCATCCGTGCCAGGAGCCCACTCCTTAGCAGCAAGGCCATTTCCCTCCCTCTAAGCAGTGCCCAGCCCAAAGAAAACAGCGGATTCTTCACTTTTCAACCACAAAGTGGCATTTGGATTCAGGCATAGGTGGTTTTTTACACCTTCCTGCCCATACGAAGTGGAGAACGAGGTTTATAAAGTATTTTGTGGCAGTGAGGAGCAGTACCAGTATGCAAGAGTAGTAAAAGCACAAGAAATTCAGCCTTGCTAAGTATCCGGCTGCAGTATTGATCGATCGAGCTCATGATTCCCGGTTTTTCCTGCTAACGGGAAGGTACAAAACCAGCCGAGCCATTACTCATTTTAAGCCACGACTGGGAGAATGAAGAGCTCGAAGTAATGAAGGCTGCAGATCACAGTGACATCTTCCCCCAGACAGAAAGCTGGAGAAGCAATTGGAAAAGCTTTGTCTGGGTGACCAGGTCACCGAGGACGGTGCAAGCCCTGGATGTGGCTTCAATTACTGGCCAGTAACTCCCCCAGTTACTCCCTGCTGCAACTGCTTTTATTGCACCGGCTGGATGGGAAAATCCTTAGAGTGAGCCAAAAAGAGCGGAGCCCCCTGAAACCTCAAGGAATCGGGTGCAACTGGGGTGCCAAAGGGCAGGAAAGCAGATCCAGAGCTTGGGTGCAGTGGATAATTTTTGTTTTGCAAGGACAGGATCTCCCGGCTCCCCAAACAGCTTCTGCTCCCATCTGCTCCTCCTGCTTGAGCTGAAGCCGGAGCAGCAGCGAGGAAGCAGCCTGGGGATTTTCCACTCTTGTGCTGTCCTGGCGTTATGTTCATTCCTAGCTGGGAGAGCTGTCTGCACGTCCAGTGCCCAGGATTTATTGCTCCGTTGCAGACAGTGGTAGCCCAGCCGTGATGCAATCCCGGCACACTGGCTAAGGGGGTCGTGGTTGCATGAGTGGGATCGTTTATCTTCTGTTGCCGACGGGGGTCGGCAAGCCTCGTTCTCTAGCTGGACTGACCTGGGGTTGTCCTCACCCCAGGGCCCTGCAGCACAGATACCACTATGGGGGATGCGGCAAAATGACGTTTACTGCTCAGTTCAGTCTGCCTATATACCCCAGTTGAATGTGGAGACTCACCTACTGCCCAATCGGGCTACTTTTCGCCTTGTATGGCGTGGGGTTATCAGTAAACTGCATTAATTATGCTCCTAACTCCCGTGACATCACGAGATCTTCCGAGCGCCATACCCTAAGCTCTATGCCCTATACCGTACTATATCATCTACTTTTGCTAAGCTCTCTACCTTATTAAGCCCTAAAAACACAAAAACTCCTGCAATCTTCCTCTCCCATTATCTTTTAAGCTCCGTTTAGTGGATGGCTTTATTAAAAGCCAAATAAAAAGCCTGGGTATGCAAAGACGAATCCTGCCCGTCCCCGGGGGGTTTGGATGGGAGCCGGGCTCACGCACCTGGAGGAGCCCAAGGAAGCGACGCCCCCTTCTCCTCCATCCGGAAGCACCCCGGGAAGCTGGAATCCCACCACGGGAAGACGAGAGGAGCCAACGCTGTCCCCGCGGTTGTGTTTGCCTTGCAGGTGAGGATCCGAGGAGCGGCTCTGCGTGCGGGGCCGGCACCGAGGGCCCGAGGCCGGCGCGCGGTCCCGGCCTCCACCATGGTCCCGCCGAGCGCCCGGCTCGCCCGCGCCGCGCTCGCCCTCGCCCTGTGCCTGCAGCACCTCGCCAGCGCCATCGAGGTTCCCCTCGACTGTAAGTGCTGCTCGTCTCCTCCAGAACCGCCCCTGCAGACAGCGCAGGAGGAGAGACCCCCCCCGAGCCCGGCCCTCCTCGTCTCCCGTGGGGTTTTGTCCAGAAAACCACTTAAATCACTCCGTGGTTTAAGCAAACTGCCTCAAAAACTTAGCAAGGGCTTGAAACCCGCGCCACGTTGGCCTGGGGGACATAAGGCCCTGCCAGATGTTTAGCCTGTTGATGCAAGCGGAGCATCCCGGCGCTCCAGGGTTGCTGCAGGGCACAGCAGAGGCTGGTGTTGCCTTCTTGAAGGCCCGTGAGCCAGGAGGCATGAGCCTCCCTGCCCGCCTCGTGCTGTCTAAGCCCTTTGGACGTAGAAGCTCCTTGAGCCCTGGGTCTGTCATTGCTGAGTGCTGACGTGCTGCTGTTTGCAGACCCTGCAATAACTACGTAACGCTTCTGTTGGCGTGCCTGGTGTTTATCTATATTGGTTTGCTTCTCGGTTAACCCTTTTTCTCTTCTTCTTCTTTGTTATGCTTGCACTTTGGAAATAACAGCCAATATTCAGAGTGAATGTAAGTCCCACCCTTATCTTCTCCGTGCATGCGACAGTCCCTCTGTGCCTCCAGAGCAGAGCAGGAGGAGCGGGGCCGGGCGAGGCTCTTGCTTGGCACTGGGTGTACGGGGCCACGTTTCACCCTCTGGGACACGTCTTGGGTTAGGAAGGGCGAGCATCTTCCCTCCTTGCCCACACAGGGCTTGCAAGGCTCCCACAGCAAGCGCTGGTAGCCACGAAGCAGCGCTTGCAGCTGCAGCATCGGCTCTGGAGGCTTGGGCTGCACCTCAGAGGAGAGCAGACCCCGGCTTGGTAGAAACCCGTGTGCCAAGGCTGGGCTGGTGGCTAAAGGCCACTGCTGTGCCCGCTCTGGGCGCCCTGCGACCTCCTCCTTGCTCTTACTTAGTGCCTGCAAACTCCTTGCAGCGGCTCCGGCTCCATGCCACGGCTCTTCCTTGGAGGGACACGGATAGAGCACCTGGAGCTCGGAGTTAAATGGCACGTTGGTAGCAGGGAGAAGCAACCGAGAGCTTTCCTAATGGCACCAAGATACCGAGCGAGAAATCCAGGTTGCTCGGCCCTGAAAGGGAGACTGAGCAATGCCGGTGCTTTGAGAGGTGAAACAGTGCCCAGCCTGCCAATGCTCGCGCCTACTTCCTCAGGTCTGAAAGGGTTTTGCTCCACAAACTGCCTTTCCAGCCTGGGGAGCAAGCCAAGAGCCTGGCGGGCCTTGCTGTAGGACAGGCGAGAGGTTTCTTCCTCCCTGCATCACCCTCCTCCCCTCTTGCCCCCGCTTGCCTTGCAGTGCCACAGCCGCCCACCATCACCAAGCAGTCGGTGAAGGACTACATCGTGGACCCCCGGGACAACATCTTCATCGAATGCGAAGCTAAAGGCAACCCCCTTCCCACGTAAGTGCCTCTAAAGCTCTTGTTCTACCAAAACCGCGCTGTTTATTAGAGCCTATAAAGGAGAAGGGCTTGCTCGAGGGGAGCTCTGCCTTGTCCTTGGGCCCAGCTTGTTGTGGGTCTAAGTTGGCCTTGCATCCACTGAAGTTGGTGGAAGATTTTACACCATTTTACACCATTTTGCACCATTTTACACCAAGTGTGTCTCGCTGCGTGCAGGTTTTCATGGACACGGAACGGGAAGTTCTTCAATGTGGCCAAAGACCCCAAAGTCTCCATGCGGCGGCGGTCGGGAACGCTGGTCATTGACTTCCACAGCGGCGGCCGGCCGGAGGACTACGAGGGCGAGTACCAGTGCTTTGCACGCAACGACTTTGGGACGGCGCTCTCCAGCAAAATCCACCTCCAGGTTTCTAGTGAGTAGTGAGAGAACAAGCCCGGGGAACTGCTGCCCTAAGGGTTGCAGTGGATATTTGTATCGTGCAAGGTTTTGTAGGAGAGGCATGGAGATGATGCCCAAACATCTCAACCTCATGCCCTTGGTGCTCAAACATCTCAGCCTGCTTCATCGGTTACCTGTGTCAGCGAATCTTGCTCATGTAGAAATAAGGTTTGCATGAAGATCCCATTGAAACCAGGCCAGGTCCAGTGGGAAGAAGGAAGGGAAGGGATTTGGCGAGCGAGTGTCTCCTCAAACCAGCCCTTCACCAGACTGCTTGCTGTGGCTTTGCTCTTCTTCTCAGAGTCTCCCTTGTGGCCCAAGGAGAAGGTGGATGTGATAGAGGTGGATGAAGGTGCTCCACTTAGCCTGCAGTGCAACCCTCCGCCCGGCCTGCCTTCTCCGGTCATCTTCTGGATGAGCAGCTGTAAGTTGGACAAATGCCCCTTCCCAAGTGGAACCCTCACCAGGGAGCACCTCTCTTGACCACACTCCTTATTTAAAATAATTATATCTTTAGAGGTTGCCCGTAGGAGCATCCAGGAGCGTTAGCATTTCCTCTGGCACCTCTAACTTTGGCCTCCTGTTCTCCTGTGCAGCCATGGAGCCAATCCACCAAGACAAGCGCGTCTCCCAAGGCCAGAACGGCGACTTGTACTTCTCCAACGTCTTGCTGCAAGATGCCCAGACGGACTACAGCTGTAACGCACGCTTCCACTTCACCCACACCATCCAGCAGAAAAACCCGTACACCCTCAAGGTGAAAACCAGTAAGTGTCACGAGGATCCCCCAAGATGGGTCTTCTGCCTGCTCTTGGCGTGACTCCTTTTTCAGGCCACCCTGTTCCAGCCCCCAATAACGCCAACTGTACCAGGGTCAACAGGGGCTTCTTGCATTTTGTTTAAGGTGCTATAAGAACTTGTTTGCGTGTGGAAGGGCAGTCCTTGGATGTTAATGTGGGAGTGAGAGGCAGCTAATTTCCTTGCAGTGTCCCTGAGCTTTGCCAGCTCTGCAGCTTTGTAGGTGGCCGGGCTGCAAAGGCAGCTCTGTGCACGTATCGGGTCTGTGTGGGGGGCAGTTCCCCCCGTCTTTAGGGAAACGTGTAGTATCAAGGGATGTGTTCCTAACTGTAAATGTGGGAAATAGCCGTGTTTTTCTCAGGTTTATGGAAAATCCGGATTTGGAGTTTCGCTTTGCTGGCTGGGTGCATAGGTGGGCGTTTAAATCAGCGCAGGGCATCCAAACATTTGGACTCGCTCCTCTTGGATGCTGCTACCGTTGGCATCAGCATCGCAGCTGGCAGCGGACACGGCTCTGCCCCGCTCCAACCGCAGCTCCTCTCTCACAGCAGCGCTGGACTTGGCTGTGACGGGGTATCAGCCTTGCACCGCTGCCAGGGCGCAGGAAGGGGCCCGAGCAGGACCCAGCTTTGTGGCTGATGAGTTGCCTTGCACAGTTGCCCCTGGCCTGGGGGCTGCCCTTTAGCTCCTTGGCTCTGGAATGTGGTGACAGGAGGGCTTGGCTGTTTGTGGCCTGACCACGGGCAGCATGTTGAGGTTGGCTGGTGATCTTAGTCTTAGCCTAGTGAAGATCATTCTCTGGGACAGGAGGAGCGCATGTCTATTTTGCTGTATGAAGGGATGCTCCATGAGCAGGGCCAGGCACCCCAAGTTTCTCCTCCAGAAAAGAGGCTCCTCTAAAGAAGGCAACTTTCTGATGCTACCAAGGCTTGTACCACTTGCTTGGTGGCAACGTTGGCACAGGGACACGAGCCGAGCACTACAGGAGGCAACGCAGATGCTCCAGAAGAGGCTTTCTTGTTATATGTGTGCACAGCACCCGGTACAGTCTCAGCTGAGACCGACACCACACAGCCCACACGGGCCATGTCATCACCTGGGGCCACTTGAAGAACATCTCCAGGTCCTGCTGAGGTCTTTCTTGTAGCTGAGAGAGGAAGGCTCTTGTGCAGGGAGGTGCTTTGGGGAGCGGGTGGTTGTGCACAGTAGAGCTGGAGCCGAATCCCAGCGTTAGGGGCTTAACCCGCTCTTGCAGCAGCTTAAAACAGAATTAACTCTATTAAAGCATCCTCAGAGCAGTGACCTGAAGCTGACGTGAGAGGTGACTCGGCCTCTAATATTTTACAATTTTATTGTAACACCTTCCCCTCTATGCAACGCATGAGTGGAGAGTCAGCAGTTCAAACACTAGAAATAGCCCCTTTGCTAATGGAGAGGAATATCTGTAGCTCCTCACTCCAAATTTTCCTTGCCCATTTACAGAGCTGGCCAAATAATGGCAAGGTTTATCTGTACCTGAAGGGCCGAGTCCTGAATTAGCGTGAGCTGGAGAAACTCTGGCAAACAAAGACCTGTGTTTAATGTCTGACATATGGATCAAGCTCCAGGAAAACCAAAATAGGTGGAAAAAAACCTGGGAACTCCGAGGGCTCCGTGCATCTGGGCTCTTTGCAAGGCTCATTACAGCTGCTGTCCTTTGGCTTCCAATTATCCTGGAGCCGCTCTTAAGTTTTCCTTTGGAAATGTCTGATGTGTTGTGAGATGCAAACGCCTCCCAGGCGCTCCCCAGAGGCCTTTACGAGCCGAGGCTCTGAGGCTCTAATTTCTTGTCTGTTATGATAAAACGCTCTTTATCGGCGCAGCGTTCAAAGGGGACGCGTTTGCATTCGCCTCAAGCTGCTCAGCGATCTCGGCCTTTAGCAATGGATGTTCAGAAAAGCCACGTTCACCCTCCTGCTGAAAAATCATTGCATTTGACTGTCATGGCCTTGTATGCAAGAGCAGAAAAGGGAAAAATGGGTATTTTTACACAGATAAAACCTGTGTCTTTATTTATGGCGAGTTTCTCTAGTTCACCCTAGTTCATGCAGCTCTTGGGCTTCACCTGGGCTCTCTTTCCCCTTCTCTATAAAGACCCTGTGTGAGCTGATGACTGAAGGTTCAGGTCAACCCCGTATTGTAACCAGCCCTACCTGCTCCTTTTTTGCTCTAAATCCTCTGGCTTGGTCAATGATGCTCTGACAAGTAAAGGTGTTGGCTGGCAGTGGCTGTGGCTAAATGAGAGCAGTACGTTATCAAAGAGCTGGCATTTTGCATGCAACATAATCTACTTAATTACCTTGTGGTTAAAAAGGATTTTCCAGTTGATTATGCTTTTAAAGCCTAATTATTATTATTTTTTTTATTTGTTCACCTTCATCACACCTCTCTGCCATGCCTTTCTGCATGATTATGCTGTTGCTTGGCTGCATCCAACGTATGGTTTTGGCTGGCAAAAAGTAGTAGAAATATGTTTGCCTCATAGTTAAGAAACTGAGAGATAAAAGATCCAACCCAAAGATACAGAGGCCAAAAGAAAAACCCTGCAAGAAAATGTCCATGATACAATTACCTGATATTTTTCATATATTTATTCGTTTATCCCTCTTAGAGCTGGAAAGCAGTCTTATTTTTCCTCCGTTATCGCTGTCTTCTGTTGCTGTGTGTCCTTTGGGGCAGTTGTGCTTCTGTACCGCTCATGTTGCCCGTCCGCCCTTGCTCTCCCCTTTTGGGAAATTGCTTTGGTTTTGATTTCGTTGGTTTTGGTGCCGTTTTGTTTTCCTCCCCGTCCCCCCGTGCTCCTCCCCTGCTTTGGGCGCTCTCGGGATGCTCACGGTCTTTTGTTTATTGCAGAGAAACCCCATAATGAAACGTCCTTTCGAAATCACACTGACATGTACAGTGGTGAGTCAACGCTGACTTCTGGAGAACTTCACCTCCTAACCCCATTTTACCTAACGCGACTCACCCCGCGCTAACCCAGCCGCTCGCCCGGGGCGCCCGGCGAGGGCTCAACACGTGGGCAGCATCTCCTCTATCTGTTGCATGTGTGTGCTCTCTTTTGCTTTGTCATTTATGGTTTGTCATTTATGGTTTGAGCTTCACAAAGGCTGTATGAGCAACTCCACCCAACAGGCACAAGAGCCCCTAAACGCAGGAGCAAAAGAGCCCTAGAAGTTTGGACCTCTTAAAATGATTGGGATTGAAGCCAATGAACTGGAGATAGAGAGCTCAGCTGCAGGGGGAATCGGATGAGTAGGATGTGAACCAAGCGGAGAGGTCCATAGGGATGAAGGGAGGCCAGCTTGCTCCCCACAGGAGACCTGGGATGGAGATTTAAAGATAACCAAAGTTTCTCATTTCTCTGTGTCCAGAAAGAGCATCTTTTGTGTTTTGAGCTAAGCGCGGGCGTTGCCTAGGAGGAGAAAAGGAGAGGTTGGTTTTCTCGGGAGCTCAGTGCCTTGTTTCTGCGTGGGGTGAGGGTCTTCATGCAGGGAGCTGGCAGGGACCAGCCTCCCACAGCATCGCCCCCTTCCCTAGGGAGAAGGGACCCGGAGCCATCCGGCGCCGCGCAGTGGGATCCCGCTCCGAGTGCTCCTCGGAGCAGCCCGTGTCGCGTCCCCTCCGGTTTCCTGCCCGGAGCAGGAGGTTTGTTCGTGTCCCCGCGCAACACTGGGCCCGTTTCCCTCTTCCGTAGAGGCTTTTGGGGACAAAAAAAGCACTTTTGTCAGCTAAGAAAAGAGTCTGGAGCGCTCGCCAAGGAGGCTAGGACAGGTGAGGGCATTGGGATTCATGGCGCAGCTCCCCTCCCTGGCGGGCAGCCCGTGTCCCTGTTCCTTGCCTAGGAAATAGGGTCAGCGGCACCTCCCCAGTGGTCAGGAGGCAGCTGGAGCCTGCAGGGACCGGGCTCACGTGGAGCGGGCGCCGCAGGGTGACAGGAGCCCTGCTTTGTTCAGCAAGAAGCGCTGGCCGCCCCGGCGCAGCGCCCGCCGCATTGACATCTCCCAAAGGGAAGGCAACGGGGAACAGCCCCTCGGCGGGCACGGAGCGAGGAGCGTGCGGGGAGGAGCTGGCGCTCTGCTTGGCAATCCCAAGAGATCCAAAGAGAAGGATCTGCAGGGGGAGGAGGCTCGAGGAAGCTGCGGTGCTGGGAGAGGGGCCGAGTCTGCAAATGTTTGTGCGGCCACTTTGCAGTGGGACCGTGAGCCCCATTGCAAACGGGTGAGCTTTGCAATGGGACCGTGAGCACAGTGAGCTTTGCAATGGGACCATGAACCCAGTGAGCTTTGAATTGGGACCATGAGCACAGCGAGCTTTGCAATGGGACCACGAGCACAGTGAGCTTTGCAATGGGACCACGAGCACAGCGAGGTTTGTAATGGGACCATGAGCACAGCGAGCTTTGCAATGGGACCACGAGCACAGTGAGCTTTGCAATGGGACCACGAGCACAGTGAGCTTTGCAATGGGACCACGAGCACATGGGGGAGCACCTTCCATGGGGATGGCAGGGGCCGAGCACAGGGGTGGCCTGGGGGTGATGTCCCTGCTTGTGGACATGCAAGGTCTGCAGCACCAGGGAGCAAACCCTGTGCTGGGAAGCGTGCTGCTCCTCCTGGGAGCAAAGGTGCTTGCATTGCAAGCCAGGCCCGGCTGCAGCTCCGTTCACAAGTCTGAGGTGCTCCATGCTGGCCAGGGACTCGCTCCGGAGTGTCCCAAGGTGCCTCCGTATCCCACGGGATGTGTTTGTATGGGGAAAAGTGACATGACGGGGCAGTCTCCCCATCAGGCTGAGCCGACCTTGTCCGCAGTCCCATAGGTTCCTGCTCGGTTCTGCTCAGGGATCTGCAGGACTAGCCACCTTCTGCTTGCCCAACACGGCCCCAACACGGCCTGGGCAAAAGCCCCTCAATGAGCTGTGCAAAACTGAGCCACAAACCGGGGACTTCTAATAACCCAGGAACTGGCGAACTTTTTCTCAATAACCATGCATTTCTGCCCAAAACGCTGCACTTAGCCACACAGCCGGGGAGCGACTGCAGCCTACGGGTCATCTTCCTTAGGCAGCCAGGCAGCAGGAAGGGAAGCCAAGCGGCCGGAGGTTTCTTACTTGTTTAAAATGGGAAGGCGTCTTTTATCCCTGTTTTCTTGGCACAGCCATAGGGTGGCCGGGAGCGGGGCCGGTTGCTTGGGAAGGTCGCGGCTGGGTCTGGGATCTCCTGTTCCCACTGAGCGAGCCCAGGGCTGTTGAGGCGGAGGCAACAGAAGCAAATACGGGAAGCAGAGCCTCTTTTTCAGCAAAAATAAATAGCTATGGGATTTATTCTTCCAGCTCTGCTCCATCCAAATGGATCAGCGAGACGTTGCAGCTCTGAGTGCTGCAAATTTGGAGCTGGGATATTGCATCTGTCTGAGACTTGTTCCAGTTCTCCCAGTTTTAAATAGCCAAATACTTATTAATAGGTCTACACCAAGGCCCAAGCTTAGCAGCTATGCAGCGCTGTTGTGAGGTCTGCTGGATGAGTGGGTAGAAAACTAATTTATCTTCCTTATTTTTAATTTTCATCCTTAAAATACAGCTGGTAAAACTTGGCTTGCGCTGCTGCTGATGCCTTCGAGCTGCACCCCGAGCTCCTGAGCAGGAGGTGCAGCAGAGGAAGGGACCCCTGCCCGCTCAAACACCAAATCACTGCCTAACAAAAGCCAGCGTTTGCTTGTAAAACAGCAGCCCCGGCTTCTAATCACGAGAGAGGAGCAAACGGGGGGAGTGTTGGCAGCTGTGGCGAACCCAACCTCACTTAATTCCAGCTGCTGTAACCCATTAATCAAATAACCGCCTAATGCTGGGTGTGGGGGGGCATGCGGCTGCGCTCCCACCCTTGGGGCCATCCCTTAAATCCCTCTTCATTTCTCTTCTTTTGAGGGGCTGCTCACGATTCAGATCTTGGTGGGCTCCAGCCGGTACCTCTCTCCCGTCTCCGTGTTTCTTTCCAGCCCTTTCCACGCCGCTGGGTGCTGCTCGTGCCCAGCTTGGTCTCGGATGAGGGCTTGGAAGAGGCCTCGAGCTCCCAACACAGTCTCTCCCCATTGATCCCTTCATGCATCATCAGCCCGGGCTGTCCTGTTCCCTCTCCTAATCCCATCACCTCCGTCATTGCTGCTGCTGCTGCTTCCCAGCCCATCCCATCCTGTGCTCCCTGATGTATCCGGGCATCCCCAGGAGCCCCTCGCTGTGTGTCCTCGTAGGCAGTTGTCCTGTGTCCCCCCATCAAAACCTCCCATCCCATCGTGGTGGCTCTCGCTGTGTTTCTCCGGTCCCGCTCCGTTTCCCAAGGCTGCTGCCCATCGGCTCCGGCTTTGCGGCACGGGAGGAAGAGCAGATGGCTCCGTGGTCCCCTTGGTGGCAAGGCGTCTCCCTTGTCACCTTAACACTCCTTGTGCCTGTTCTGTCTGTAATATCCGTCCTTCGTTACATGTCTTGTCCGTCACTATTTCCAAGTCTAACGCGATTCCGTCTCTTTTCTGCTCAGAGTTTTCCGTGCTTGGCTGGAGACACGGCCCCAGTCCGGAGCTGCCACGCGCCGTCCCCAGCTCAGCTCCCTTTCGTGCTTCTCTCTTCTCTGTCATGTTTTGTATTTCCCACCAAATCCTCTCCATTCCCAGGTTTTCACTTTAAACCTGTACTTTGTGCCCCGCTCTGCTTCCCAAGGCCCTTTCTCCGTGGATTCTCTCTCCCGCTCCAGCCTCAAGCTCATGCGGGACCTGGGAGCTTCCCCCAAAGCCATGGATGTTCCCGGCCCTGGAGCAGCCTCCCTGCTGCCCGGAGAGGTCAAAAGCTCCAAAACATTTTGTTGTTTTTCTTCCCTGCCAATTGCAGCCCGCGGGGTTTCGGAAACGACGCCCAGCTTCATGTACCCGTACGGGACGTCGAGCAGCCAGATGGTGCTCCGAGGGGTGGACCTGCTGCTGGAGTGCATCGCCTCGGGCGTGTAGGTACCGCGGCGCAGCCCTGCCTGTTCTTTCGACGGCTGCTCGTTATTCTCCCGTAGCCTAATTACAGGGCCAGAGCTAAGAGCTTGCGTGCAAACAGGAAAGCTGAGGTTTGCAGCAGGCTTCTGAGGAGCGAGGGTTTTCGCTCGCTGGCAAAATCCGGGCGTAATTCCACAGTGATTTGTCTTTGGAGATGCTTGCAAATTGCCCAGTTGCCCCTCGTGGCACTGAGTGGGCGGTGGGTGGTGGCACCCGTGGGCTGCAGAGGTGCCCTGGGCAGGGGACAGAGCTGGGCGCAGCGCCGCTGCGGGCGCGCTGCAACGGGCCGTAGCTCTGCATTGAGCGCAAGGCATGAGACCAAACCCTCAGCTGCTCGGCTAGAGATGTTCAGGGTCCTGGAGCAGGGCCGGGGTGGCAGGAAGGGCATCCCAGCTCTTTCATCAGTCCTTCTCCATGGGCCTGAGCAGATGCTGTTTTCTTAGGAATGTTTCTCCTCTTGCAAGGATATTTATTTCCGCCCCTCTCCCCAGACCAGCACCCGACATCATGTGGTACAAGAAGGGAGGGGAGCTCCCAGCGGGCAAAACCAAGCTGGAGAACTTCAACAAGGCCCTTCGCATCTCCAACGTCTCCGAGGAAGACTCCGGCGAGTACTTCTGCTTGGCGTCCAACAAGATGGGCAGCATCCGGCACACCATCTCCGTGAGGGTGAAGGGTACGTCCCCCTGCCCTGCTCCCTCTGAGACAGCAAGGAAAAGGAGAACGTTGCTCTTCCCGCACCCAGCTACTTTGCTGGCACCCGAGGGTGGCAGGGAAAGCAGTTCCACAGAAGGAAACGCCCTCTCCCGCCTCTGTCAGCACTGGGAACGTGATGCTGCCTTTATAATCAGTATATGTGTTTATTTTAAAGCTGCTCCATATTGGCTGGATGAACCACAGAACCTGATTTTGGCCCCTGGAGAGGACGGCAGGCTGGTGTGTCGAGCCAACGGGAACCCCAAGCCTACGATACAGTGGCTGGTGAATGGTGAGCCCATAGAAGGTGAGTGAGGACACCTGGCCAGCCCCAAGCACCGACACTGAGGAGAAACGGGCTGAAAGCCAAGGGAGCACCATCACTGCCAACACAACTTCTTTCTCCGACGCCTTGCAAGCAAATGTTTAAAGATGTCCGTATTTGTGGGAAAGGTGTGATCTTCTTCATGGCAAAGTGGCCGAGGCTGCAGTGTCTGAATGTGACAGTGTCTGAATGTGACAGGCAGGGCTGTTGTGGGGTGCCGGGCACCCCACTGCTGTGTGCGTGTATGCTGTGTCCTGCAGCACCTAAACCACTTGCTTGAGATGAGGCCAGATGAAGCGTTTCTTTGCAGCCAGGGCAGCTCGTGGTGCTTGTTTTAAGTAGGCTGAGGAGGAAAGATGTATCACAGAAAATTTCCTGACAGTGAGGGTGACAGCACTGGAACAGGTTGCCCAGAGTGGTTGTGGAGTCTCCTTATCTGGAGATCTTCCAAACCCGCTTGGACGCAGCCCTGTGCCGCATGCTCTCGGTGCCCCTGCGTGTGCAGGGGGTTGGACAGGATGATCTCTGAAGGTCTCTTCCAACCTTAAGGATTCTATGATTCTATAAAGTTAGAACCCTGGAAATCTTCATTTCCTACTCAAGAGTCTTCTCTGTCTGCTCTGTTTTCAAGCTTCTCCCCCCAACCCGAGCCGCGAAGTGGCTGGAGACACCATAGTGTTTCGAGACACCCAGATCGGCAGCAGTGCCGTGTACCAGTGCAACGCGTCCAACGAGCACGGCTACCTTCTCGCCAACGCCTTTGTCAGCGTCCTGGGTAAGCACCTACCACGACCACCAGCCCCGGACACATGGATAGAGAAGGAGCCTTCTCAAAGGCCAGCCCAGAAGTGATGTAAGAAGCCAGGAAGCTCTCAGTGCATGAGATGCTTTTGGCTGCAGAATAGTGCCTCCTCTTACACCTATGGAAGACAAACACCTCGCCTATTCTCAAGTTTTCCTTGTGAGCTTTCCCAATTTGCCTTCCTGGTTGTTGTTGGCTGTTCTGAGACCCGTGTACACAGCCATGTGGGCTGTGTGTTGGGTTTTGGCTCACAAGGTCATTGTCCTGCAAAGCCTGCGACAGACCCTCTGCTATAGCAGACTTAAAGGTCACACACACAAAGCCCAGCAAGGGTCAGCACATAGAGTTGATGCTAAGATGTAGGTTATTTCAAGTGCTGAGGCTGGAAAGGGAAGAAGAGCTAAAAAAGGATGGAGAAGCTCTACGAAGTCCTGATGAGGTGAATAAAGACCAGGGACAGGAAAGAAAAAGGGAGGGTGGATGAAAAGACTGGTGTCATTCTAGGTCCTGGTTTGGTTTATATTTCACTGACTGCAATTTCTGCTGTTGCAGATGTGCCCCCACGGATATTAGCTCCTCGCAATCAGCTGATCAAAGTCATTCAGTACAACAGGACCCGTCTCGACTGCCCCTTCTTTGGCTCCCCGATCCCCACGCTTAGATGGTAAGAGCAGCAGCACTTTGGTGCAGCGCAGAGCGGGCAGGACGGTGCAGTTTCCTGCTGTTTCTTCCCTTACAAATAGTGCTTTGTATTGTTGTGAGGTTTAAAAACGGCCAGGGGAACACTCTGGATGGAGGAAACTACAAGGCGCACGAAAACGGGAGCCTGGAGATGAACATGGCTCGGAAGGAGGACCAGGGCATCTACACTTGCGTTGCCACCAACATCCTGGGTAAAGCAGAGGCCCAGGTTCGCTTGGAGGTCAAAGGTAGGATCCTAAGGTCTTTAGATCAAAGGGCTCTCGCGTGGTTTGAAAGTAACAGCATGAAAAATCACCTGTGTTAAGGTAGGGTTAATTGTGCGCATTCGTTCTATCCAAAGGATAGAATGAATCCTTTGATCACTGTCAACTCTGAAGCTTGGAATATGGAAGATGTCAGTATGAACCAAAAGCCTGCTAAGCAGACAAACCTACCTGCAAACTTCTGTATCAGAGAGAAGGCGCTATGGGGAACGGGACAAGTTCTCTCATTTCATGCGTGCTTGTCTCGTCCAAGTCCTTGGCTGTGATCCCCAGCACAGCCGCTGTCAATAACCGCCTTCCTTTGGACTACACAGATCCCACGAGGATTGTGAGAGGGCCAGAAGATCAAGTGGTGAAGAGGGGCTCCATGCCTCGCCTGCACTGCCGCGTGAAGCATGACCCTACCTTGAAGCTCACAGTGACCTGGCTCAAAGACGATGCTCCGCTTTATATTGGAAACAGGTACGTGCGTAACGTCTTCCTACGTCTCCCAAGCTCCCACCACTTCTTATTGCCCTCCGTTGAACATTTCAGGAAATTACCAGGGGTAATTTCGATAAATTATAGTTTATTATTATTATTATTTAGATAAATTAGTGTTCCCATGTAGGCAACATCTGTTCTTGCTACTTGTGATGTTAGCTTCTTTGAACAGAGCATGACTAGCAGTTTCCTAGCATTAAATGGAGACTTTCTGCTCAGGTTTTATTTGCAAATATTTTAGCATATCTTGATAAAATACACGGGTTAATAACAAACTACTTCAAAACTAATCTGCTGTCAGCAGCACAGTTGTAATTTCCTTTCCATGGTGTGACTCTCCTCTCATGAAACGAGATTTGATCATGGGACGCAAATGAGTCCAAAAGTCAGACTGTTTTCCTAGGAGTGTGATTATTTTCAGTTAGATACCAGAGCAGATTCTCCAATTCCTTCGGAAATTAAGTTTCCAAGAATAACTCAATACATCTTTGGCTGATAAAATCTTCAGACTAGAACCATATTCTGTTTGAGGTGTTCTTTTTGGGGGGCTGTGTTTTATCAGAGAACAGTTAGACTCAAATTCCTCTGTCTAACGCTGTTATGCAAAGCTATGCATATGTAATATATATATGTATAGGTAACATATATTTTTTTGCCCTTTAAGGATGAAGAAAGAAGATGATGGACTGACAATATATGGCGTGGCTGAAAAGGACCAAGGCGACTACACCTGCGTAGCTAGTACTGAACTGGACAAGGATTCTGCTAAAGCTTACCTGACTGTTCTAGGTAACTGTGCTAGGCCCAGTTTGCTGACACAAAGCCAAGCGCTTTGTTTTTAATGCACCCAACTGTCTTTAGCACCAAGGTCAGATTGGGAAAGGGGGATTTGTGATCGCAGAATTGGCCTCTAAAGCAGGGATGCTCGGTGAGATGATGGCAGAGCAATTGTCCAGTTTCTGCAGGGCTCAGCAAGCCGTTCTGCCTAAGGCCAGATTCCCTCAAATGCTGGGATTGAATTTGAGCCTAAGGAAATCTGTACTTGAAATAAAGAACGAGTATTTGATAAGCTAAAGGTATCCCATTCACAAAAATGCCCCGTTCTGTCAGTGATGTTGGCTTAGACCCCCAAGGCCCCCCCAAAGCAGAAGTGCAGTATGAATCCTTCATCCCAAATAATTTGACTGGACTTGATTTCCTTCCCTTCCCTTTCTCTTAATGGCTAATTAACTCGATAGCAGGCTGGGGTCTCCCCTGTGCAGTGTATAAGAAACGTGAAGAAAGGTGCATAGAGAAGGGTGGGTTTTTTTTCTGGGAAGAACTTACTGACCCTGATCCCCAAGAATAATCAGTTCCCTCTGAAATCTGTAACTGTGTGGGTAGGTTTTATACTTCCCAAGTGCTTCTTTGGCCATCCAAGCTTGATGACTTAACTAACACCATTAACAGCCAATGTCTTACCTTGCAGCAATCCCTGCTAACCGTTTGAGAGACTTACCGAAAGGTAATCCGCACTAATTCATTTGGTTTCTTTTGTAAATTGATTTTGTTTTGCCTTGCCAACAACGCCAGCAGCAAATCTAGGTGTAGCAGCTGGAAAAGCTGGGAGCTGATGCTGCCAAATCCTGTGTGCGTTGTCCTTGAAAGCCACTCCAGATGGCCATGGGTAGAAGGGTCCTGTGACACGTTGCTTTGTGTGCCACAGGGCTGACTCTTGAGTGCGAGAATCACCTTCCCCATGCTTGGAAATGGTGAGCTTGATGGTAGGGAGAAACAAATACTGAATCTTTTCATCCTCACCTGGAAAGAAGGGGTTACGGCTACTGCTATTGCCTGAGCTGGCTTTGTGACAGCACATAGTTTGTGATGAAATAAAGAAACCAGAGTTGTGCCCAGAGCATTTTTAACCAAGTATGTATCTTTATTTAGGTTTCCTGTCCTTACGGTTCTATCTTTTTGTGTTTATTTCTTGAACAGTTACTTGTAGGGTTTTTTTTTTTAAGATCATCTATTCTCCTGCTGAGCCACTGTCATGATTCAACCTAATCGGATAACATCAGTGTGTACCGACAGCAGGAAGGGATCCAAGGCACAGTTAGTCTGTGAATATATTTGGATTTAAAAAGTGCCAGGGACCAAGAACTGAAGGAGACTGCCAGTCGATGGCATGGGTGAAGAACTACAGAGCAAATATCTTGGGCAAGACCATGTAGGCCAACTACAGACCAACTGTCTTGGGCAAGACGATGTAGGCCAACTATAGACCAAATGTCTTGGGCAAGACCATGTAGGCCAACTACAGACCAAATGTCTTGGGCAAGACCATGTAGGCCAACTACAGACCATGTTGGCCAAGACCATGTAGGTCAACTAAAGACCATGTAGGCCAAGAGTGACAGGGTTTTGGCAACCCTTGAGAAGGGATGGGGAGTGGAACCCCCACATCCTGTCACAAGCTCAACCTAATCTCTTGTCACTTGGCCACCAGAACGACCCGACCGGCCTCGTGACTTGGAGCTGACGGACCTGGCCGAAAGGAGCGTGCGGTTGACGTGGATACCTGGCGATGACAACAACAGCCCCATCACAGGTCAGCCTGTCCCCCTGGCCGTATTCCTGCCTGATTTCTTCTGGCAGGTGGAGGGAACACTTTCCTTGCGGGTCTCCCCTTTTGCATCCTGTCTCCCAGACTACATCGTTCAGTTTGAGGAGGACCGGTACCAACCTGGCACCTGGCATAACCACTCCAGCTACCCCGGGAGCGTGAACTCAGCTGTCCTGAGCCTCTCTCCTTACGTCAACTACCAGTTTCGGGTGATTGCTGTGAACGACGTGGGCAGCAGCCTGCCCAGCACGCCCTCGGAACGGTACCAGACCAACGGCGCCCGTGAGTATGGTTGGCCTTGATCTTAAAGGTCTTCTCCAACCCTAATGGTTCTATGAGCACCTTCCACCAGCTCCCGCTGACCGTGGCTTTGCATTTAGCAGCTGGCCACCAACCTCGCTGGTCTCCCTGTAGCACCGAGCTCTTCACTCACAGCATGTGATTACAGCCCCTATAACAAGGGCAGATTTGCACGGGTGAGGGAATGAGCTGGTCCACTCAGTCATAGGCTGTGATTGATGTTCTGCAGAGCAGCAAAATGGGAGATTTATGCTAAGGTCGTTCCAGTGGAACGTGTTAAAAGAAAGCTCAATGCTGCTGTTGGCTAAGCTTTCTAAAGACCATCTCTCAGCCTTTCTGACTACAGGAAGCTCAGACGTCGCTCAGAAAATTAGAACCTCAATGTGAAGTGACCAAAAGCAAAACACATTTTGTCCTAAAAATCACTAGTTCATTGTCCACGGCTAGAACTGGCCAGAAGCCCAGATCAACGCAGGATTAAAGAGCACTTCAGTCCCACAAGCAAGACTCAGGTCTTCAATCTGTGTGTCCAGTGCCTCATACCCTGTGGAATACTTGGGAAAAGTGGTATGAGGAGCTTAAGGGAAACTTTGCAGTTTGGTTGCATTTCTTAGCTTAATCATTTTAAACACATTTGTTTAATATCTACTGGCATCTAGTGTTGGTTTTTGATGCTGCTCTTCATATCTCAGATTTCCTAAGTGTAAGACTTGGCTTCTAGGTTTGGTTCACACTGGGTGTCTTTTAAAGATTTAGGACAACATTTTGGAAAAAAAAAAAAAAGAGGTTCCTAAATAAATGGCCTCATTTTCAAAAGTGCTGAGAATCTCATGTTCCATTAACCTGAATGGGAATTGAAAACTTCTGGAAAAATCAGGCCATTAACTGTTATCTTGGTGGTATTTTCGGCTTGCACAGTGAATGCTTTTTAACCACTCAAATGGTCGTTTATCAGCATTAAAAAGTACCTCTCCCCTGTCTTCCTGTATGAATTTCAGGCCCCGAAATTAACCCAACGGGAGTCCAAGGAGCAGGGACCCAACGGAACAACATGGAGATAACGTGGACGGTGAGTGGTTTTTGATGCTTGATGGCACCCAGCATCTCACCATCACCGTTAGAGAGCTAAGATGCAGAGAACTGAGCTTCTCTAACACCTGTGATGTACCACATAGAATACCATAAATCTTAAAGATTATAAAGAGAATAGAAAGCATCTAAGTCACTTTTAGTGCCTACAAGAAGGCTGTGACAAAACCAATTTTTTGCCAATGGAAGCCAAAGAGAAGATGCTAAATGACTGATACAGATTAGGGAGGATGTTCACAGAGGCTGATTCCTTAAGAAGATGATAAAATAGTCACATAGGAGCTCTTGCCTTTTTTTTCAATGGATCAGCAGGTGTCATCCAGAAATAAGCCAAAGGCTGTAGGGAGAAGAGAAATGGCAGTGGGAGTCTGGACTTGAACGCAAGGCATGGGGGGTATGGGGCTTGGTTTGCTCTTGGTCTGGAGGGCAAGGAATAGGTTTGTCTCACTCTGGGAACAAAAATATTGACCTCCTTTGTCATCCGCTGATGGAGCATGAAATAAAAACCAGATGCAGAACCGAACTTGTCAGAGCCCTGCATCAAAGCACATTTGCTCTTTCCTCCCTCTCACCGTCTTCTTTTTTGTTTTGATCTGTGAAGCCCCTGAATGCAACTCAAGCTTATGGGCCCAACCTCAGGTATATCGTGCGATGGAGGCGAAGGGACCCCCGAGGGAGCTGGCACAACGAGACGGTGAAGACCCCGCGGCACGTTGTGTGGAACACCCCCATCTACGTGCCCTACGAGATCAAAGTGCAGGCAGAGAATGACTTTGGCAGAGCACCAGAGCCTGACACAGTGATCGGCTACTCGGGGGAAGACTGTGAGTATTTTCTAGGCCGGAGCTTGTGCTTCAGGTAGGCAAGGGACCTTCCAAGGTCAAGGGCTTGGGGCCTCTTCACAGTATTGCTTGATTTGGCAAAAAAATCCACTTCCGGGTATTGAAAGGAGACTCGACTCTTCGGTTCCATTCTAAGCCCTGTCTGCAGAGAACGGCGTGACCCAAATCACTCACCTTGCTCTCTGCAAAGCCCAGATATCACCTTCAATGCGGAAGACAGTAGGACTCCATTAAGGCGAGTCCTGGCCTCACTCCAAGAAGGTACATTAAGGTTTTGGCCTTTGACACTTGCGGAGCAGTCAGTGCGTCCTGGCCGACAGCAGCTGCCGTTGGCCAAGAGGACATTGAACTTGGTTCCTGCTGGGTTAGATTCTTGTGCCTCTCTGGTAAGGCCCGTTTGGGCTCCTGTTTACCACCACTTTCGTTCAAATCTTCCCACCTTACCATGAAGAACAGTGTTTAGTTCCCTTTCCTCCTCTTGCTGGGCTACTTATGATATTGTTTTCCATACCTGTGACATCCAGGGCTCCGAATTACGCTCCCTGTCCTATCAGATTTGCTGCAAGCTATTTCAAGGAAATGCATTTTAGTTGCTCTCAACGCAGCCCAGCAGTGGGGAGGTCTCCAGCTGGATAACGTTGGGATTACTGGAAAGTAAGCTAAATAAGGCAGCTAACCATCCCTGGCTCCAGATCTGAAGTGAAGGGGCCACTGAAAGGCCCAGCTCCTCCAAGAAAACCTGCAAAGTGCTGAGGTTTTTTCCATTAAAACCTTTGAGTTTTGGGAGGATCCGAGCACGTGCACGTGTGCGCTTCGTGGAGGTAATCCAGCGAGATGTGGTGGCTCTGTTGTATTCCAGTAAGAGCTGGCAGGCAGGAATGTGGTTCCCCCTTCCTGCAGAAGCCCTGCAGAAAACACGCGTTGTCTTCGGGAGCGTGAGGAAGGAGCAGGGAGGCAGGTAGTGCCCTGGTCTTGCTCCAGGAGAGGTTTGAGCCACAATGTGCCCGTTGCTGCTGTTCCATCAGCTTTGGAAATGCTCCCAACTGAATTTAAGCAGAGAGACGAGGAAACAGCCTCATTCCCAGGAAATCCCGGCCGGTGGATTGGCCGGGATGCCAGCAGGTGGCAGAGCAGGCGCGCGCTCCGGAGCGCCGCAGACCCGTCGAGGGTGGCGGGAGCGGAGACGGCGGCTGCCTAACGAGCTCTCTGCTTTATCCCGACCGCTCAGATCCCAAAGCCGCTCCGACGGACGTCCGGATCAGGGTTTTGAACAGCACGGCCATAGCGCTCACGTGGACCCGCGTGCACCTGGACACCATCCAGGGGCAGCTGAAGGAATACCGAGTGAGCATCCGTGCTAATCCCGCTAACCCGCTCGCGATCCCGCGGACCAGCCCGACATGGGGATGACGGAAAACCCTCCTCCGGCGGTCCTATCCCAACCCTGCTGCTCTGTGCAGAGCCTGGCGGCTTTGGGAGCTCCAAAAGCCACTTTGGGGATCGGAGCAGCCCCCAAGGGCTCCTGGTGTCACACCGGGATGGTGCCAGGACCACTCGGAGCCAGCAGCATCTTTGCTTCCATTCGCACTGCCACAGCCCCTCGAAACACAGGCAGCACGAGGGCAAGGGCACCTCGGATAGGTACCAGCAGGCTGGGTTTTGTGTCATCCCCCAGATATCTAGTGCCGGCTTTAACAAACACCAGCTACTAAAAAGCCTAAACCCAACAGTCCCTGCTAACAGACAACCAAAGGGTCTCGTTCCTCCACTTCTGGCCTAAGTATTTAGAGCTAAGGTGAAATACTGGCGTTTCTGGGCAGAGCAGAGATGCTGTTCAGAACCCAGAACAGACTCAGGTATTAGCTCTTGGTAGCCCTACCAGAGCTAAGACTTTGTCACCAAACACATGCCCTGAGAACAGTTATAATAGAGGCTAAACCCAAGATTTGGAGGTGCATAAAGTTCATGCTGTGGCTACTGCTCTTTTTCCTCTGCCACTGCTCTATCATTCCAGTCTATTTTCTAAATTAATCTAAATTAATTTACGGTCTGGGGCTTTGAATCGAAGCCTCTCTGTGCTCAGCCTTTCCACGAAGCCTGGACGTGTCGCACCTTTTCTTACACACAGCTGAGCTTCTAATCCGAGGAGAAAGGTCGAGACGCTGGATGTCTAGGGCTTGAGGACTAGAAGCCAGAACCAGCTCTTTGGAGCTTGGGCTTTGCTTCGGATTCACTCGGTGCCCCTTGGTGAGCACTTAACCTCTCCGTCAGCCTCATCCTTGAGTAACAAACTGACCTGCTTTGCCGGGTGGTCCTGAAGCTTCATTAATTGCTCTAAATGGCTCCGAGTTCTGCAACCGAGAGCTGCTCTTTGAAAAAAAACTAAGTGTCGCCCTGCTTTGTTAATGAAAAACGACTGCACTTTACCTGGAAAAGCTTCATTGCCACGCATGTTTCTTGAAGGCCTATTTCTGGAGAGAAAGCAGTTTGCTGAAGAACCTGTGGGTCTCCAAAAAGCGGCAGTATGTGAGTTTTCCCGGAGACCGAAACCGGGGCATAGTGTCCCGGCTGTTTCCTTACAGCAACTACAAGCTTGAGATGGTTGTAAGCAACGGCAGAGGAGACGGGCCCCGCAGCGAAGTGAAGGAGTTCCCCATGCCAGAAGGAGGTACGTTCTGGTGGCAACATTCCTGGGAACCTGGTGCACGGGCCGGGAAAGGCAGCGGGAAGCTCTGCAGCGCAAACCGGGAGCTTTAGTGCCCTGCAAAGCCCGCACTAGGGATGAACGCGGAGCTGCACCCCGCTGTCACGAGGCCCTTCGGAGTGACATCTCCACAGCCACCCCTGCAGCGCTGTCTTCAACTAAAATGCCCCCTCCCGGGTATTTTTAACGTACCAGCAAGCATCTCTTAGGCTGAACGGGAGAAGCGTTTGCAAAGCCCCTGCAGAGGCACAGCACTGTGCCCGGGGTTTGCCTTGTGCCCTGTGCCCTGCACCACGTCCCTTCATGTCCCCATGCTGCAGCAGAAGTGAAAAAGCAGCAAGACCCTTGCAAGACCCAAGCCCCTCTGTTGTGCCAGGATGTCACTGAGCCTCCCTCCCCTTTCACTAATACTCCTTCCTCGCAGGCTTTTAAGGCAAGAGCACCTCGTTCGTCTAAGGTGTCAAGGATGAACTTGAGATTTTAATTTTCGTGCTGTCGCAGGAGCTATTTATAGACCCCCCGGTATCATTGTGTTGGAGCTGCACTTTTGGTGGCTGACAATGAAGCTGCTTTTAGCACAGCCGCTTTTGGCACAGCCCGTTACAATTAAAATACAGGAGCAGAACGAGGTAGAGGTTAGAAGCTCAACTAACCCAGAATTATTATGGCTTCCTCTTCATTCCCTTCCTTTTCCTGCTATCTGAGAACAAGTTCTGCCCAAATTCTCTTTTTTTTTCCCTTAACTTTTCTTGAATATTGTCACCATCTGCTGAGGACTTTTAAATGACCGGCTAGAATTAGCTCGTTTAAGAAGAAAACTTTGCAAAACTGCCATACTGGGTCAATCAGCTGCATCTTGACCTAGCTGCTTATCACTTGTTAGATGCATCTAGCATTTGGGGTAGCTATTGCTTATATGGGTGGGTTTGGTTGATACCATTACAGCAGATAATATTCTTGCTATATGTATATATTCTTATATTCTTGTTATATCTAAACTGCTGATTTTTTTTTTCCTATACCTGCAAGGATAACTGTATATTGGCACTTAGGAGACTGAATGATATTCTGCAAAACCTCCATTTAAAGAAAAGCAAAGCAGTAGCGTCTCAGATCGGAGATGAATGGGAGCCGGGTTCTTACTCCAGTTTAAACACTGCAGTTGTGAGCGGACCAAGAGCAGAATCTCATTCAGGGATGCAGAGCATGAGATCCCCATTAGAGCTCTCTTGATATTAATAACAGCTTCCAATCGAAGCACCTTCTATACCATTCTGTACCTTTCCCATAGATAAATAGATGAAGTGCTCACACTGGGCTGACCAAACACAGAAGCACAAGATGCCTCTGCAACATAAATAAAATAACCTGTTTTTCCAAAAATCCTGTATCGTTTGAGGCTCGAACCTCACCTCCAGGAACGCCGTTTGCTCCTCGAGCTTTCAGTTGCTGGGCACTCAGAGCAACCCTGGCTACTGAAAATCCAAGCAGAGCTCCAAAAGATTGGATTTGGGGATTTTTCCCTCTAGCGTGGGTCACTAACGGGGCCGGTCACTGGAGGGCAGTGGTACCCAGCAAGAGGAGCCGCAACGTGGCTGCTCGCGGTGACCTGCAGTGAGGGGCCATGGGCGCTGTCAAGAGGTGTGTTATGTTTTATGTCTTGCCTTCTCTCCCTCTCTTTCCTCATCCTCCTCCCAAGTGCCCAGCTCCCCCAGGTATTTAAGGATCCGGCAGCCGAATCTGGAAACCATCAATCTGGAGTGGGATCACCCAGAGCATCCCAACGGCGTGCTCACAGGATACAACCTTCGCTACCAAGCCTGTACGTTCCCCACGTTATCTTCCTGGTGATAATTAAGTCGGGAAACGTTCTCCTTGCTGCTGAGCCACCTCCTCACCCGACACAGAAAGTTCTCCGTAAGGAATCGGAGGCTTTGGCCACAAGATGAAGCAGCTGCTGGTGCTGGGGAGGATGCTCAGAGCAGGGCCGGGCAGCTGCAACTTGCAGTTAGGCCAACAAGGGTTGGGGTGCTCAGCATTTCTCAGGACTCACCCACCCTAGTTAGTGTCCTCCTAACTCCTAGTTGGTGTCTCTCCTGTCCTGCCCAGGGGAGAGGTGACAGGTAGGGAGCAGGACCCGTTTCTGGACCAAAGCTGAAGCCTCCGTGACCTCCCTTTCCTCCACAGTTAACGGGTCCAAAACGGGCAGGACGCTGGTGGAGAACCTCTCTCCCAACCAGACGCGGTTCACGCTGCAGAGGACGGACCCCATCTCGCGCTACCGCTTCTTCCTGCGCGCCAGGACCCAGGTGGGAGACGGAGAAACCCTCGTGGAGGAGTCGCCGGCCCTGCTCAACGAAGGTAGGGGCAGCCGAGCTCAGCCGGAGCAGCCGACGCCGGGCACGAACGCCCAGCACCGAGACGTCCCTCCAGCTCGTGCCACCCGAAGGAGGGGACAGTGGCACCCGGCGGGGCGCAGAGCCGCTTCCCAGGGCTGGCTCTGGCTCCTAGTAAGCTGCAAGGCCCTGGGGAGCCTTTAATGGAGCTGAATGCGAGTCTGGGAGCCCCCAGGGAGCAGGGGGAGGCAGAGCCGGCGCTCTCCTTCCCCGAGCGTTTGCTAGAAGAGCTGTGATTTAATTAGTGCTCCGACTGAATGGATTTTTTGGGTCCCTTTTCCTCCATCTCCCCCCATCCCAACTGATACCCTGAGTAGGAAAAGTAATTCCTACTGCTGACGCGGGGGACGTGAGCCACTCCTCACGTCTGAGGGGGCCCGGGGGCCGCTAAGGGATGAGGCAGGAGCGGAATTGCGGGATGAGGGAATTGCATGTGCCGAGGGAAAGGCCGCATCCCGCCAGGCTGCTCCGCATGGCGTTTCCTTAAGGAAGGAGCTTTGCCCATGGAGCTGCTCACAGCGCTGGGATCCGGTTTTAAGTGCTGCTGTCCATGCTCAGGATTCCCGCGTTTCCTATACGTCTGCTTTACTGGGTGCGTTTCTCTACCCCGCGAGCGGTGGCTATAGGAGAGCAGAGCTAAATCGCAGCCTTAACGAGCCGCCGGAGCCGCCGGGCGCGAGACGAGAGCGGCTTGCGCCCGCGCCGAGGGCGAGCGGAGGTGCCCGCAAAGCGGCGCGCGGAGCCCTGGAGCAGCGGGCGAGCGGGCCGGGTCCGCAGCGGAGCGACCGAGGCGAATGCCGGAGCACCGCAGGGCTCGGCCAAGCCGCCCGCGCGCCCCTCGCCGCCGGCCCCGCTCGCCCCCTCGAGCCCCTCGCTGCCGTGCCCTGCTTTTACGTGTGCCCTCTGTTTTCTCTCCCCTTGTCGCCGACGCTCTCCTCGCACCCCCTCTGTCCCCGGCGCCGCCTCCGAAGCGACACCGACCCCAGGTACCGTACGGGCCGCAGGAGGGACGCGCGGCTGCATGCGCTCTCTTAACCCTCTCCGTGGGCACGGGAAGCCGCAGGAGCCTCCCCAGGGCAGGGCAAACGAGCAGGAGCAGCCAGAAGTGGGTGCCAAAAAAGCGAAATATCCAGAACATTCCCAGGTGGGACCCGGTGCCTTTATTGTCCCCCGGACCTAGTGCCCTAAGGATGGACAAGAGGCACCAAACGCTGCAAAACAAGCTTCAAGTTGCACTGTTAAACCCAGCTTTTACCTCCAGGTCTTCACAGACCCTCTCACCTTTCAAGCCTGGAGCTCCCTGCCCTGCAAAGCAGACAGATTTGCAGCCCTGTGTGGTCCGAGGTGCCGGTCCCCACGCGGCTGCACTAATTCTGCACTGTTTTTGTGCATGGGATCGTCCCCGCCAGCCCCGGCTCAGCTCCTCGCGCTTCCACGGTCCACAGGGTGACCTCTTTGCTTCCCAGTGACCACGGAAAGGGTTAAGCGCCACGGCTGTGCTCGGCTCTGCATGCTGCACGCGCCGCGCTGCCCGGCTTCCGCGTGGCCCCAGGCAGCAGGGAAACCGAGGCGGGAACCTCCTGCTTCCAGGGAATCCCAAACCCCAAGTTCTGCGGAGTCCAGCCCTCAGCATCCCAAGCACAACTTCTGGTGTTGCCCAACGGTGGCCCAGCTCTCAGGAACGCTGGCATTCCCGCCGCAGGACACATTGCTTTATCCCATGGAGCAATAATTCAGCAGCTGGCACAGCCCTGCGGCGGCTCAGGAAGGGGCTCCTGGGCAGCAGTGGGTAACTGCATCCCTCCAAAACCCACTCTCAGTGCTTGGCCATGGAAAAGCACTTGGCCCGGAGCACTCGTACCTTTTGCTTTCCTATTTCATGGATCTTCCTCCTCCTTTTATTTCGTTGCCGTGATGTTCCTTTAATCAATATTATTTTGCGATTTTTTGCTTTCGGAATAGCTGGCAATCTTTTCCTTACTGTATTCCTTAAAGGAAAAAAAAGGGTAACAGATTGGTCTGCTCTGAGTGGTGGGAAACTAAAAGGGACTCACGTAACCCTTTCGGTTTAGAGGAGTTGCTCCCGTGCTCCCTGTGTGCTGGTTTAGCTCCTAATTCCCCTTGAGTTTAGCTTAGCCACAAGAACCCAGATTTTCTCTGTGTCTCAGAAGCAGTTTCTAAAGTGTTTTTCCGCTTTCTGTGGATGTTGCTTCAAAAAAAAAAAACCACTTTTTTGTCCTTACAGTGTAACATCAATTCAGGCATAGTCCCCTACCCCGTAGAAGGGTGAAGGCAGCTCGGGCCAGCCACAGAACAAACCTTGGTCCCAACATCGACCCCAAGGGCATCTCTGGCTCTAATGCGGTGTCTGGGAGGGCAGCACGGAGCCGGGCCCGTCCCTGTCCTTGGAGGCTGCATCCCAGTCTAAAACATGCAGGTTTCTACCGAGATCCTGCTTGACCCTCCCCTATAGCCCCATCTCTGCCAAGTGACCTAGATCTGGGAGATTTTACAGATTCGTAGTGAAAGTTGTCCTAAAGTGCACTAAAACACACCTTGCCAGCGGCTGTTGGCACTAAAAAAATGGTCTTTTATTATATTATTATTTTTTTTCTGGGGTAACTACAAGTTCAGAGAGTTTGTAGGTGCGTGAGGAATTGGACCAACCTGACAAAATCAAAGCAAAGGGCAATGACTTTCCCGTCGCAAGGCTGTGCGTTTCCTAAGCTAAAATTGGGCAAAAGAGCAGGCAATTTGGGCAAAAAAGGTGATTTGTAAAAAGAGCTGTCACTTGTGCGATGGAGGCCAGAAATCCAACCTGGATCCCGCACCACCAGTGGGAATGGAAAAGCTTCTTTTGGGGCCATGAACGGGTTTGGTCTTGGACTATAAGGGGAAAAAAAAGGCATTGATTTGCTTGTTTTCTGCTCCCGTCTCGTCTCTCCATAATTAGAAAGCAGAGGAGAAAGATGCTATTGTTCATTTTTGAAAGGGACAGAAGTAGAAATGTAGGGAACTGCTGACCCCTCTCTTTTACACGCTATTCAATCCTTTCTTTCTATTTCTGAATTTCTCGTAGTTATCAGATCTGGAATATTTTTTTTCTCTTTGTTAAGGACTTTACAGTCCCTTTAGTCGCTAAAAGCGAGGAGAGGGAGAAAAGTCTCTGAAAAGATATTTGGCTAACCATCAAATTTCATGAAATAATAATCAGATTCTCCCAGCCTAATTCTATTGCAGGCACACCCGGGGGAAAGTCCTTACTACAGCCTAACAATACATTAAAAGCGCCATTAAATAATTAAAGAGCAGTATGGATGCATATTGTTTCCTGCATTTCGCAACAAACAGGCAACTTCCAGACTGCTCCGTGTGGGATTTGGCTTCCCCTCTCCCCGTTTCATTCTTTAAATGCCTCCGCTTTTGCTTTTACGATATTCATGGCAATTCATATGTTTCTGGGAAGACGGGCAAGGGGAGTGAGAGGAAATAATATGTTGGTTTTCCAGCTTGGAATTCCTAGGGATTTGTTAAGCAGCAGCCCCTTCTCAGAGGTGTCTCCTGCTCTCAGCAAGTCCTTTTGGCTCCCTGGTCCCTCAAACAGGGTGCTGGATGCTCAGCGCTTTAGCTGCACCGGAGGCTGGTGCTGCCCGAGCCCTGGAATGAACCTGCCCATTGGGAAGGCAGAACGGGAAGCAAATCCAGCACCTGTGCAAAGCTGGGCACCGTTAAGCCCAGTGCTACGGCTGCGCTCCAAGAGGATGCGCGGGATTTGGGCACGGAGAAGAGCGCTCGGTGCCAGCGGCTCTGGAAGCGCCAGCCTGGACCGCGACCGCCCCAGCTCTCCACTTTATATCCCGGGAACAAAGAGCATCCCGAGCCGGGGCGCTGGGAGCCCCAGGACAGGTTGGCTCCGGTGCTGGTGCTGCCCAGAGGACCAAGCTCCTTTGGAGGTGCTGCTCTCCTGCCCCTCAGTCCCCCTTTCCTGCCCTTGAATCCCCCTCTCCTGCCCTTGAATCCCTCTCTCCTGCCCTTGAATCCCTCTCTCCTGCCCCTGAATCCCCCAGCCCCGTGCCCTTTCCTTGGGGGCAGTCAGCGACTCTCATCTTCTCTCAAACACCTCTTGATCTTCCTCCCTCTGAGATGAGCTCTCGTTAGGGGAGAGCTTTCAAAGGCCAGCGGAGGCCCCTTATCTCCGCTCCCCAATCTACCAGCTGAGCTTTTCTTTCACATCCAGCCCATATTCAAAACCAAATGAGGCTGCAGCTTTGAATCCCCATGCCCATTAGGGGCAGATTAGGCCTAAATCCTCCAAACCTGTGGGATCCCGGGCCACCCCAGGAGGGAGGTCCCGGCCCTGGCAGCATCTCCAGCTGCATTCCCAGCTTCCCTCCGCTCTTGATCTTCCTGGCCGTGCTGTTATTGCTCCCTCCGGGGCTCCCCCGTTCCACTTGACCCTGCTCTTGGCTTTGTGCTCAGCGCAGACACCCGTTGCTGGTGCAGGAGCCCCTCGGAGCAGGCTGGCATTACCCTCATGCAACGTGATAGCCCTGCTCTCGGGAGGGCGAGCGCCGAGCGGGCAAATCCTTCCCGTCGTCACCGTCGGCTGGGGACGAGCAGCGCGAATCCAACCGTTGGGGAATAGGTTGTGGCACCCTGGCATCCAGGAGGGTGTCCCGGCAGCTTCCCCCCATCCTATACGCACCGGCGAGGCCCTAGGTGAGGGCCAGCTAAGCTCTGACTTATCCCAGATCATCTCTTCCCATCTCGGGGCTATGGGAGCGTTAAGGATGAGTCTTTCCTTCTGCTTAAGCCATCACGTCAGTGGAGGTATCTGCTGCAGCCGGGCTTGGCGCTGCTTGGGGACGGGCCTGGGGTGTTGCACAAGTGTTGCCTCCAAATCCTGTCCTAGGAGAAGCTGCTTCGTGCCCCGTTGGGTCCTTTTTCCCTTTGGAAGGGAGGCGCAGGGGAAGCCCTGTGCTCGATAGCACATCACGGGCTTCTGCTTTCACGGTGGGCACTGGGAACCGATTGCAAAGCTGCAGCGTTGCAATGTGCAAAGGGGTTAATTGTGCTAATGGCGACACTAAACCACACTCATCAACCGCCAGAAAAATGCCGGGAATCAGCAGATGGATGATGATATTTCTCAACGCAAGGAAAGCTTTTGTAACACGGAGCCTCAGGAGACTCCAAAAGCCCCATTGAGTAACGGGGAGAGGGAAGGAGCCGTGAGGAGCAGGGCTGGGCGGCTCCTGCACCCCTTGCACCCGTGCAGGGCCCTGGGCTGTGCCTGGCGTGGGGATCAGCAGCGGGACGAGGCGGGTGGCTTGCTCTCTGGGCTGCCTTCTTGCATGAAGCTGGCTGCAACTGTCCGTCGGTCGCTGTCGCAACGCCCCGGGGAGGCCCCCGGCCGCTTAATTCGCTCTCCTGGGCACTTAATTCTGTTTTTTCCCCCGCTCGATATGTGCCGGTAACTGTGATTTCATTGCAGCCGCGCTGCAGATGGACAGGCCGACCCGCTGCTCCTCTCTGGAAGGGGTGCGAGGGGCAGGGTCCCCTTGGCTCTTAGCTCCACTGTGTCCCCAAGCCAGCTGCACCCTCGCAGAGGAGCCCCCCTGTCTGATACACCCCGAATGGGCCACTGGTTTGGTCCAGGGAGGGAGGAAAGCCCGGCTTTGTGCTGGGTTTTATTTCCAGTGCTTTCCTGGAACTATTCTTGCTGTGTGGGTGCTATTGCAAGAGCAGTTTCCACGTGCCCGCCCTGGGCACTTGTAATGCGTTCAGCTGCACTAAGGAAATACAAACTCATGCCAGAACCACAGGGAGGATCTCAGCTCGCTTGGCTGAGGCCACTTAAGCGCCTTTTTGGTGGCGTTTTCTGCTCGAGCTTTCAGCCACACTTTCCTCATGCTGTTTTTTCGATAGCTGTGGGGCTGAGGGGTCCTGTTGGTGACCGCTGAAGCTGGAGCTGCCCCAGGGCACCTGCAGAGCAGAGCACAAATCCCTGCTGGTCGTGCCTGTCCCTCGAGGATGAAGGCCCTGAGGATTATTGAGCCAAAAAATAACAAAAAAGGGGCTTTCTACCTCCTTGCAGCAGCGCGGCCGGGGAGGAGCGTGGCAGGGAGCGGAGCGGCGGGAACGCCGCCGGCATCGCTGCGGGAGCGCCGGGCGCTGCTCCGCTCCCTGTCGCGCGGGCGCAGCCCGTGGCGATGAGGAGGGCGAGCGCTGAGGAGGAAGGAGCCCGTCCAAACAGCCGCTGTTGGCCTTTCCCTCTGCCAGCTGCATCGGCGTTGCCTCCGACCGCCGTGAGCCCGAGCAGCCCTGCAAGCGCCACCGCTATCGCAGCCACTACAGCCGCCACAAGCACCACCATCGCCACCACTACAGCCGCCACTACTACCACTACTACCACTACTACCACTACTACTACTGCTATTGCTACTACTGCTGCTACTCCCGTGGCCACCACTGTGCCCGCCACCACCGTCGCCACCACCACAGTCACAGCAGAGCGGGCGGCAGCCACCACCAAGCAGGAGCTGGGTACTTTCCTCTTTCCTCTAACCCCTATCCATGCTGCAAGCCCCCAGCTTCCCGCTCAGAGCAAGACGAGGCAGGGAAAAGCTTCCCAGGGCGCCAGGAAAGGCCGTGCATGGAGATGGAGGCAGCAAAGGTGCGGGGACGAAGGGTCCCGGCGGCCCCGGGGAGTTTGGGGTCTGCTCCTCTTTGGGGCATCCTGCTGGTCTCGGGCCCTGTGCCCGAGTCCCGGGGATGATGCAGCCTCCCGGGGGATGCTCAAGTCACAGGAGCATTTGGGAATGAGGTGGAGAAGCCTATGGAAGCTCTTAGGAAGGTTATGGTTGCACCGGCTCTTAGTGCTGTGAGAAAAAGGGGATTGTTTTTAGAGGAGATGTCGCTTTGAATCTAGCACGTCAGCTGTCACCAAGAGACCTGTCACCGCTTATAGGAGTCTTTTGGTTCGTGCTGCTGCTCTTTGTAATGCAGCGCAGCCATAGCCCACAGGAAAGTGGCTAAAATTACAGCACGCAGGTGTATTCCCGGGATTTAGGCGGCCAGGATAACTTGAGCATGCAAGCAGCTAGCACAGGAGGAGCCAGCTCTTTTTTGGGGACGCCTATTCCTATATGTGGTTTACTGATAGATAGGGAGAGATGCGTCTCTATGAGCCTGGCTTTAGCAAACACTGCAATAACTGCAATTAATGGATAATTAGATGGATAGTTATACTCCAGTTACTAAAAAAGAAAGCTAATAACAGAAGGGAGCATCATCAGAAGACTTCAACTGTGTTGCTGGATAATATAGGCTCCAAAACACAACCACAGAAGTTACACAAATGCCTGTTATTTTTGAGTGGAGAGAGAAAGCAGTTAATAATAATGAATACCAGGGTTGACACCCACTTAACGCAAGGAATTTAAAGCACTTCAGCCCTCTTGCTTTACATTCTTACATAAGATTAGCTCAGAATGGTTAAAAAAAAAATGCAAGCAGGCCCTGCCTCCATGTGAAAGGTTCTCTGCAGTGCAAGGGGTCTGTGAATTAGCAGCACATTTCCTGCACTCATTTGCTTAAGAAAAGTGCAGTCCGCAGGTGAGAAATGCCACTGTGCGGTGAGGTGCCAAGCAAAGTGGCTCAGTTGCAAACAAGCGGCGTCCCTGCAAGGAGCTGCCTGTTTTTTTGCCCCAAATCAATTTAAAACTGGATCAAGGGTTACGGCTGCAACATATCCCTGTGCATAACTGCTTGGTACTGAAGCGGCATTTCTGCTGCGACACAGCCGCGTTCGGCAAGCGCAGGAGAAACTGCCCCTAACCCAAAGCCAGCAGTTCCCCGGGAGGGGACACTGCCACAAACCGGGGCGAGGAGCCAGTAGGTTAAGAAGCTAAAACCAGTAGGGAGAAGCTAAAACGGGAGGAAATGAAAGGGGAGCAGCGAGTGTCCCGGGGCAGCCCGAGGACACGCGCAGAGAGCCCGAGCCGTAATGCAGGCGGACAGGGAAGCGGCGTGGCAGGCGCCCGGCGCCTCTGTACCGCCGATTCTAGGTCACGTTCTCCTGATCTCCCCAGCACCGGGCTCTCCCTTGCAATTTCTCACACGCCGGGTAGCTGCCCTCGTTGCAGCGGCTGAAGCTACTAATCTGCGTTGGTTGCCAAAAAGCAGAGCAACTGCTGCAGTTAAAAGTAAATAAATGAATGCAAATACAAAAACCCCACCGGGAACAACGAAAAGAAGGGAGCTAAGTTGTTGTTTATTCAGAGTCACGCACGCTAAGGTAGTGCGTTAGCTCGACATTGCTCGAAATAGCAGTTCCTGCCCTGTCGCCTTTGCTCAGCTTCAAAATCAGAAACGAGTGACTTGGCCGCCCCGCTGGCTGCCGTGCAGCTCCCGGGACGCGCAGCCCCGCTCCGCGCGTGCCGAGCGGCCCGTGCGCGCTCGTGCGTGCAGCTCGCGCCGGCCTTTGGGCACCAGTGGAGCCAGGGGATCTTCCTAGGGGCTGAGGCCCTCCCAGAAGGGCCACAGCCTGCTTAGGACTTCCGAGAGAAGCTGAGAGCAGTTGGACTTAAATAACAATTGGTTGTTATTTCAGACCCCAAAAGCTAGGTCTTGCTATGCAGGTTCCCTCTGAAGTTTAAAATCAGGGATTTTATGACAAATGCATCTTTCCTTAGGCATGGTCATAGGCTAAAGGTAGAGATGTGATCCTTAGGAATGATCCCGTGAGATTTTACCAGTGCCAGATGCTAGATGAGGTCCCGTTCGTGCCTAACCTAAAATACTAACTCCTCTTCTAACCTGTCCACCAGCCACCAATGGATCGTCCATATGGGACATAAGAGCTTTGGCTAATAGTAACTGGGCAAACATCACCTGGAGCCACAATTACTCTGCAGGAACTGACTTTGTGGTTAAGTATATCACCAGTAAGCATCAGATCGCGTGGGGACTCTACCGGGGGGCGATGCCCTTAGAGATCCTGCCAGCTCCCAGCGTTTCAACCCCACCTCCAAGGCAATCTGAGTGTGGAATGATGCCACGGACCACACGGAGCACGAGAGAGGGATATATATATATGAAGGGGGACAAATCTTTAAGGAAAGGCAAATAAAGCCTGCATAAATTGGAGGAGAGTTTAAAGAAAGCGCAGGGGCCTTTTGGAACCTGGAGTTGGCAGAATTCTCTATGACCCCAAACCTCAGATACCACGTGGCGCTTAAAGCTGCAAGGCTGGGCTTAGGCTGGGAGCTCAAGCCTTTTCGTCCTTGTTTCAAAGAGATGTTTTCCCGCTGTTGGGGGGTTGTTTTGCTACGAGCTAGGCAAAGGCTGCTTATCTCTGACTGTTCCCAGCCATTTCAGCCCTCACACTGTCGGTTCGAAAGAGGCATTTAAAAGAAACTCATTGCACAGAATTCTTGGCATTGAGCTGCTTTTGGTTACTTACAACATTGTTTGAGAGAGAAATGCGCCTTCTACTTAAAAGCACTTCTCCTAAGGCCCGTCCTCGCTCCAAAATCTCCAGCCTTCGTGCAGCAAAGCAGCGTTTGCTGCTCTGGGCTCCACTTAGGAGCGAGACCACGGGAATCCTCTCCCGTAACCCGGGATCCGCGCGCCAAGCGCCCGAGCTGCCCCCTGCATCGTGAGGCTGGAAAACCCGCGCTTCCAGCACCATCTCCAGCCAAAAAGGGACCCAGGAGTAGGGAGAGCGCTCCTGAAGAGCTGTCCATACTCCCATTTTCCAGTGCTCCCAGCAGGGATGCAGCAAAAAAAAAAAAAAACCCATATTCTCAGGTGGCCTCTTCCCTTCTGTTCCGCGTGCGGAACGAGGCCGGAGATGCCGCTGGCATCGCGGCGCGTTGTCCCTGCTCGGCCGGTGCGATGCCCCCGCACGCCGCGGCCCGCCGGGTTTGATGTGCGGTTTCTGTTCCTCAGGTAACAAGACCGAGAGATCTATCCCGGTTAAAGCGCAGACCCCTTCCTCTGTGCAGCTGGCTAACCTGACGCCGGGGATGATGTACAAGCTGTGGGTGTTCCCCATATGGTCTAGCCCCAGCGAGCACTCTTACATTACCTTTACGACGAGCTCAGGTGAGAGGGTGCCCGCGCGCGTCGCTCCGTCCCCGCCGCTGTCCCTGCATGGCCCGAGGCCGTCCCCGCCAGCTGTGGCCGTGCCGAAGAGCCACCTCGGAGCGCCGCGTGGCCGTGCCACCCTGCGCAGCAAAGGGACCCCCCCCTCAATCCTGCTATTGCCACGGCAGCCAGCGGAAAGGGGCTTTCGATGAGGGTGGAGAGCAGGTCCGCCCGCTGGCGCGGCCCCTCGGTGGCGCTCGGCACCGCGGGCGTCGCTTGGGCTGCGGCGGACGGGACGGACAGGCGGGCGAGGGACGGTGCCGCGGAGCAGGGACACGGCGCCTTTGCACCAGGCCCTGGTGACAGTCACGCACAGGGCATTCCGGAGGGGAAGGGACACCCGGAATGTTCCTCTGGCAACGTTGCATCTCGC
>VZSG01000358.1:676630-692975 GCA_013398315.1 Nothoprocta pentlandii | reverse complement strand
CCTATAGCATCCTATAGCATCCTAAGCCTATAGCATCCTACAGCCTATAGCATCCTAAGCCTATAGCATCCTATAGCCTGTAGCCTATAGCATCCTATAGCCTATAGCATCCTAAGCCTATAGCATCCTATAGCCTGTAGCCTATAGCATCCTAAGCCTATAGCTCAGGCTTCCAAGGCTGCCCACTGGATGCCACAGAAAGCCCGGCTTCCCCAGGCACGGAATGAGGCTTTGTGTGTTTGCACGGCGTCGCTGGTCACGCTTGGGGAGCTTCAGGAAATGGAAATAGCTACGGCTTGCTCAGGGTTCACTCCAGGGTTTCACTGTAGGCATTAATGCAGGATTCCCCGGCTGCATCTCTGCCTGAACACTTAGCTGCCAGCTCTGCGCCAGGCTACCCTGAAAATTATAGCCGCCCAAATAGAAGAAATGATTTTCAAAGAGCTAAAAATTGCCAAGAGTCAGGCATGGAAGGACAGAAGACTTGGTTATCCCAGGGATCTTTGAAGCCCAGCTTTTTTAGTGAAAATTGCAGTAAAACATCCTCTGATCTACAGCACTTCTACGTGAATAATCACTATAACTAACCCAAAAGTCAGCTCTAGAAAAAAAATGCATATGTTTCTGCTGATCTTTCACCAGTGGATTACAGTCGCATCTTTTTAGTGGCACACAGGCCATGACTATTAGATGCCACGTGTTTCCTATCAAAAGATTAGAATTAATTAAAAAGAAACCAGTTCCTGCAGTTGCTTTTAACTCAATACCTGTTCCATCCCACAGCTGCTTCCTATTATTTACCCTTGGCGCTGCCCTTACATTAGAGCAAATCAAAACATCCTCAGCCTTAATCTTCCCCCTCCGAGCGCCGCAACGACAGGCGTTCGTTTCCTCTAAATACGAGCTTGCCGCGACTGTCATTTTTGTCGTCACGAGCGCCTTTCTCGGGAGGGACGGCAATTATAATTGCACCTTGATGATGCGCCGCGATCCTCCTGCAAGGTCCCCGAGCGACTTGGCGCCCGAAACGCTCCCCGCCGTGCAAAAAGCAGCCTCAATGTGCGCGGTGGCACCGAGCAGCCGCCGCGGGCTGCCTTGGCGCTCGACGAACCCCTCCGTTCTGCCTTTTAAAGGCAGTATCCTGGCGGGACTGCTGATACCATCTCCCATTTCGAAGCTCAGATTTATTCCCCCTTCCTTCCCCAGCACTCAGTTAATTGAATCCAGTTGCCGGCCCCACTCCGGGGTAATCTCATTCTCTCCGTTTTAAGTACATCTTGGAGGGCTGGTTAGCTCGGGTAAATATTAAATGGAGCAGCATTAAAGGGAAAAGCAGCAGAAGGGCCCAATTACACAACCAACCTCTACCCCATCTTCCCTAGGAGGTCGGTACCTAAGGCTGCTTCTGCAGGAGAAGTTCACGCCGTGATGAAGATGATGAGGATGGTTTTTGCCATAGGCCTAGGACCCTTTGTAAAGATCTCACTCACAAATCTTGGGCCAGGCTGTAGAAAAGGCAGGAGCTGAAGATTGTTCCTAAAAATGTTGTGAAAGGCAGTCGGTGCTGGCAGCATCGAGGGGGGAATTGAGGAGCTGGACCCTGGTCCAGAGGCCTCTGGATTTGGGATGGGGAGGCTGAAAAACTGCATCTGGTCATAGCTTCCCTGAATAACCCTCCCTTCTCTGGCCTCTTTATGTACCACGTACTCTTTATGTGCTAAATATATGTATTTATGATTCTAAAAGCCAAGTAGGGGCACAACGCGGGGCCGATCCTCCGTTTCGGCTCCTCGTGCAGGATTTGGTGGTTTTTGAATCCGATTCTCTCCCGTTTCGCGGGCACGATGTGCTCAGAGCCCTCTGCAAAAGGACGTTCAGAGACGGCTTGTCACTGCTTGTACCGCTCACAGCGCCTCAGCTTGAGCTGCCCAGATAGATACGCTGGGGTGGGGAAAACGCTCTTTTTTACCTCATACGGTGACTAACAAAGTCACCCACTCAAGTTCTGCAGCTGTGTGTGGCGTGGAGCCACGGCAAGGGCCTTTTCGCATCTATTTCTTGCTGCAATTCTGCCCTCGCGCGCTTCGGCGACTGTTACCCCGAGGATCGAGCACCCGTTTATTGGGCGCAGGGTGCTCCACTGCTTGCAGCACCCTGCGCCTACCCAAGGCAGTGTCTCACAACGCGCGTGGATTGGAGAGGAGGGATGGCTTGAGTTCACTTAAATAACTGGGCAATAAAACACAATAAAGGCAATAGCGTGGCCCTTATGATACCCTGCAGCACTGCGAACCAGAGCAGCCACGGCCAGCTACGACCAGCAGCAGAGATCTCATTTAAAGCTGGTTTTTGTCACTTGAGCATCCATAAAATAATGCTCCCTGCACGGTATTTCCCATTTTGGGCAACCCCCTGCTAAATCCCAGCTCCATCCCGCCCAGTCCTCGCTCCCGCCGGGAATACCTCGCTCGATTTGCACTGCAGGCTGCTTAAATTAAGCCCCCCTGCCGCCCTGAAGGTTATTTTCTCCTCTGCTCCGTCTTGCTGAATGCCGTGTGCATGTCAATGAGAGCCAGAAAACGGCAGCTTGTTGCTATTTATAGGGCCTGGATTTGTCCGTCTGACCGCGTAGGGATGCTGCAAATAACAGCTCAGGGTACGAGCGGTTGAACGTGGCCATTAGCAGCCGGGTAGGACTTTTCAGGGCTGTCAGACCACGGCTCAACCTTTTGGTACCTGGTTGTCCTCGGTCAAAGACCTGCCGCCAACTGGGGCTCTGCAGCCGCCACCGCATCCCCATCGCTCCCCTTTTGGCCAAGTCTTGCTGGGCCTTCACGTCTCCTTCCTCAGCCAGTGAGGAACCCAAGGCTAGTGAAGAGATGCCCACTGTGATGGTCTCCATTGCCTTGAGTCCCACCGGCTGGCACTGCCCACCCCAATGGCCCATGCACGTGCCGTGGCTCACGAGCGATGGCTACAGCCGGCCGAGCACCATCTGTGGCTTCTTCTAGTTTGGGGTGACAACTTTGGCCACCCTCGCGTGCACACGAAGGGACACGGGCTACAGAGCTCTCCCCTGTCGTCCCTGTCCCCAGTGGACCCCAAGAATTAGGATTTCCCCCCGCTCGAGGCTGCTAGTGAGCACTGCAGAGCTCAGCAAGCCTCTGGATTTCATGGTGCTCTTCCAGGCAACTTTATGGCAGGGATTCAATCTTTTAGCCATTGCTCGGGCAGGTTTATTTCTGCGCTTTGCACAGCAGCCCCCTCCAGGGCTGCTTTCAGACACTGGAAAGGAAAGATCAAATCTGTTACCCAGCTTCTTTTGCCATTATTTTCAATGCGTTTTTCTCACTGGTCTGTGCTAGGTTTTACTTTATGTTGTGGCCCTTTGCTGCGTGTAGCTATTGCTCAAAAGCTGCGTTGATCTCTCATTAAAAAAAGCCATAAACCACGTTCCTGTGTTACACCCTCGGACAACCTGCCCAACACATTCCCACACACAAATACACTGCCGAAAATGCATCATTTTAAACAGAAGGACTGAGGTTTTCCTAGCAGTTTATTCCTCCTTGCTGTCGTGGTCTGTCCCTTACGGGTTTCTTTTTGTCCTTTCGACTTCTCCAGCTTACACCAAGAACCAGGTGGACATCGCAACCCAAGGCTGGTTCATCGGGCTGATGTGTGCCATAGCCCTCCTGGTTCTCATCCTGCTCATCGTCTGCTTCATTAAGAGAAGCAGAGGCGGAAAATACCCAGGTAAGAGCACCACACACAGCAATTTTTTCAGGCTTGGGGTTTCAGCTTCTCCAGGCTTCCAGGAGCTAATCCAATTGCTCTCAGATAGATGCTTGTGATTAAAAAGGCTTCTCTTCCTCCATAGAACGAACGCTATGATTAGTGGGAAGCATTTTGGTGAATTAAAGCTCGGCGAGTTCTCCGTGCTGTGCAGCAGAGCCGGGCTCTCCTGTTCTGCCTGACCTGAAAATCTGCCCATTTGCTCAGCGTCTTCTAGAAAAAAAAAGATCTTTTCTGGCAAAAATCTCATTAACTTTTTGCAAAGTAAAGATAAGGCAGCTTAGGAAGATTCCTCGATTAATATATCCTCTCTAGCCCTGGTTCCTCAATTAATATATCCTCTCTAGCCCCCTTGGGGTCTTGTGCCCTGCTGCCTCTAGCGTTTACCCTGGGTTTTATCATAAATGTTGGGCATGTGCTTGCTTACGCAGTGCGAGATAACAAGGACGAGCACCTCAATCCCGAGGACAAGAACGTGGAAGACGGGTCGTTCGACTACAGGTACGTGCCCCCCGTGGCATGTGTGCTCCTGCGCCCCCCCTGCCCCATCCGCCCCGCTCTGCAGCCACCACAGACCTCACTGCTGCCCCCTCTCCCCATAACCCCAGCGCCCAGGTGCCCCACACCATCCTGGAAGGTCTTTCTCCCTCCTCCTGCCTCCTTCTCTCAGCAAGTTCTCTACCAAAGGGGACGTTTCCTTGCCCGAAATCCAGGAAAAGTTGCCAGTCTGAGAGGGTGCTCTCGTGGTTTCCTTCTTTCCTTGTCCCTCCTCTTGGGGAGGATGTGTCCAGGCAGGGACATGGGGCTGACACCAGCTGCTGGGGACGCAGCTCTCACCAGGTTCACATCAACCTCCACAGAATCACAGAGTGGTTGAGGTTGGAAGGGACCTCCAGGGATCATCTAGTCCAACCTTCCTGCTCAAGCAGGGACACCAGAGCATGTGGCACTGGGTGGCATCCAGGCGGGTTTGGAGACCTCCAGAGAAGGAGACTCCACCTTAATGACACACACGTGACCCTGAAGCAGCCAGAGGCAATTTCAACTATAGCTCAGCCTCTCTCCTAGTCGTAAGGCAGCACCCAGAACAGAAACACCTCAAGTTATGCTTAGATCAGCCCCAAAAGCACTTAAGGGTGTTTATTTAGGGGTCCAGGCCTAGCCTTTTTTGGAGGATGCTCAAGGGAACCCTACAATGGCTCTTCAGTGGACTCTGCCCTGCCAGCTCTGCTTTCACCACCGTCTGACCAGCCTCTTCCCAGCACAAGGACGTCCTTCGGAGCAGAGCATCTGCTTTGCCTCCAGACTCCCCACATACCTCAAACCAAGTGCTCTCCACACCCGCTCACCTTCAGCGCCGCCCTCACCCTCCTCTTTATCTCCTTGGGACTTCCAAGGAATAGAAAGAGGTGCCGGATCCATGCTTGGCTGATGCCTGGGATGGATATTCCCAGGCTTTGCGCTTTGCTTTGCTCTAAGAAATTACAGTTCACCTTTCTGCCCGAGCTGAATCCAAAGCCCAATTAGGCTAGGAAGTGTTTTCCTCCTGACTTGAAAGCAGAGGTTAATTAAACCGTATGTCATTACCAGTACTCCAGTCGAGACAGCAAGGGTGGGAAGGATCTATTTACAATTCAGAAGACATGCAGTAAGCCACACATGCTCCACCAAAGCCCTAAAATGAGCAAAGTGAATAGATCCGCCTGCATCCTAAGATATAAAGGAAAGGTAGAGGAACTGCATTCTTCAGGATGTCAGGCTCACATCATTAGCAGCGTTGTAATTACATTGCAGTAGTGACTGGGCTTTTCCGAAGGGAGCTGTAAGCCAAAGCTCCCCAGTTTTCTGCAAGGCCTGTGAAATGATGCAGGCTACAGATAAATCCCAGAGAAAAGCAATGTGAGCGGCACATTGTGGGAAAAGGAGCCGACACAACACGCTGGGGCGAGAACTCCTTCTCCTTCCCTGCTAGGTCCAGTTATTGCTCTCAGTGGTGACAAGAGGCACTGGGAGCCTCGGAGCGGGGTCCTCCCAGCGCCGCTGGATGGGCAGGCGCATTCCCACGCGGATGGAGGAGCCATGGATGGCCCTGGAGCACGGGACACGCCTGCCCGTCTGCTCCTTCTCCCATGGGGAACGCGGAAGGAGTGCTTCCAGCGACGTAATTACAGGAGAGAAAGATGCTTTTTCTGCCAACACACAGTCACTTCCGTAGAGAGAAGGGAGCCGAGCTCCGAGCATGGCTCACGGCACACCGGGATGAGCTCAGGAATGCACCACGCAGGGAGCTCAATGACAGGGCGGGCAGGAATGCCATGGGAATGCTCTTCCCCATGGCCTAGTGGCTCCCGCTTAGCTGAAGCCCAAACACGTCTGGACAACCTCATTCCCAAGAGCTAGGAGGCAGAAGAAAGGTGACAACAGGCAACGTGGATGTCATTCCACAGGAATAACCCACGTTTATGATGTGGGGGTCATGGTCCACAGGGCTGAGCTTTTTGCCCCCTTCCTCATAGTGGATGTGACCCTTAGAGAAGACCTCTCTAGCTACACAACTGGGGGCAGGACTTGCACCCAGCTCCGAAACAATCAATCACGCTGTCCCATGGACTACGTGGAGAAGAAAAGGCAAAAAAAATGAAGCAAAACCCAAGAGCAAACAGAAAAAAAATCCCTGCTCCTTCCCAGGATCAACAGGCTTCCTGGGAGAGGCAATAGGAAGGCAGCTTCCCTCAAGGAGGCAGAAAGGAAGGTGAGCTTGAAGGACTGATACAGAAACGCTGTTGGCTGATTAAGATGCAAAGTGATTGCAGTGTTACGCTCAAGGAAGGGAGCAATTAGGATCTGAAGCGAGGACGGGATCCGAGCTGACGTGAGCTCCTCGCCGGCCCCCCTTCCCACCTCCCCGTGGCATGTCTGAGATGCTCTCGTCATCCCTCCCGTCCTCGATGCCCCGTGCATGCCAACTTCCCAATCTCGGCAGCCTGTAATTAGGAGACACTGTCACGTCTTTCTGTGCCACTAACAGAATAATGGTTTTGCCCGGGCAGAGGCTAAGCTGCAAAGCCTCTTTGCAACGCAGGGGACCATTATCCTTGGACAATGTTCTGTGCCAGTGACTGGGCCTCATTATACCAAATGTTTAAGCACGTGGAGGAGTCGGCGGGAACGGGGGCCGCTGGCAAGGGGAAGTTGAGGGGTTTTTTTACCATCCGGGCTCCAGTTCAGACCCAGTTCAGGCCGGCGGCCTCTGAAAGCAGCACCAGCCGCTGCCTACGTGGCCGTCTCAGTGGAAATGGAGAGCTGGATGGATCCTGGCCACGCATCCGAGCGCTGGAGAGGGCAGGAGGGGTCCGGAGCGGCGCGGGCAGGAGCACTCGGCATCGCCGGCGCCCTCGTGCCCAAGAGGAAGACCCAGCAGAGTGACGAAGGCTGAGGCAGCTCCGCTCGCTCGGCCCCATCCCAGCGGGTCCCTTGGGTTTCACTGCCCTGTTTAAGCCCGGGAGCTCGCTTAGGGAGGCCAGCGCGGCTCAGCCCGCTCCGGACAACCTCCCAGCTCCATTTGGTATAACGAGGCAACCGGCTCCATGAGGAATGCAGTGATTTTTTTCTTTCCCTCCCTCCCCCTTTTTTGTTTTTATTTTTTTTTTCTTTTGGAAAAGCACTGCCCCTGTGAATGCATACCTCACCATATCTCTCTCTGATCAGGCTCTTTCTGCTTCTCTCTGTTTTATTCCCATTCTTTCTTCTCCTTTTCACCTGGTCTATCCACATGGACCATGAAGGTCTCTTGAAAGGTAGGACCACGTGCTGCCAGAAGTCCGGCACATTTAGCTTTTTTTTTTATTATTATTTTTATTTTTCTCCTCCTTCCTTCTAGCAATTTGTTTCTTTCATAGCCGAAAATATTTCTTCCCCTCCCTCTCCCCATTCCCACCTAACCCATTAAACCAGCTCCGTCTAACTCGTGCTGACGCCGGGGCAGCCCCCACATCCCGGGAAAGTTGCATTTTGCTTGGAAATGCTCCGTACGTTTCCCTCCCCAACTGGTTTCCATGCGGGGGGCTCTGGATTTCTAACACGCGTGTCACCAAATCCCACAGAAATCCCTTTTTAACCGGGGGGTGTCACCCCCAGCTGCCGCTGCCCACCTGCTTCAGCCTCCTAATGCACTAATAGGACAGACTGATGGAGAGGGGTAAAACCAGGGGTAAAACCCAAAACCAGCTTTGGGACATTCACTGCCTGGGGTTTGGCACCGCAAACCCCCCCGTTAGGGAGAATCTGGCTCTAGACTGAGCTCCACCCGACCCCAAGGGCCTTTCAGACCAAAGCATTGGGGTTTTGCCACTCTCTGCTTGACACTTCTTGCCCTTCCTAACCAGCGGTCCCGCTTGCAGACCGATTCTTTCCCCAAAAAGGAGCTGCTTACGAAGCTAACGGGTCCATTTTTATTGCGATGCCAAGTTAACACAAGCCCTCCAAGGGCGGTTTGGTATTAGTCTGAATTTACAGAGTGCCGGGGCACCGAAACGAGAGCTAAAGCCGCGAGTTTTACCAGGCAAGGGGGGCACCAAGCGCCCCTGCAGCCCAAGCGAGGGGCTCCTCCGCCACAAATAAAGCCTGCAAGTGGCTGCTAGTTTGCCCAATTTTAAGGAAAATAAAGCAGCAAGTAGCGTGCCAAAGCGGGGAGCAAGTTTTGCAAGGCCTGAGCTCAAAAATGAGACAAAAACCCCCGAAAGAGTGGGTGGGTTTGAGTCGGTCCATGACGTCCTGGGCAGTAGTGCCCAATTTGCCTGCTGGATGTGGGATCAAACACGAGCTCATAACTGGCTGATACCAAAATCAGGTTTTAGATACAGCAATCCACTCTCGTCCTCAGTGCAAGATCTTTATTTATGAAACACAAGTCCTTACCCTCCCTAGAAAACATAGATTCGACCCATTTTTTAAAAGGGTTTCTTTAAAGCCTTGTTTTTTTTTTTTCCTATGGGTCAAACTATGTATTTTTTTCAGTGACCTGGCTTAATCTTTCCAATAAAAAAGAGGGGAGAGGGGAAAAGAATTGAACAAACAAGCTTAGATGCTCAGAAATAAGCTTAGAAAGGTAAATTCTCATTTTGGAGCTGCAAAGAACTTGGCATCCTATATATATGCCCTCTTGCAGTGCTTTGAAAAGCTTCCCCGGTGCATGCAAATACCTAAACTAGACAGTGTGTTTTCACCCGGAAACCTGAAATCCGACCTCAGGAAAGGGTGGAATGAGCTGGGTGAAACGCGGAGAGGAGGAAAGGAGCCGAGCTCATGACAAGGAAGGGATATTTATAACGTATGTTCATCTGGGCCAACCTCAGCGTCGCATGCGATGCTGCTTAATGAGGAGCAAACTGCAAACACAAAGCACAAGGCTGGGTTTCCAGAAATGCCCACCCCATGGCACAGGCACCCGTGGGCCTCCCGCACGGAGGCTCTTCCCCAGGTCCACGTAAACCGGGCGCGCACCGCGAGCTGCTTTTGGCAGCGGGCGAGCTGCCCTTCGCCGGCACCTGCAGCCCCCCGGATCAATCCTGAATATCCAGCCCTGGGCTTTTGAGCGCGTCCCCGTTGCGAGCCCCGCTGCTCAACTCTCGCTGTGTCTGTCTGTCTTGTGCCACCCAGCGACGAGGACAACAAGCCGCTGCCCAACAGCCAGACCTCCTTGGACGGCACCATCAAGCAGCAGGAGAGCGACGACAGTCTGGTGGACTACGGCGAGGGGGGCGAGGGGCAGTTTAACGAGGACGGCTCCTTCATCGGCCAGTACACGGTGAAGAAGGACAAGGAGGAGACGGAAGGCAACGAGAGCTCGGAAGCCACCTCCCCAGTCAACGCTATCTACTCGTTGGCATAGCGCGACCTATAGATATATATATATATATATGCGAACCCACTGCGCGACCCGAGAGAGATGCAGTGGATGGGGGCGAAAGAGCAGCCGCCGCCGCCACCGCTGCCTCCTATGGAAACGCGCGAGCGAGACAAACCAATAATGAAAAAAAAAAAAAAAAAAAAAAAAAAAAAAAAAAAAAAAAAAAAAAAAAAAAAAAAAAAAAAAAATGACAAAAAAAAAAAAAAATTGAAAAAAAAAAAGAAAAAAAAAAAAGAAAAAAAATTATCCAAGCAAACAGGCAGGCCGGGGGCTGCCGCGGCCGTCTTCTCCTTAGCAAGCAAATGGCAGGGACTGCCGAGGTGCCGATGGGTTGGAGCTGAACCCAAGGGGCTGGAGCAGGAGCGGGACGGGAGCGGCGGGGCTTGCACCCCCAGGGCTCCCCACCGGCCGCCCCGCTCCCCCAGGCTCTCCTGGCTCCTTTGGGAGGGAGTTTGAAGCTCTTCTTTGTAATCTCTGCGGGAAGGCTCCAGATAAGGGGGGGAACGGGGTTGGGAGGGGACCGGGGAGGGTTTTTGCAGGGGAGCACCCAAGGGAGGTGGGTCGGTGTGTGGGTACCGCCGCCTGGCACCGCGGTACGGGGACGCTCCTCCTTGCGGCAGCACCTCTCCATAACCGTTCCCAAAGCTCATCCCAAAGCTCATCCCGAAAGGTCAGGCAGAGGCTGAGGATGCGGGCGGGAGGAGCGGGGTGCCCAGCGCTTCCCTGGGTCCGGATCCGTGCCGAACCTCCACGCAGGAGGCCGCCCCGCCACCCCCGAGCCGCTTGGAAGGATCCTTGGAGGAAAAGGAGTCGCCCACTCGCTCCTGGGCCGGGCGCCGGGACAGCGGGGCCCTCCCGGGACGGCTCGCCGCGATAACGGCATCGCTCGCCTGCAGAACCCCGGGCGCCGCGTCCTCGTTCAGTCTTTGCTTTGTAGGAGTTTGGGGGCACACCGCCCCCAGCCCACGCCTGCTTTCTGTTAAAGGCAATTCCATACATCTTATGTAGCAAAGAGGGAGTGGAAGCAGGACTAGTGTTAACCTAGAATGAAGGGACCAGCAATTGCTTTTTTTTTTTTTTTTTAATGAAAAAAAAGAATAAAACAAGCTGAAGCACCAAACCGGGATGCGAGCGCTCCTGATGCCGACCTGCGCCCGGCAGCTCCCGCGGTTCGGGATGCGTGTCCCTTGGGACAGCAGCGCTGCACGAGGCCGGGCGGCAGGGCCTGACGCGCACGCCCTGCCCGTGCAACGGCGCTCGAGCCACGTTGACGGCGTTTCCTGCTAAAACCTCCCGACTTCGTAGTGGCCTTTGCCTCCTTTGAGCAATCAGCCTGAGCGGGACACTGGCGGGCGCCCACGGCTGCAACGCGGCGCCCGCGCCCCTTGTGTCGCTCGCATCTCAAGAGCCTGCAAGTCTAATTAACCCGTTAACCCGCTGCAACAAAGCGTCTCGGCTAGGAGTGCTCCTTCACTTGCCTTACACAGCTGCAGACTTCCCACAAAGTTTAACAAACTGATAGGCTGCGCCCACAGCTTACGCGCCCCGAACGCGCTGGCCTTGGAGCCGCCAGAGCGACACGAGTAGGATGCCAGGGCAGCATTCCCGGCCGAGGAAGCATGGATCATTGTAGAAGGTAGAGTTTTCTAATAGACAGCCCTGAGCGGGCCGCGCCGTGTGTATTCTCCCACTTCCTGCACTTTCGAAACCAAAGGTACCTTTGCTGAGAGAGATCCGATTTCTTCAGGCAGTGGCACGGATGTAGAACCCTGTTAGGATGGATTTTGCTTTCATTCCTTTCTTAAAGGAGATGGCTTCGTTCAGCATAATGGATTAAATGCAATAGGATTAATGCAATTACTCGTCGAGCTTTCAAGCCGGTTTGCTACGAAGACATAGCGCTGACAAGACTACTTCTAATATGGATTGTTTAGATGGGCTTTGCCACATTCTTCAAGCTGCTAATGGCACAACTATCTGCATTTCAAGGAAGAGAAGCCAGGCTAGACCCGGAGCTGCACGTCACGCACTGTGGAACCGCACGGAGGAGGCGGAAGGGCGAGCTGGTGCCAACCCAACGCAACGGGGTCGGTGGAGGTCCACCCTCTACCTTGGGGTGCTCCCGCCACCCTGGTCTCAGCCGCAGGGTTGACCAGGCTCCTTCGTCCACGTAGCCTTGGCAGGAGTAGGAGGCCTCAGTTCTGCGCTGTTATTTCGGGGGTAATTGCACTAACACAACAGGCCTAACCCCAGCGCAGCCTCTTGCCGCTGCTCCGTTGCAAGGAGAGCCTCTCCCCACCGTTCCCCGGCCACGCAGCAGTTGGCTCCCACTTTTAAGCACGTTTGGCCAAGTCTAAAGCAGCTCTCAAGCAAGGGGGCGACTGCTTCCCCTGCCCGTGGGTATCCTCACAGTACCGTTGAGTTTCCATAACTCCTTGCCCAAGCCCTCGTGGAGCTGGGGCGCGACGGAAACCTCCAGCCTTCGCTACCAAAACCAGCCCCTGCTCCTGCAGCCGCCCGTCTTCACGCGTGGTCAGCACAGGAAATTCTTCTCACTGCAGGAACCTGCTGCTAAGAGGCGGCACAAGCCCCTGGGCCACCAGGCAACGTCTCCGAACCTCCAGAGAGCAGGTCAGGCCCTAGAGGAAGCAGGGCCGTCTGTGTCGCCTATCTATGTGCCATGTGTATTAAAGCCTCTGTATTTACGTCCTGTCGTTTCCCACCGTTTTACTGAGCAAAGCTCTCAGCGTCCACGTGGAAGCGGGAGGAGACGAGCGTTTCACCCCGCAGCGCTCGAGTCCGTGCCACACGTCACCACGTCCCCCGGTGCCAGTCACTTGTAGCCTTGGTGTAAAGTTACTCAGAAATTGTAAGATACGGTAAAAAAAATGATAACATGTCTTTGAAAGCTCCCCTTAGGGTTTCGGGATCGATAGAAAAGGAGAATCTCCTGAGTCAAAAACTCATGAAGAGCTTAACGTTTTGCGCTCCGTTTTGTAAAAACTCAGTGGACGTTCCCACGTGCGGCTACTGCGGTGCCAGCAGGAAAGGCCTCGCTTGCTCTGAATACAACAGCCCCTAAAACGCTGACGAGCGGAGCGGGTCCAGGCTGCTCGGAAGGGGCTCGTGCCTGGGATGCGACTGTCGCGGCCCCGACAACCCCGTGGCCGCCGCTGGCATCGGGCACGGGCTGCTGTGAGCGCAGTTTGTTCAACAACCCGAGCGACTTCAAGCTTTTCTGCCATGGAATTCTGCGCCCGAGGCTTGAATTAGAGGCTGAGGCTAAAAAGAGAGATGAGCCGGACCCCCAAATCTAGTGCTCCCCGAAGAGGGGGAAAGGGAGTTGTTTTAGGCCAGCTCAAAACATGCAAACTTGAGCCTGCTTCTGGAACAGCCTGAGCCAAGACCTGAATCTGCAGCTCTTCAACTTTTGCAATTTGAAGTCCTCCTGCACGAGCAGCTAATACTGCGCCCAGCAGAGCGAGGGAGGGTTGGGACCGTGTCCAGCCGAGCTCAGGGCTGCTCCCTGATGTCCCAGCAGGAAGGCAAAGCCGCAGGGACAACGGAGCTGGGGCCGGAGCTCTGCTGAAATCCCGCCTACAGAAGCCATCCCGTACGGCAAGCTGGTCATAACGTCCCCTCGGCACGCAGCCCTGGTGGCAGGGCCCCCCCGAGCGCCCCCCGCGCACGAGCCGCTTCGGAGCCCGGCGCCGGCGGATGGGGAGCCGCGCGGGAGCAGCAGGGACGCGCGGCACCCCCCGGTCAGCAGAGCTCGTTGACTTGCCTTAGGTGCCCAGCAGCGCCGCTCCGCGCGCCGTGGCCTTTCCCCATCCGCTGGAAATCCGCCCTGGAATTCCACCCTGGAATTCCATCCTGGAATTCCACCCTGGAATTCCGCCCTGGAAACCCACGGATCCCTCCGCGTAGGTCCCAGCAGAAGCACGAGTTCCACCTGTACCGTCACGGCGTTGTACCGGGCTTCAGTGCGTGCTAGCAGCAGCCGATTTCAGCTAAGCAATAAAGAAAAAGAAGCAAACCTTGTAAAGAATAATAATAATGATAATAATAAAAACCACGTTCTCTTTCTTGCACTATGACCTGTTTTGTTAAAGAGAATAGTGACGCTTTCCTGGTCCTTACAAATGAAATAAGCCGACACGTCAGTAGCTTCCCCTTGGCCTGGCAATGCCCGTCTCTCCGTGTCCTCATGTGGGCATCGGTCTTTGTCAAACTCAGCCCAAACCCCCATGTCCAATCTGCAGGGCAGACCTGCTCCTTCGCAGCGCAAGGTTCTCCACATTCATTTCCTTCCGCTCACATCAGAAAGAAAATATGGGAATGTCTTGTTTTTCTATAATTTGTAAATATAGCTCCATCCATCCTGTCTGTAAAATCTCTTTGTTGTTCTAAAGTATTCTATGTATTTATTTGCCTTTTCTTCAAAGCAAAAAAGAAAACCCCACCATTTACGAGTTAACCCCCTTTTATTCCAATAAGAAATGTATATCTGAAGCTGTAAAAATAAGAGTTTGCAGCAAGAAGATTTATGGACTACAGAAGCGTTTAATATAAGGACTTATAAACCGACTGCATGGGAGATTGAAAAAGGCCAAAATACTCAGACGTCTTTTTTTTCGAATCACTGTAAAAAGAAAAGACTGGATTTTTTTGTATAGAGAACACTAAACATATAATAAAACCTTGTTCAAAACTGGCGCCAAGGCCGCGATTCCTTCCCGCACGCTCTCCAACGAGCGGAGCCGCCTCCGGCTGATGCCCTGGGAGGAAGGACGGAGCAGGAGGGGACACAGGGAAGTGGTTGTGGGTGCAGAGCACGGATGCGTCTCGGTGCATGGGCTGTCACCCCGTGGTGCCTGTCAGCGGGGTGACCCCGGGCGCTTTATCTGCTCTCCGACCTGTCACCCGCTCTGCAACGCGTGCCAAGGATCCAAGGCGGCACCGGAATCGCTGCCGCACGGAGCGCGCGGCTCCTGCGGAGCTGGGGACCCGCTCGGACACCCCCGAGCGCCTCTGCACAGGGCGGGATGTTTTTTCCATGGGGGGAAGCCGCGGGATGGAGCGCGAGGTGCCTGGAGCGCACGGGGCGGTCGCCGGCACCGCCGACGCGGCAGCTCGTGCCACTCGCACTGCCGCTGCGCACGGCAGCGCGGAGCCCCAGGCAGCAGTTTGAAGCCCAAAGCAGAGCCCACCAAACACCATCCGCATCCCAGTTTCGCCCCCCGGCCCACGCTGCTGCTTGCAGCTCCCCCGGGCGCTCGAGGGCTCCCAGCGGCGGCTCCTGGAGCGCAGCCGTGCCGGGAAGGGGCTGCGGGAGGCGGGGGGCAAGCGGGAAGCAAAGGGCCTCTTTGGTTAATGAGGATGGAGTTGCTGCCGCCCTCGCTAAGAGGATGAAAGTCTTAGCGCTTCCGACGGCCGCGCTGCGGCGGGGGGGCCCATCTGCCTCCCCCCGGGGGCACAAGCACCGCGGCCGGACGGCACCGAGGAAAGGAGCGTCCGGCGCAGCCCAAGGGCTGCGGGATTCGCAGGATGCAGGAGGAACGGGCAGGATTCGAGCGCTAAACTCGCCACAAAACCCACTGCCTGCGGAAGCGGGAACCCTCCTACCCATGGGGGACGAGGGCTCGGCCTCCTGCTCCCCTCCATAGAGAAAATCATTCCCCCAGCCGCCTGGCCCATCATTCCTTAAGGAAGAAGGAGGAAAGAAGTGACCATGGACCTGCGTCTGTCCTCGCCATCGACACGGGCACTTGTGCTGCATGGCAGCAGGATAACGACACCCGTACGGCCCCTTCTGCCTTCCCAGGGAAGCAGGAGGCTCCAGGCAATGCCCGCAGCCTCGGCCCACACCAGCCTCTTCCCCATTCCTGGAATTATGTCCATGGGCAGGCGCGGATAAGGGTCCTTGCAAGGCGCCCTCCTTCCCGTGCCAGCGTGGCCGGCTGGAGCTTTGCCAATCAATAGAGATCCTAATGCCTTAATTACTCTTCTGTAATTGCAGGCCATTAACCTGCAGACAGCTCCAACTCCTCCTCATCTCCTGGCGCTGCTGGTGCTGGCAGGGCTGCCCCCACGCTCGCTGAGCCCGGCTCTGCGGTCACCCTGTCCCAACGGCAGCCACAGGGTCCCCACGCGGGGCTGCGCTCCAGGAGAGGCCGGAGGCACCGGATCCCATCCCACGGGAAGGTCCTGGCACTGAGGCAGGCACAGCTTTTCGATGGCTTTAGGGCAGAGCCCAAGTGTGCCCTGCTCCTGCCCAAGGAGCAGTCATGGAGCTCAGGGGCGTGATGGCCACGACCCTCCATGGAGCATCCCGGAATTCTGCTGGGAAGCAGGTTCATGGAGCAGGCACAAGCGCGGCTATACGTGTGTGTACACGTCTACATCTATATGCCTATAGACAAGGGGGTGCACATATATAGAAACCCCACTGCGTAGGGGCTGTCCCCACTGACCCCCCCCCTCCAAGCCGTGTCCCCTTGGCCCCAGCTGGGCTGACCCACGTGTGTCCATGGTGGGGGGGCTCAGCCCCGCACCTGCCTCTGCCCCCCAGGGACGGGCAGGCCAGAGGCCAGGGCGAGGGGCTCCCCGCGCGGGGCCATGAATTATGCAGGACGCTGCGAG
>VZSG01000358.1:634038-670836 GCA_013398315.1 Nothoprocta pentlandii | reverse complement strand
AGATGATCCCTAGAGCTCCCTTCCAACCTCAACCACCCTGGGATTCTGTGATTCTGCACCAGGGCAGGAAGAGATGGGCCCATGAGGTCCCCCAGGTCGCAAACCCTGCGACTGCAACCGGGTTTCGGTGGATTTTGGGGGGTTACTGATGAGATAGGAGTGACGGGAGGGTTTGAATCTGGCATTTGCATCTAAATCTAGCTCCTTACCTGAGCACGGGCAGCTTTGTGAAAGGACAGATATGTTACAGCGAAACCGTTTCACTGAAACTGGCTGTTCTGGAGAAAGACAAAACACACCAAACACAGTGCGGGTTTTGCAAGCCAAACTCCAGCACAAAACCAGCCCTTTGCAATGATCCTTAATAAAAGGGATACTCGCGGCTCAGGAGAAACTCCTAAATCATCCGCTGTCGGTGCCAGAGTCAGGATGCTCCTCATTAGGGAATGCTGCTGCACCAGGAACAGCAGCAGCACTTAAATGCAAATGCTCATCTCATCATCTAACCACAGGAGATTAAATAACACTCATTTCTCCTGCTGATAGATGGTGCTCTGCCTGTGCTGGCCTTGTTAAGAGGAGCTCAGGAGCGGAGCACCCTGCTTGTCACCCCCGGGCCTTGTGCCCTTGTGTCAGGGGAATCAGCGCAGCTGGGGACCCTCTCCAAAACACCCCAAATAGCAAATATCAGCCCTGTCACTAGGCTGGTCCGTGGCACATCCACAATGACAATGAGGTCCCCCCTGGACTCTTTCCAGAGGGCCCTTCTCCCAGCCGTGTTGCCCTGTTATGGAGGGAACCCCGGTTGCGGCAGTAGGCTCCGGGGAATTCAGCCTGTCCCTGCAGCTCCTTCCCTAAAGCACTGCTTCCAGGATAATGGCCCACTTTGGGCTCCCGAGGCCTCCGCGGGAAGCAGCTAATGGAGAGCACGCCTGTGTTGGGGAGCGTGCCCGTCCCTTGCTGCTCGGGGTATTAATGACCGCATCCATTAGCGGGGACGGCAGATCCCCTTTCAGCGCCACAGAAGGCTCGGCAGCAATGTCAAAACAGCCCAGGAAGAGGGGACCCAGCAGCTCCCCACGGACCCTCTGCTAATTAAGGGTAGAGAGCAGGCCTAAGTCGCAGATGCAAAGCACATGTCCCGCCTTGGAGGAGTTCGGAGGCAGGCGGGGAATTCACGGCTCGGGTCATGGTCTGCGGCGGCCCCGCGGTCTCCCATGCGGAGGACCTGTCACCCATGACACTCGGGTGACAAGACGAGCAGGAACACGCAGAACAATATCTGGGGGGGTACCTCGAGCAGCTACAACAGCAGCATTGGCAGCAATTGCTCTGCTGCTCTCTTCCACGTTCGCTTCCCAAAGGCCACGCCGGGAGCATTCCCTGCAAACCACGTTCCCAGGTTCTGCAGAGGAGCCCAAGCTGGATTAGGAAGGGCAGCCCAGCAGCATCTCTCCCTGCCTGCCTCTCCAAGAGCCCCTCTCTGCCACCCCCTAATAATCGGAGCAGATAAACAGAGCAGATGCAAAGGGTCAAAGGATGCGAGAGCCCGAGCCCGCCCAGAACCGGGGATCAAAGTTGCGGATTATACAATAAATAATTAATCAATAACTAATTAAATAATTCAAATCAGCTTAATTTCCACAAGACAACAGCGGCCACGGGGGAGGAAGCCATGGCGGGAAGCTGGCAGGGGAACATACATGCAGGAGGGTATCACCTCTTGCCCACCTTTTCCCTCACACTCGCATGCTGGGACAACTGGTTACGCTGAAATGCCCAGGAGAGGCAGGATGCAGTTTGTTCCCGTTCAGATCTGGCAACTGTATTTTATAAAGGGGAAGTGTGCAGTGTTAATAGGAGCAGGAGAGGGACGGGAGCAGCACCTGGTTACTGCTCATCAGGGAGCTCGGGGGCTTTGCTGCTGCCCTCCCTCCTCAGGGAGGGTTTCTGTGTGTCCTGGATGGCCAACGCTCCCAACACGTCTCAAATAACTCTGCAAATATAGCTGCAAACGAATTGCAAATAGCAAAGAAATCCAGCACCCTCCCGCTCCTTCCTTTCCTTTAAAAATGAGAGGAAAAATGAATGGGGGAGGGCAGAGCGACAGCGTCCCTCCGTGCACATCCCGGGTGCCGAGAGAGGCCGCGGAGCCTCGGAACACGGGACTGAGGAAGGACTAACAGGAGGTGTCTTGATTTTAATATCCTGCAATGGGGCACGCGGACAATTTCAGTGCTCGCCGCCCCTGGGCACGGTGACACACCGGTGGAGCAAGCAAACTGCAGAGACTTGGGCTAATTAACTTATTAATTAGCGCCGCGATGCTCCCGCCTGCAAGCCCACCCTGCAGCAGCGCGGGACTCTGCAGGGCTCCGTGCTGCCCGGAGCGAGCAGAAAGCTGGGCCTTGTCCCAAAGTGCTTACGAGGGAAGCACAAGGCACGGGAGAGGGAAGCAGGCGAGGGGGATGCAGGGGAACAATGAGGCACTGTTGGCCCAAAGGCCGTGGGTTTGGTGCATGGCGCGTTGCGGGCACGAGTCTTGTTGACATCAAGCGATTTCCTAGGACTGACTTAGTTCAGGGCTTGCAGAACAGGCAGCTTGCATGGAAATGCGGCTCAGCCCTTCACCTCCTCGTCTCTAAGCTGCCCAGCTGCAAGAGCAGCTCTTCCCTTCTCCCTGTGGCCAGGGAGCAGCTCCAGCCTCGGGCAAGGGGCCGTTTGATCAAAATACTAATTTCGAAGGCAGTAAAATGCAGGCTGCGCTGGCCAACTTGGAAGACGAAGCTTGAGCTCTGGGATTTGGCCGCTTCCAAGTGCCAGGATGAGGCTGAGGATAGGGACGAAAGCCAGAGGCCAGGGGGCTTTTCCAGGCCCCGCGTGAGCTGCAGTTATCACGAGTCGTGCGCCGTATTTTGCTGCGCTCCCCAATGCACCCGGTGGTTCACAGGGGAGGGAAAGAATGGCAGGGAGCAAAAGGAATCATTTCCCGACTGGAATTATGAGGCCAGAAAGGAAAGGAGACTCCTCTGACCCCTGTGCCGGCTGCGCTGGGCTCTCCCGCCACACAAATGTCCCCAGTAACCCAACTGGCCTTTTTCCCTTCTCTTGCAGGGTTTCTGCCTCTGCATCTCCGTAGGGACGCGACCGAGCCGGCCGTAACGGAGCCCCACGATGGCAGCGGCCGCAGGAGCAGTTTTCACATCGCTGGCCGTCATCTCCTGCATGGGTGAGAAGAGGCCCCGGGTTTGGGGGAGCAGCCGGCGCAGGGCTTTCCCTGGGGGGTTACAGAGCCAAGGGATGTGTCACGTGCAATTGTGAACACCCAACATCTGCGAAATGTCCAACTTGTCCCCAAACACCTCGGAGAAAGAGCATAGGGACGGTTGGCGCTGCAAAGAAGCCTTCTCTTCCCTGGATTTGATATTAAGTGGGATGCAGGAGATGCAGGGGCACCGGGGAGGCCCTGGCCTCCCAGGGCTCCCCATGGAGCCACCTTGCACCCCAGCATGTCCATGGAGGCTGCGCCCCAGCTGCAAAGATTCCCACCTTGGTCAACCATCAGGGATGGGTTTTGGATCCCAGGGAGTCTCGGGCACTTTGCAGGTCCCTTTTCAGCAGGGAGACATTTCATTTTCGGGCAGCTGAGAGGTAGATAATGTCTTCAAGCTAATTCATCATCCCAGGAAGAGACTGCCCGGCTGTCCTTATAAATATCTAATTACCTTTTAATGTTCTCTGGGTCCCACAGGGGGAAGAGGGAGGGGTGGCTGCCCTAGATTGGGAGGCAATTAGCCTGTTTGGAAATGAGTCTGACCCAAATCTGGTAGAGGGAGCAGGGCAGAGCTGGGCGCTCCCATTAACCAGCTGCGTTCACGCGACTTGGGCGCCCTTCAAGCTGAGCCCGTGAAAAATGACTCGGTGCAAAGCCCGAGGAGAGTTGTTTTCCATTGACCTTTGGCTCATGATGCAATGGATCTCGGAAGCCAGGCGGAAAGCGGGGGAAAGGCTGCCTGGGAATACGAGCAAGGAAGCAGGGACAAAATGATGCCAGCTCCAGCCAAGGCTCAAGGAAATGAGTGGGAGAGGACGAGGCTCGCGGCCTCCGGGCTTGTTTGTCACCTCAAAGCAGAGGAAACTGTCCCCTCTCCCTGCCATGCCACAGAAATGATGCCATCCCAGGGGTACCAAAATGTTTATAGCTCCTAAAACTCACAGAGAAGATCCTCTGATGAACAAAGCTCAGGAAATCTCTCTGGCCTCTCTCCACGGAGTAAAAACCACAGAAAATCTTGAAGTCTAAGGCTGTCCAAAGTGCTCTCCTTTCATTTCTCAGATAGCTGCTCTTCGAAAATAACCACTTGGATTTGTGCTTTTCTTCTGCGTGTTCAGATTTCTTATAAAGCCAATTAATTTCGCAGCTCCCTCATGCACCAGGCTCCCGGCTGTGGTCACAGCTACAAAGCCTGGGAATTGCTCAATGGAAGCGTCGCTGCCAAGGCAGAGCAGGGAGCCCAGCTGCAGCTCTGGGGCTGTTTTCCTGGTCTCTGACGCTGCCGTGAGGGTCTCAAAATAAAGCAAAAACGCTCAGCCTCCTGAACACGAGAGTTTTCCAGGTGTGGCTTTCAGCACAGGCAGAGCAATAAAGGGAAATCTGAACTGATTGGGTCACTTGGCTCCCTGCAGATCTGGCCTGAAGACCTTGATTTTGTGTTCGTTTTATCCTCTACCCCAAAGACAGAGCCAGAGGAAGGCACCTGCTCAGCTAACATGAGAAACGACAGTTCTAGAGTGACAGAAATAGCCCAGATCAGCTCAAGAGGACCAAGATTCAACACTATGCTTAATTCTCAGTCTTTAGCTAACCACATGCTGAACTCGTAGCTATTTATTACTTTAATCTAGCAGTTGTTTGCTTAACGAGTGAGATCCGGGTATTTTACCCCAGCGCTACTCAGACACCTTGGAATTGTAGATAAAAGCGGGTCTGGACTTGTGGCATTGATTACAAATGGGGAAATCAATGGCAGGCAGTTGCAGTCCATAACCTTGGCAGGGAAAAGGGACAGCAGAGGAGAGCAACAGGAGTCCGGGCTATGGGTGGGATAAGAAGCAGGATGAGCTTAACTTGGTTTGACTGGGAAACAGCTTCCCAGTGAGGTCTCGTGGGAGTATTGATATGTATTTTATACATTGAATATAAATTATTTACTACATGCTACCCATAAATCTCAAAATGCAAAGCTGCTAAACCTTAATCCGCTACCAGAACACAATTAATACGCGACTTTCTTATTAATACTGCATTGAATCATGATTATTTTAACTGCTAGCCAGCAGAGAGTTATCTCCAGCTGAGACCAGCTCAGCACAGCTGTTGCTGACCCGACGGAGAAAAGAGATTTCCAGCTCCCATTAATTTCTGCTTTGGGAATATAACTATCCTAGAGGGAAAGAAAAGGCACCTTTCTGGATCTGGAGAGGTTTTGCACCTCAGGACGAGGCTCCTCTTGTTTCTGTGCCGATGTTTTAGGAGAGGCTACGTATCCCGTAGGTCTGTGTGACAGCAGGGACCGTGAGGGTCCCCGTGTGCCGCTCGTTGCCGGTGTTTGGGAAGCGGGAGCCGCCGGAGCGGGCTGCAAGCAGCTGCTGGGGATGCTGCGATGCAATTAGCGGAGCTGGGGACGCGATGCAGGAGCTGCAGGTGAAGGGCTGATCCCGTGGGAGCCGAGCCGGCCTTTCCCAGCTGGAAGCTGCTCCTGCAGAAAACGTGGAGCCTCTTCCCTGAAGCAGGGACCATGCTGGGGGGAAGGAGAGGGATTGTAGGTCGGTGAGGCAGTTGGAAGGTGGTTATTAGTGCAATTACAAAGCGCCGGGGCTGGCTGAGCACGTCCCAGGCTGTGCTGGGGAGCATCCTGCTTTTCCTTACATAAGGAAAACTCCTCTTGGGCCTCTGCCCGAACCACACGTGTGTATAAAAGCTCGGAATCAAAGCCCGTGTCTGCAAACTCCTAAGAAAGCTTCAATTCCCTCCCCAGAACACCGCCTGGGGCTGGGCCACCCTGACAGATGGGCTGGGATTTTCATTGCTCCTTCATTTAGGCGGGACAGTTCTGACGGTGCCAGGGACAGCCGACAAACCCCCAAATGACGTTTTTTGTGCGTACGTGTGTGGAAAGGCTCAGCTGCTTCCCCCTCCTGTCTCGTGCAGTTTGCTGCCAAGCAGAGGGCGGCACGAGGAGCTATGGGCCGGTGTTCGAAGAGCAGCCCGTCAACACCCTCTTCCCCGAAGGCTCGGCCGAAGAGAAGGTCACGTTGGCTTGTCGGGCAAGAGCGAGTCCTCCTGCGACCTACAGGTGAGCTCCCAGCCTCCTCCGGCAGCTCCCACACTGGACGTAACTCTAACTCAAAGCCCTTGATGTCCTCATGGAGGGCAAGGAGCACTCACGCTCCCGGCGCTCTTGCAGGTGGAAGATGAACGGCACGGAGCTAAGGATGGAGCCGGATTCCCGCTACCGCCTGGTGGCCGGCGACCTCGTCATAAGCAACCCGGTGAAGTCCAAGGATGCCGGTTCCTACCAGTGCGTGGCCTCCAACGCCCGGGGCACGGTGGTGAGCAGGGAAGCCTCCCTCCGCTTTGGCTGTAAGTCCCATGTTGGGCTCCACGGGGTGAATAAAAGGCAGCCACGGGGTCTCTGGGGTTCCCCATTGATAAGGAGCTCGTCTGAGCATGGCACCCAAAATGATCACCTTGAGGATTCCCCCAGCACCTCCCATTAAGCTGCAGGGGCGGTGAGAACGGATGCACTGCCAAGAAAATGGGATTCTGGATCTCCCTCTGGAAGGCTGCTGAACAGACAGGCCTCAGTGTGGGGAGAGGAGCATTCCCACCATTCCTTTGCCCCCTGGAACACGTTTTGTTAAAGCAGAGAGTCTGTTGAAGAGAAAACACGCTCTAGATTTACTCTGTTTTCTTGCCATTATGACAACCCGCCTTCCCCTTGAAATAAGCTAAGGTCCAGATAAAAATGCACTAGTATCTCCAGCTGTTCTGTCCACGCCTGGCCAGGCTTCACCTTGCGTGCTTAGTCTTGCAGGAATTCTCCGCGGAAGAGCGGGACCCGGTGAGGATCACGGAAGGCTCGGGCGTGATGTTCGCCTGCAGCCCCCCTCCCCATTACCCAGGTGAGGGTTTGCAGCTCAGCATCGCCGGGGACCGGGGGAGACAGGGCGTAAACGGGGAGAAACTGCAGAAACTCGGGGAGAAACTGCAGAAACTCAGAGAAGGAATAGGATCTAGTGCATGGAGAAAGCAAGTATGATCCAAGGAAGAACTCGGGCTTAGATTGCTCTAGAAAGTTGCCCATTAACCTTAACTCATCTTGCAAGGACACAGGCAACTCAGGATTTTGTGCAATTTATCCCTTTCTCTTTCTCGCACAGGCTTGTCCTACCGATGGCTTCTGAACGAGTTTCCCAACTTCATCCCAGCGGACGGAAGGCGCTTTGTGTCTCAGACAACAGGAAACCTTTACATTGCCAAGACAGAGGCTTCCGACCTGGGCAACTACTCGTGCTTTGCCACCAGCCACATTGACTTCATCACCAAAAGCGTCTTCAGCAAGTTCTCCCGCCTCAGCCTTGCTGCAGATGGTCAGTACTTCGAGATGATCATTAGGGGACTTGGTAAAATGCAAGATGAACCCCTCAAAGCCCACAGGCTCCACAAGGACACTCTGTCCTGCAGAGGTGCAGTAAAAGATAGTCCTTGGGCAGGGCGAAAGGGATTGAGCAGGTAGGGAATTAAGGATAAATAGTTCTGAGATGTTGTTAAAAAGAGGCGTTTACAGACTTCAGTAAGAGCCATTTTAAAAGGAAAATAGAAACTTAGCCTCTCTCCTCCTAGAAATTATCTGAACCCATGAAGGTTTTGCAAAGCGGGGAACCCTTGCGGGTCCCTTTGTGCTTGAAGACCCCGCATACATAAGGTGACTCAGAGCTCCTGAACGGTGCTTTCCTTTCAGCAGATGCCAGGCAGTACGGACCCACCATAAAAGCCCGGTTTCCTGCAGACACCTACGCTCTGGCGGGGCAGATGGTGACTCTGGAGTGTTTTGCCTTTGGAAAGTGAGTCTCGTGTCCGTGTGGTCCAGGCTCGGCAGGAGGGCGACTCCTCCTATGCAGACAAGACAGAGCGGGGAAAGGAAGAGGAACGAAGCGGCCAAAGCAACTTGGGTTGCAGCCAAGGGCCAGCTGGGGTGGGAGCAGGGTGGCTCAAGAGAGCTTGGACTAAGTGTTTTGCACAGGACAGGGTGTCTGCCCCAGAGCTGGGCTTTATCTCCTGTCCTTTTGCACAGCCCCGTGCCCCGGATAAAGTGGAGGAAGGTGGATGGCTCGCAGCCCTCCAAGTGGATCGCCAGCGAGCCCCTCTTGCAGATCCAAGACGTGGGCTTCGAGGATGAAGGCACTTACGAGTGCGAGGCTGAAAACGCCAAAGGGAGAGCCACGCACCAGGGCCGCGTCATCATTCAAGGTAACACGTTTGAACACCCAAGTGCAACGAGGTGCTCCAGGGAATGGACGGAGCCGTTGGGAGCACCACAGCCACCTCTGCTGCTGCCTCCTCTCAGCCCCAGTTAGACCTAACACCGAGCCCAGCACTGAGCTGTGCGCATCACTGATGTCCTTCCTCCATGGAGGAGGCTGTGGCCAGGATAGGGAGTCCTCCTAGCTTGCCCTGAAGCAGAAATAGAAAAAGAGAGGAAATCACAAATAGAAGCAGAGTGGTAAGAATCACATTTTGCTCTTGACTGAGATCTTCTCCAAGCTCGGGGTACCCGCCCAAGGGTTAATGCTTGGTGCTAATAATCAGATAGAGTCAAGCCGCAAACTTAATCTGGTTCTTCTAGCCCATCCCCAATCTTTCTCAAAGTTCAGGGCTGCTGCGTTTAGTCTTAAAAAGAGCAAACTTAATATTCGCCCGTAAATCCGGATTCTGGCACGATTTTGTGCACTCCGCAAGGCCAACGGCAGCCAGGCGCACGGAGGACTCAGCCTGGCAGAAGGCAAAGGCTGTTCCTGTGGCGAAACGCAAGCCCATAAAGGGATGCCAGGGAGGCAGGGATGGCACAGCGGGCTCTTCCACCCGCCTGGCACGAGCAGCCCCTTACCCGATGCCCTCGGCTCTTGCTCCCCGGCAGCTCAGCCGGAGTGGCTGAAGGTGGTGGCGGACACGGAGGCCGACATCGGCGCGGAGCTGCGCTGGAGCTGCGCCGCAGCGGGCAAGCCGCGGCCGGCCGTGCGGTGGCTTCGCGACGGGCACCCGCTCAGCTCCCAGGTACCGCGGGCGGCGGGAAGGGGGGCTCTCCACGGCTCAGCGCGCTGGCCTTCCAGACCCTCCGATTCATCTCGGCCCTGTCCTACGAGCCCCCATTTCTACCCCGTGTTCGCCCATGAGGCTGCGGAGCTGACCCCCTTCTCCCATCGCTGCCATCCATCGTTTTCCATGCAGCTATGGGGACTGATAATCAATTCTCCAGGCAGAAAAACATATTGCCTTGTGCCTGTCTTTGTGTGATGTTACTGCTCAGGCGCTCACAAGTCTCGGCAAAGAGAGCACAGCGACGTGGGGTGGATACCCGGAAACCCCACAAAAAACAAGGCATAAGAGTCTGTAAAAGTCTCTTCAAACTGGCTGACGAGTCTGGGATGAAACTCAACCCTTAATGCCCAAGGCTTGAGTTCCATTTTGTCGCCCTCCCCTAATGAGTTGATCCTCTTGTTTGCACAGAACCGCATCGAAGTGAGCGGTGGAGAGCTGAGATTTTCCAAGCTAGTCCTGGAGGACTCTGGCATGTATCAGTGTGTGGCTGAGAACAAGCATGGCACAATATATGCAAGCGCTGAATTAACAGTGCAAGGTAACTTCTCGTTTCCCAGGCTTTCAATGGGACACTGAAGCGTTTTGTTCCTCTTCCCAATATACTACGCTTGTCATATCAGAGTATGATAAAGGCAGACAAAAACTGCTTCACTCACCATTGAAATATAGTTGCTGGTTCAGCAAAGCACTCTGCAACCCTTCCAAAATTTGAATGTTGTGTAAATTCAGCTATGCCAGGAGAGCACAAGGACATCTGGTTTAGCTATAGAAAGTGGACAGGAGCAGTACAAGCTCCCTTGCACTAAACAACCTCTTTTTGGGGGAGGAAATTGTCCAGAGAAGAGTTCAGCACCGTTCAGCTTTGAGGGATGGTGCCTGGAACTGGGCTCTTTACACCCATTAGTCTGACAGTTTATCTCCTGTTGGTCAGCAGATGTTAGAGGGGAATGAAAAGCTCTAAGCAACAACTGCTTTAACAGTAGAATGAGAGGCCACCAAGCCCTGTGGCTTCTCTGCAATTCCAGGAGGAGCTTTAGGTGAGCTGGACATCTGCACCTGCACCAGGTGACTATGGCCAGGATATTGAAGGGAATATCCTCTACATTTTCCAAAGCAGCTGTTCTTGTGTCTCTCGAAGACCTTGCACTTGTTAGGGTCACGGCACCATTGCTAAGTATGACACACGTGTCATATGCCTTGGCAAGCACCAGAAACCCCGCGGCGTTTGGCAGCAGGGGCCTCGCTCCATCTCGCTCACCCCGATATTGCCATGCTTCTATTACCGAGTCATCTGGCTACAAATATAGTTAAAACACAGTGAAACACAGTTAAAACCACTTCTTACAGCACAGTTTTCTAACCAGCTTAATCCTCTTCTTTTCCCATAGCCTTAGCACCCGATTTTAGACTGAACCCTGTGAAGAGACTAATACCTGCAGCCCGAAGCGGGAAGGTCATCATCCCATGCCAGCCAAGAGCAGCACCAAAAGCCACCGTGCTCTGGACCAAAGGGACTGAACTGCTCATCAACAGCAGCAGGTAGCAGCGCCAAGGCAGCTCCTGCCTCCAAAAAATAGCTGAAATCACCTCTTTTCTTGCCACAAATGTGCTGCTACACCCCTAAACACACACAGTTTGCTACTCCTCTGGCTTCTCCTTTGAGGATGCTTATATAACATCTTGCAGCCCTATCTTTATCACCAATTTCTCTAAGATCAGCAAGAACTGACAACTGCTTGTCAGGCAGCGAACAGACATTTTAACCTTCCTTCTTGTTGCGGTGCTTCTTCCTTTCCAGGGTGACTATTACCACAGATGGCACTTTGATCCTCCAGAATATCAGCAAATCTGATGAGGGAAAGTACACCTGCTTCGCCGAGAACTTCATGGGCAAGGCCAACAGCACGGGAATCCTCTCTGTGCGAGGTAGAGACGCTTGGCTTGCTTTGGGGTCAAACATGAAGAAGGCCACGATGTGAAGAGAAATGTGTTTTTCCTCTCCTTGTCCTCCCTAAAAGTAATTCAGGGAATCTGGGTCATTTCAGCCTACGGGACAACAGTCCTTCTACTTGAAGGTACCTCCAGGTAGAATGACCTGACCTGCCATTCCTTTCCTCCCAACATCTGGTGCTTGGGGAAAACTATTTCCTTTTCCCAGCCAGTGTTGTCCCTTATCTCCCTCTTGTAAAACTACAGATGCTCCTTGTTAGGGAGTGAAGAGAAGTTAGAAAGTTCATTTGGATGCTCTGATGGATTAACACAAATCTGTGTGCTAACTGCCCCTCTCTGTGGTTTTCTCTCTGCAGATGCCACCAAAATCACACTGTCACCATCCAGTGCTGACATCAATGTAGGTGAAAACCTGACTCTACAGTGTCACGCATCCCATGATCCAACTATGGACCTGACCTTCACCTGGTCACTCGACGACCTCCCCATTGACTTGGACAAGTCAGAGGGGCACTACAGGCGAGCAAGTGTGGTGAGCTGAAAGGGCAATTATGCGCCATGAAAAAGGCCACAAAACTAAAGCTTTTTTGTTTCCATGTCAAACGCTGGACCGTGACCAGCCGTGATCTAATACTGCCCTCACTGCCTGTTCTCTTCTCCACACAGAAGGAAACTATTGGGGACCTCAGCATCTCTAACGCGCAGCTAAAGCACTCGGGGCGATACACGTGCACAGCGCAGACCGTGGTGGACAGTGCTTCCGAGTCAGCTATGTTGACTGTGAGAGGTAATTTCTCTGCTCCTTATAAGTCCAAAGCAACAGGATAGTCCTTGCAAGGCATTAGCACCGTCTTCCCTGTCGACCTCACGTTGGAATTTGGATGGGATAGACCTTGAAAGCTTTGGAAGAGGCCAAAAATTGAGGCGAGACCTCCTACCCTCCAGAGGAGAGACATCTGCTCTTAATTTATGACTTTGAGAATTAAAAATGCCAAAAAAAAGCCCAAATTGCTGCCACAAAATTAACACGTGTGTCTGTCTGCCACCATCTCAGGACCTCCAGGCCCACCAGGCGGGGTGGTGGTGAGAGACATCAGCGACACCAGTGTCCAGCTGAGCTGGAGCCGCGGCTTTGACAACCACAGCCCTATTGCCAGGTACCTCATCCAGGCCCGGACCCTGCTCTCCGGCAAGTGGAAACAAGCACGGACCAGTAAGTGTCCATAGGGTCGCAGCGGAAGGGGCTCGGGCTGGCACGTCCTTGCTCCGCATCCGCCAGCTGCCACTTGCTCTATCCGCTTTCTTCTCGTGTTATTGGATTATATAGATCCCGCAAACATCGAGGGCAACGCGGAGACGGCCCAGGTGGTGAACCTCATCCCCTGGATGGACTACGAGTTTCGGGTCTTAGCAAGTAACATCCTTGGAGTTGGGGAACCAAGTTTACCCTCCAGCAAAATCCGTACCAAAGAAGCAGGTATGTGGATACCATCAGAGATGGAGACGGGAATTAGGGATGTCCTTTACTCCACAATGGGGAGCCTGGCTCGAACCTTGCCTTTGACAGAGCCAGATCATCATCTAGAGGGCTACACAGCAGGGGCCACCACAAAACTGGGGGTCAATTTGCCTGTTTACGTCTCAAATATAAAGAAGTGCCAACTTTACCATGAAACTTCACCAATACATGAAACTATTTGAACAGGTCAGTTGTAGAAATAAGACCAATGTGAGTTTCAAGTGCTGGAGCTTCTGAGCAGCAACGCCTGGAAGCCCCATATTGCTAAAACAAAGTGACTTTCCCATTAAATAGCTGTTCCTGCTATGGAGACAGTATCCAATGCTGCTTGAATGTGTAATTAGAAGGGATGTAAGAACAGCAGGAGGAATGCTCTGAATATATGGAATGCATATTAATTCCTTTCTAATAAAAGCTCTCCCACATATTGCTGCTTTTGTGCTCGATTCTCATAGTTTGAGAAATCCTGTGGCTAAATAAACTCAGCCAGGGATAAGTCAGTGGTCACAGGAGCTGGCGTTTTGTAACAGGTCCAAGTCTGGCTAATCCCAGGCCTGGCAGTGTCCAGCTTATTGTCATCACCAACCTTTTCTGCTGCTTCTTCCCTTTTGGGGTCTCCAACAGCACCTACGGTGGCACCATCGGGGCTCAGCGGAGGCGGAGGGGCTCCCAACGAGCTCATCATCAACTGGACGGTAAGTGAGCGGCAGCGCCGGCCTCGGGAGCCGGGATTGGGCTTCCCGGGAATCACCTTGTTCCAGCTGGGACACCAAGAGAGCAGGTAGAACCACGGGGTGACATCAAGCCAAGGCTGGGGTTGAGCAGCAGCCCAAAGCCCTGCTCGTTGCAAGGGGATTTGCGCAGCCACCACCCGGGGGGACCCGCAGGGGACAATTTCCTTGGCTGTGGATGGAGATGTTGACCCAGACCCGCGGCTCCTCTTTGCCCCATTCCCAGCCCACGCTGCGGGACTATCAGAACGGCGACGGGTTCGGCTACATCCTGGCGTTCCGCAAGAAGGGCACCCAGGGCTGGCTGACGGCCCGGGTGCCCCACGCCGAGTCCCTGCACTACGTCTACCGCAACGAGAGCATCGGGCCCTACACCCCCTTCGAGGTGAAAATCAAGGCGTACAACAGGAAGGGAGAGGGACCGGAGAGCCTCACGGCCATCGTGTACTCTGCAGAGGAGGGTAAGGAGGGACAGCGGGGACCTCCCGTCCCCAGGGCTTCGTCTGGCAATGGTGGTGCCGTCAAGTCTCTGCTTCCAGGGGAGTGACTGGGCTGTCCGCACCCAGAAAAAGGGGTTTATTCCCTTTTCTTGCCTTTTTCAGAACCCAAAGTGGCTCCTTCCAGAGTTACCGCCAAGGCCGTCCTGTCCTCCGAGATGGACGTGTCCTGGGAGCCTGTTGAGCAGGGAGACATGACCGGAGTGCTCCTGGGCTACGAGGTAAGAGCTGTCACTGCAGCAAGGGACACTGAGCCTGGGACCAGAGCCCTGCGCAGCAAACACCTCCATAACGTGCAGAGAGAGGAGCTAAAGGATTTCCAAAGATGAAGGAGGATGACAGCATGAGGCCCTCAGGGGACCAGTGTTATTGCTGACAAGAGAGATTAGCAAGAGAGAAAGATCCGCTCTTCTCTACCTGCCTTTCCACGTGGGTTGTGCCTTTGTTCCCAGGCCCATGCTGAGCAAGACACAAAAACAAAACCCAAGGGATCTCCAGCACTGGCCTTGGATGGAGCGGGTTTGCAGGTGTCTTCATCCTTCCTGCGCCCACTTCATCCTCACCAAACCCACCTCGCTCTTTTCTGTGTAGATCCGGTACTGGAAGGACGGCGACAAAGAGGAGGCTGCTGACAGAGTGAGGACAGCAGGGCTGGTCACATCCGCTCACGTAACAGGCCTAAACCCCAACACCAAATACCACGTGTCAGTCAGAGCCTACAACCGCGCCGGCACCGGGCCCCCCAGTCCCTCCACCAACACCACCACAACGAAGCCCCGTGAGTGAGCCCCGAGCACCCCACGTTCGCACGTTGTGCTGCCCTGGGCAGATGTTTCCTCCAGGTGATGCTCGAGGGCAGCTCAGGCAATGCTCAGCCAACTGACCGGCTTTTACAGCCAGTAAAACAGGAGTCCCTGGATTCGCCTAGGTCAGCGTCGCGCTCTGTGTATCACTTTCCTGAGAAGATCTGTCCTCAGTCAGAGCCATAAAGAAATATTTTGAGCCCCGCACAGAGAAAATATCAGTATTTTGTATGTGAATATATGTGCTTTTCCTTCTTTTCTATATGGTGCTTGTTTTTTATTTTAAACTAGCCAATGGCAGTGCCACCAACCCTCTCATCTAGTCAGGGTGACCCTAGTGCCAGTTGTAACCCACAACAACCTCCTCATAGCTCCCTGCCTCACTGACTATCTGGCCTGTTTTGTGTCTCCCAGCACCAAGGAGGCCACCAGGCAACATCTCCTGGACTTTTTCGGGGTCTACGGTCAGCATCAAGTGGGACCCAGTGGTGGCCCAGGCAGATGAGTCTGCAGTTACAGGGTACAAGGTACAGGCAACACCTAGCAGACCACCTCTCACATGTGTCCTCAGGGACACACGTATGTTCTCAGTGAACATAAACCTGCCTCTTCCAACAGATGCTCTACAGGAAGGATTCCCACTCTGCTCCCACGCTCTACGTGGCCAGCAAGAGCCGGATCGACATCCCGATCCCTGAGGACTTCACCCATGCCTTCGTGCAGCTCAGGGTGACAGGGCCTGGCGGAGATGGGGTCCCAACAGAAGTCCACATCCTCAGGAACAGTGGTACGTACGTGTGCTGCTTCTCTGACGCATCCTATGCACCAATTCTCAATTACAGGCTGCTTCATTGGAGAAGGAGCTTGGATAGAGAAGCTAATTTTAAGGACTGCTCGTTTCCCTGCCATCTACTACCCCCGTTCCTTGATCTGTAGTGATTCAGTCGTAGCTCCAGACCTAGACATCATCGTACTATAACTGCCTTTATGCTTTAAAATCCCACTTTCCATTCTAAGAACACGTGCAAACATCCTACCCCAGGGTTTTATGCTGGGTGTCTGGAATTAGTCTCTGTTTCCCTCATGCCCTTCACTTAAAGGATCTTCCAATGAATTCCTCTCCAGCACTGAACCCAGGATTATCCAGTTACCCAGTGGCTCCTTCCTCGCTGCTTTTCTTTCAGGCACAAGCATGATGGTGGAAGACTCCGTGACCAAGCCTGTGCTGCACGTCATCGTCATCACAACCAACTCTCTGGTCATGCTGGCCCTCATGGGCTACCTGGGGCTCTGATGACCGTCCCCGCGACCGGGACTCCCGCACACGCTTCCTCCAAAGCTGGTGGGGAACGACTTGGCATTTGCCTGTTTCACCGTCGAGTTGGTGCCACAGCGGCGCTACGGAGAAAGGATTTGACAACATTGTTTTAAGGGAGGAAGAAAGAAACACCCCCTTTTTTTTTTTTTGAAGAATATAAGATTTCATACAAGATATGGGTCTTCAACCAATCAGAACATTTTTGAAGAAATGAGCAAAGTAAAGAAGAACTCTACAGGAATATTGAGAGCCGACTGTCCCATACACTGTACCCAGTAGGTTTTCTGCCTTACGAAGCCATGTACTAAAATAATCAGACTGCTCAACCTGACTTTTTTTTTTTAATATATGCAGTGTATTTTGTGGGGTGGGGGGAGAGGGAGGACGGGGACTGAAGATTTCAAAGCGATCGGCATGTTTCATACCAACCCCAATCCCAGCCATCTCAAAGGAATTCTGGGACAGGATTTATTTCCCCATTATATGAGCCAAATCTTGAAGCAACCAGCCCAAGGAGATAAAGCCACAAGAGAAACTGATCTCTCTCCTGAAGGAGACAGGTGAATACAAGAGTTTAAATGGTGAAAGTCTTTTTTTTTAATGACAGTGGTGTTAACTTGCAACCCCAGCCTGTTGTTCATATCAACTGCGATGCTGTGAGGTGCAATGTTCAATATTACTCATATCCCACATGCTTTGGGGGTGTTTTTGTTATATTGTTTGCTTCTTTTCTTATTGCTTGGGGAGGAGGGGTAAGCAAAAAGGTGACGCTTTACTAGAATGCACCGATTTGGAGAGAACAAACCAGCTGATAAAAAGGTTTTAAGATTTTTAACGTCTGCAAGTACAGAGAGGATCTTAAGGAAGAAAAAAAAAAAGAATATTCCATAATTTGTACAGGAATTGGAGACTCGAGGAAGCTTCCAATGAGGCAACATTGGACACTTGGGCACTTGGGCAAACTCATCTCCCCACTATAAATGGCTCCACCTAGTCAAAGCACCAGCCTCAACTTGGGACCGCAGCTGAGATCCCACCAAGAAGTCAGGCTGGTTTTTGGGTGCAAGGTTTGGAGCTGACACCCCAAAGATGTATGGGGAGATGGAGGAACACCAGTACCTAAAATGGTTGGGGAATAGTTGTTGCGTATTAAAATGCACTTGTCTCATGGTGAAACAATCAAGCAACCAAAGTTAACGAGAAGCTGATTTACAGTGTGGGATGGTTCTTTCCAAGCTCTTCCAGGGATACCCTCTTGCCTCTACCTTCTTCCAACGCTGCTGACAACACTGCCAGCCTAGAGATCTCAGTTTTGCAGTTTTGGCACAACTGTGCAATGGGAAGGGGCTGATGAGCAGTGTTGGAGCTAAATACCAGCTCCTTGCCCTGCCCGACCTCACTGAACAGGCTAGTTCAGGAGGCTTCTCCCACCTCCTTCCTGGCCACGGACAGCCGATCCTCCTGGGATAACACCAAGCAATTGTGCCAATAAACGGGAGGCTCCAGGGCTCCAGTTTCCCTGGCGAGTTGTTGCACACGTGAACAGCAACACGGCCCTGTGGTTCCGTTCATCCCAGCAAGCCAGCAGACAGGAGCACGTGAGCTTGAACCAGCCCTTGTTTACGAGCTGCAGCTCATCACCAGCCTGGCCCTACTCTCAGACACGGCTCATGGGCAGCTTGCTCTAGCTAATCTTTTTAAAACTACTGTCCTGGACCCTAGCGAGCACTTAAGAGCTTAGGGACATAAATCCCTGGCTTCCCAGGGGAGTTATGTCCTATTGTACTTACATACAGCAGCCCACTACAACCTCGGAGCATCTGGCGGGCGCCGGTGGTGAGGAGGTAACGGCACGAGGAGGGTTGCAGGGTGCAATGCAGGGCCCCTGTGTGCTTAGCAAATAAGAGAAATGCTTTAGGAGACAAGAGAAGGAAATGGCTAAACGTTTAGAGGGCAGCTGTGGGGAAAAGAAAGAGCAGCTCGTGGCTTCTGGTACAAATAATCCTTGGGATAAAGTGGGGAAAAACTAGCAGCTCCCACTGGTTCAATGCAGATTGAGGCAGGGGTGGAACCACCAACCCCAGCCCCTGCTTGTGGCTGCTTCACATCCCCCTGCAGCTCCACCAGGAATTCTCCAGTTACTCCCTCCCTGGCAGGCTGTAACACTGCTTTTTGAATAACGTCTTAAGTATAAATTATATTTTTGTATGATTTCAGTTTCTGAGGATTTTAAAGTATTTTTTATCGACGTTTGGAAGCTTCTTTGGCAAAAGGTTTTCTGTTGTTAATAGTTCAGCCTTTTTGTTATCGCGTCACCTCGCTCTTGCTAGGCCTTCCACCTTTCTCCCCCAAACAATAAAAGGAAAATTAGGAATTCGGTGTTACCGAAAACAGAGCAAATTAGGGCTTGGACAACAGTTACCTGATTGATATGCAGAGCTGGTGAGATGAGAACACGATGAGAACATTTAGGAGGCATCATCTGCCTGGAGCTCCAAGCACCGCGGGATGACTTGGAGCGGCCCCAAGGGAAGCGCGGACGTTATTTGGCAGAGAAGCAGACGAAAGCAGAAGGATTTAAGGACGTGCCTGACCGGAGATGCAGAAACGGGAGGTCAAGCCAGGCCTGATGCTGCTGAACATTCTGCACGGTGGCACCACGGATAACCCCGCGGTAGCAAAAGGCTGCTGCAAAATGCAGGGACTGAGATTCAGCATCGGTCTGGGTCTAACCACGCAGCCCACGCGACACCTCTTAGTGAACCTGCTCTCACAGATGCTTCCAAATGTGTCTGGCAACACTAGCAGCTACGCTCGTTTCATTTACCCTTGCAGCGTTGGAAAGCAAGGGGCTTTAAAACAACACGGTAGCCAAATGCTGCAAAGCCACGGGGTTTTAATCAGCAGCAATTTGCAAGCTCGGAAGGTTAATGTATTTTTCCATACAGCTCTTTGTTCAACTAGATCACAGGCACATCTTATAAAAGACGGGGCAAATTACATGAGTTGGCTTTCCTTTGTTTCAGTTAGCACTGCTCTGTATTGCAAATGGACTTGCAAATATTCTAATATGTAAAATACATGGACAATGTTTTCTAAAACCTTTAAGTGACTTGCAAGTAGATCCCCTTGAATGTTAAATGGCTTGAATTCGAGGTATGCTTCCTCTTTGAAAAGATAAAACGGTATGTTTGAGATTAGTAGCATCACCAATACACATTTTAAACCCACATTTCCACGTCCAACTTATTTTTGTGCTAAATTTTTGCAAGATTTTAAGCCTTATGCATGCACTCAGAAAGATACACACGTAGACTCCATCTACACAAGAGCTGCAGAACAGGTAGGCATGGGGCAATACCATAGTGAAGGAGAGAGCTTATAGGATGGCAGTAAAGATCTTCCAACACCAGCAGATGGGAAAGGGCAAGTTGAGGCCTCGTGGTTAAAGGCTCAACAACCCACTCGGCACCAGCGAGCTCAGATTTAGACGTCCTTAATGGAGTTTGTTGGATTGACACTATTGCACTAAGCTGCACATCAGTCTCCTGCCTCGTTAAGAACCCCCTTGAATTTAATTATTATTATTAGGGCATCTCCCACCCAGCACTAATCACCATCCGGGCACTGCACATGGCACTTCTGGTTTGAGCTCATCTGGGCTAAATTCAGCACCAAGGGGCATGGGGTTGAAGCAGGAATCTCTCTGATTCCTGCTTCCATGGCTTTGCCCAAAGAGCACCGGCATGTCTCCAGCATCGCCCTGGGCAGAGGAGGGTCTCTGATGCCACCTGCAACACAGCAGCAAAGCTTTCCCCATCCATACCAACCCTCCCCACACAGCAACAGGACTGTTTTCTTCTCACCCATTTTGCTGTACGGGATTTTTTTTTAAGAAAAACAACAGAAAACATTGTAAACATACTGTATTTCCTACAATTCCAGTTCTTAATTGGCTACGGTAGCACGCGGTTCGTAAATAAAGATCCTCTGAGACTTTAGACAACTGCTGGAGTCTGCAGTACTTGTGTTCAAGCCTCCCTGGCCCAGGGTCACGTTTTTCCTCCTGGTTTCTAAATGCAAACAGGTCCTTGCTGAGACTCCATCCACGTGGAGCCAAACTCCTCGGCAAAAGTTAATTCAATTAAGATAGGGCTTACCCTAATTCCATCCTATGGGACAGCGATAGCTACCAAAAAGAGGCGAGACTCTCCTCGGTACGAGGAATTGCTGGTTTTAAGGGGCTAATTAGGTATATTCACACAGTGTGACCTGCCTGCCTAGCATCCCAATGCCTAGAAACTAATGCTAGGGAACTCAGGCTGGAAATTTCACGCAGCTTATTAGCAGAAAGGGTAATTGGCTTGGTAAAGCTGACTGGGACAGCTTGCAAGGAGCTTCATCTCTGATCGCGGGTTGTGCGTGAAGACTGGAAGTGTTTCAGAAAAGCGGGATTAGCCCCTATAGCTCCCAGGCTCGCCCAGGTCGGCTTATGTGGGAGGAAATCACCCCCTTCACGGAAATCCTTCCCTCCACAGGCTGTAATTCCATCAATCAGCTCACAAGGAAGAATCAGCGCACAAGAAAGACGCCACGTCAACCTGCAGACGTGTCGCACGGAGTCTCGCCTCAAGAAAGGCCAAGGGGCCACTTTTTGCTCAAAGAGCAGCAAAAAACTCTTCAGAATTTGGGCATTCCAGCTCTGAGCCGATTTCCAGGACAAGCCGTGGCTGGTCACTGTCCTTTGGGTGCCACAGAAGCACCCCCCAGCTCCGGACACCCGCTGCAAAGGGAGCCGGGGGGCTCAGGCCTCGCTGCACCTCTCTGAGCAGGGCTCTGGGCTCGGCTTTGCTCCTCCAGGCCGTTAATTAGCGCGGGTTTTTCCGCCGCGATGGCTCCACGAGGCAGAGGGAGCCTCATTAGGGGAAGCGGCAGGGAAGGCCCAGGCCTCAGCTGGGTCCCCCTGCCAGGGCCCTGCTGCTTCCTCACAAACCATCATCATCTGTCAGCGCCGAGCGGCGCGTGGAGCAGATGGAGGCACCGCTTCCGACCGGGATAACCGCTCCCGCCGGGAAGGCCAGCAGGCCCGGGCACACCGGGAGGCCACATGCATCATTCATGCACATCCATGCTGGTTTTTTCCAAGGAAAAGGGCTAGGACAAGCCGAACGTGACGAGCACACGAGGACTCGCGCGTGTTTAAGGACGGATGAGGATTCTCCGTGTTTCTCAAGCACAGGTTTCCTTGCACGGGTTGGGGGTACGAAGGGTGACTCTGGGAGGACTAAAGCCAGATTTTCAAAAGAATTCAGGGTGTAATATTTGAAGATACTTGAGATCTGCCTAAAAAGGCCGTGGCCCTTTATTGGCGCCCAGTTGCTGTGCAAGATCTGTTGATTTATTGACCCTGGCTGAAGCCAAAGACAAAACCTTGGTTAAGGAAGAAACCTGGAACGAGGCGAAGCCCAGCAAGGAGCTCCAGAATCACAGGGTGGCTGGGGTTGGAAGGGACCCCTAGAGACCATCTAGTCCCTGTCAAAATACTGCTTAAGACAAGTGTTACAAATACCTAAAGCAATTCAAACAGAATTAAACCCAGAAAAATCAAACTGCAGGACTTTGGAGTGGGCCTACACGCTTTGTTTGCTGCGATAAACTGTTGGAGTTCCATAAATTGATGGAATGAGAGAGCTGAATCGAGAAAAAATACGCTAAGAAGAAGTGGGAGGAGAACATGGGGGGATAAACAGGGAGGTGAAGGCAGCAGGGACCTGCTCGCAGGGAAAACCACGTTGAGACAGACCCCGAGGACAGACCTGGGGACAACAGGGACAGAAACGACCTTGCTGCGAGGTAGCAAATCCTGCAGACGTCCCAAACAAGGGCCAGGTTTTCCCTCCGGTTACATAACTCACAACAATTCTACCTCTTTTCAACAATATTTCACAAAAATCTTGAAAAAGTTTGGCCTGAGAAACAAACCAACAATTCTCTGAACTAAGCACAAAACGAGCTCCTACCAGCCTACATTTGATTCAGCACATTCTAATTTAGAGTTAATTAAAACACTGCTGCTTAGGATTAGTGCTACAACAGCAAAATTCCTTTTTCTGTACTTGACCTAGGATGACACATGGCCTAAAATAATATTTAGCATCACTACTGCTTTATACATGTGTTCCAGGCCTAAGCTGGTATCACCCGAGATGTCCAAAAATGCACATATTTATAATGTATTTTGTGGCAAAAGTCGCTACCCAAAAGCTGCAATTTCCTTGGGAAAAAAAAAAAAAAAAAAAGCATTGTGGAAAGGGGAGACCGACTTCTGAATTTTGCTGTTTTTCTAATATTTTCCCACTATTTTTCAATCGATTTTTCCATTCTTTTGTAAAAAGCTCAGAAATATCCACCTAGGAAAAGTGCTTTAAGAAAAGCAAAGGCCTGTGAAGAAAATTATCCCCTTTCTTAGTTACTTCTTTTATCCTGAGGCTCAGGAACATGCAGGAAACGAACGAGACAGCAAATAAATGAGCTGAAGGGAGAGGAAAAGCAGTGCGGGAAGAGGAGGAGGAGGAGGAGGCAGCGAACACGAAGGAGGAAGCAGGGAACACGAACACGAATGCAGTGAATGCTGCATTCAATGCCGCTCAGATCACTGAACTGCCTCAGAAAACTGCAGGAAGGAGTAAATGAACAGATCGATGAGGCAGAAGTCGGACACATCTTGCTGCAAAAAGCAGCATATGGTCCTTGTTTTCCTCTTTGTTGCTTTCAAATTCCAGCAGTTAGAGCCATCTAGTTATTCAATTTGGATAAGCTTTGCTAGTTAACAGCAACAGAAACAGCTGCCCGGGCCCCTCCATTCTGTTATTGCCTCTTTTCTTTGCAAATGATAATGCCATTAGCAAATTGACTTCCTCCCTCCTGCAATCTGTCTGGTTTGAGTAGGGAGGGCACTAATGGCTTCCTGACACGTAGGACCATCAACAGTCCTAGGTCCACGTAGGTCCACCAACAGGACCATCAGCAGTCGGTAGTGGGGATGATTGGGAGGCTGCAGCGAGGCAGGGGTTGCAAACAGGTCCCTGGGATCTTCTCCTGTAGGTGGAGACGACAAACAACAACAACCGGAGGCAATAATTCAATAATTAAGGCAGCACACGAGCAGCTCCGAGCAGGAAGAGACACGTTTTTCCATAAACTAGGTCCTTATGTCGGGGTGAGCAGATATGACAGCCAAGGAATGACCCTCTCTTCCTTCCCCCTCTACAGATCTACTGAAGGAAACATTCAGAAAGGTGTTTTGAACTGTTAAAAACACATAGACAATGCGAGTGCTATTTCAAATGGGATCTAGGTCAGCAGAAGGTTTGGTTTCATCCTTTCTGATATTGGGAACCATGCTCTCCAACACTGCCCCCCACCTTAAAATATCCATTAAAAATATATATTAACCTTTCCCAGTCCAGGCATCTGTTTTCCCCCCCGGCAAAAAGAGGAGGGGACAACCACTTTGTAAAAGCAACTGGAAATTCATTCCCTAAAAAGATGAAGAACCTTCTTGGCTCCCACTCTGACCTCCTCAGCTGAGCGGGGCGAAAATGGATGGGCCTGGACCCTTCCTGTCATCTTCCTGCATTGCTAAAGCACAGCTCTTTGTAGGATACAAGCTCCACATTTGCATGACAAAGTGCAAGGAGCCCCTTCCAGATGGGGCAGCTTCTCTTTGGTGCTTTTACCCATTAGCCCCCAAATGAAGCATATGTCACCTCCCGGGGGAGATCCCGCTTCCTGCCCTAGATGTGACGGGAATAGGTCTCATCCCAGCTAGGAAAACGAGCAGGCAGCAAGCACAGCTGCTGCCAGCACCTCCCTTTCTCCTTAGGTTATCCCTAAGCTAAACAAAGCTGAGTTGCCCATTTCTTCATATTCAGAAAGCAAAAAGAGCTCGGGATATCCAACTTCAGTCTCCATTCAACACTGTATCCTTGTCTATACATAGGAAAAAAAAAAAGCCAAGAGCAAGGGAAGTGCAGTAATAGAGGTTTATACTCTGGCAGGTTTGTGGCTGTTTTGGGAAGGCGGCTGCTATTCCCTTGAGCTTTTTCCTGTACTAGACTGAGACTCGGTGCATCCATGAAACCCCCAGCTGTGGTTAAGGAAAACTGGACCAAAGGAAGAGCAACCCATAAACGAGCAGATTTAGCTCTTACCTAGCTACTGGTTCACTCATTCACACAGCAGGAATATACGATTTGCAGCACGTGAAAGAGCAGCTCCAGCCCCTTGTCAGACTATTCTGCGTCAGAACGAACCTATTTCTGTTTTATTCACACGTCTGTCTTTGATTACTTGCTACCTCAGGATTGCAGCAGCGATAATGACCTTAATTACCCGCTTCCTGCATGGCAGCAAAGGATGGAAAGCTCAACTACCAGGTATCTCACCTGGCTTGGCCTCTGTAGCTTGGGCTGCTCCTGTCTCGGTGCGTTCGGAGCAGGGTGGGTGCTCACGGCAGGGAAGTCCGGAGTGCAGCAAGTGGAGGCAGGAATAAAGCAAATAACCAGAAATCAATAAAAAGCAAGAGGAAAAAATCAATAAAACGGGGTCCTGGATCAGAGGTGGCATCCTGCTCACCAAGACGTGTCCCTGCTGGCCCAGAACAGGTCCCAGCTCCTCACCCCACGTCTCCAGAGGAGCCGCAGGAGCTTGTGGCAGGAAAAGGCTGCTGGAGAGAGCCCAAGTGAATGGGCTGGAGCATCAGCGAGAGCAAAGCAGCGCGCGGGAGGCCCGGAGGGCAAAGTGGGAGGCAGTGGGAGCAGATGGAGGCTGCCTCGCGGGAGGAGCCGGCAGTCCTTCCACAAGCACCACGGGAGCTGATTTCTAGGCCTCGCCGGGAGATGCTCTCGTTTCTCTGCACGTCTTGCTGGAGAAACCCCACCTACTGAAAGGAGCCATCTGCATCCACTCACATCACCACAAATGATGCTTAATAAACCGTATTATACCAGTCAGAAAAAGAAAATTACCAATACCACCATGAAATATTGCACGAATACTGCTACTGTTATATACATTAAGAAAACAGAGCCAAGAAATGGCATTAAAGCTCAATTCATTTCTCTGCAGCGTTTCTTCCCCAAGCCTTCCGCACCATGTAGAGCACTACGCTCATCAGGACTCCTCCTAGCACCCCTGCTGCAAGTCCTATCCAAGGGTCACTCAATAATTTACTCTGCCAAAAGCTCTGCTGCTGCTGCATTTCTATGTGGGTAACATTGTGTTTCCCTCCTTCCTCTTCATTTTCCGCTATTTTCTGCTCCAAAGTCAAGGACTTTTCAAAGTTCAGATCCACCAAGTCACTCTGGATCACTCTGACGCCAAAGTAGATCCTCTTGATGACTTTCAAGGTCTTGGCCACCTGCACATCACACCGGTACGTGCCTGCATCCGACTCCCGGGTAGGCAACAGCCTGATGACGGGCTCAGTGCTCTTGAAAGGCTTGAAGAGGCCGTCGTTGGTGGTGATGAGACCCGGGGCGAGTCTCCACGTATAAATATAGGCCTGGCTATCGACGCCCATGGCCTGGGCGCTCAGGCAGCTGATCTGGAAGGCTCTGCCCGCGGGCACCGAGAAGTGCTGCAAGCCACAGACCCAGTTGGCGACGCAGTCGGACGTGCGCAGGGTGCAATTCTTCCGCTCGCCGGCCGGCGTGACCTCGCACAGCTCCTCCACTTTGAAGCCCAGGCCGCAGGTGACACTGCAGGACGTGGCGTTGACGGGGACTTTAGCTACGACGGTCTTCAGCTCTGCTGGGATAGTGATATTTTGATAGGGGGCTATCAAAGGCAGATGGAAAATGCAGGGTAATATCCCGAGGATGAGGCTGCTTTCTGAGGTCTTCATAGCAGGGCTCTCTGTTAGGTACCCTGCCTTCTAAAGCCACCCAAATTCAGCAGTCAAATGAACCCAGATCATTCTTTGTAAATATTCAAAGTCAGGGTTGGGGAAATTCCACCAGCATCGTCTTCAGGACCCAAGGCTTCCATCAGGAAAAACCCTCCAATGCGACGGGCTGGGGGTGCAACACTGCTAAAGAAAACGCAACACGTTACCACGCCAGTCAGTGTGCAAACCACATTCCAGGTCCTATTGCAGCGTAACAGTGTATTTTGATCCACGATATTCCAGCAACTGGGATCGACTGGACAATTTTAAAACAATCAATATTTCCCTTCTTCTGAGATTTTACATATTATTTTAGATTTCCTGCAATAAAGAAGTAGTGTTCCTGTTTAACTTTCCCACCTATCTAAAAAGGTGTAACTATTACTGGAACCTTTAATACGACCCTGTCAGCACACGGCAATCATATCTGCTTAGACAGAACCAGGGCAGTTGTGCCCATATCCCCAAATCAAAGGTATTCCCCAAATTACCGAGACCACGAGAGCCATGAGACCACCTAGAGATGCAAGGCCACCTGGAGAACATGTTATGAGGGAGGATGTCCCCATGCGTGCAGGGCTTAGGGGAACCCCTCGTGTCTCCCCCAGATTCCCCAGGGAAGCGGTGCTGATGTCACAGACCAGAACGTGGCCACAAGACCCTCCTTGTGGGACCACCGGAGACAAAAGAACATCCAGAAGCGCCAGCGTCGCGACGGACGCGTCGACTATAGGAAATAAAACAGACCTCTTTATTTACAACCACAGGAACTAACATCACTGCTATAGGCTACCAACAGGCTGGTATCCGACAAATATGGTACAAAACTACAGATATCCAAAAATAAAATAATAGGTGGAAGGAAATAAACCAAGGACATATACACTGTACAGACAGGATCTAACAGGAGGGAAAGCTGGAGCCTGTGGCGAATTGTAAGCTGCAAAAGGGTCTCAAGAACCACTGCATCTTTAACCTGGGCATCTTTAAAGCTTGGATTGGGCTCAGACACACCACAAAAGGATGGATTTGATATCATAGTTTTCCACAAGGACCTGCATTGTCCTAGAAGCAAAAAGAACACGGAAGACTAATACCATACACCAGAGGAATTCATTTCATCCAGTGAAGCTGGCCACTGTACCAAAGCCATAAATGAAAATACCTTAAAAAAAAATAAGTCTTGATTTCAAATGTCTCCATTCCCTGTTTAAATCTCATGCAGCTAATGCATATGTACAACTGCAAATTAATAAATATCTTTATGAGTCTCCTTCTTTGCTTCTAGTGTCTGCTGCAAGATATTTTGAAAAATACATCTGATAATCTATATAATTATGACTGGGGAAGAAGTGGGAGTAATTGCATAGGACCTAGAAAAATCTCTACAAACCAAGGGGCATTAGGAATAGAAACCTTCTTTTAAGAGGCTGCTGGTCCAGCACGGACGCGTGGGTCTGCAGGTAGCGGATGCAGAATTTCCATTTCCAGGAGGAAAAAGTTACACAGGTCATGGAGGAGCAAAAGGTTGAAGCATCGTTGGGAATAAGCTGTTAGCAGTCACCTCCCTTCTAGCCTTGATCCACAAGTGTAAAAAAAAGATGAGCATGTTAAAACCTCAAGATGTGCATGTTGTTTGACACTCGGGCTGTTATTCTCATCATCTCTCAAGTCTTGGGTGGGAAACTGGAAAACTGCTCTTGGAATTAGGAGAATTATTGGCTCTGTTTCTTCTCCGACTGCCAAGCAGACATCAGCTAAGAAGGAACGCAGTTCTTTCGAGCAGGGCACATAACAGGAAAGACACAGCATAAAAACGCCTGCGAGGAGGGAAAAAGTGCCAGCCCAGCCTTTCATATTACTCTTTAGAAAACAGTCTATATAAATTTAAAGAGTCTTTCATCTAGAGCTACTTTCTCTTGTTCATTTTTCCACAAGCAGAGTCATCCTTCATGTCTAAAATATTCACAATATGAAGATTCACTCTTTGCAGACTTCAGAGGCTGTCCTGATTCTTCGAACGACATCTCCTTGCACTGGGGATGCAATCAAACCTGGCCCATAATCCGCAGCATTTCACTAGGCTTGGCAGCATGGAAGGCATCACAGCGCTCAAACAGAAAAGCCGACATGGTCACGCAGCCGGGATGGAAAGAGCAGAATTACAACTCACTGAAATGAAAGTTAACAACAAAGAAAGGGAGGGAGAGACAATCGTAGAGCATCTGGAATAAAACACACACACGCTTTGGGTATTCTTCCATCCAGGAACAAAAAATACTTAAAAGGACAATGGTTGGGAAGCTCTGGAGTGGCAGGGTTGGGTACCAGCTCACTTTTAGAAAGAGTTAAACTTGTCAACATGAAGGCAGTCCCATTAGTCTCTTTGCAAATAGCACAACCTGAGAGTGTCAGCATCTTAAATTGTTCCATGTAGAGGCAGTTAAGGAGGAATGAAGGCTGGTTCCTCTTCTATAATTCATTTCTTACAAAAGTCACTCCCTGAATCCATGAACAATCAGGCTGCTGTATTAAAATCAGTCCATTCTGACTGAGCACTTCCATCTATTTTCCGCATTTATGGTGCCAATATAGGAAAGAGCACAGGAAGCTAAAGAAGAGCGTCTTCATAACAGTTCTGAGATTGCACCACCTGCTAAGAGATCAAAGAGAGGGGAAAAAAATAAATCAAACTCATAAACAGATGGCACCAGAAACCAGCAACTACCAAACACGGTAGCATTTCCAGAAGGAAAAAAAGAGAACAAGATTTTCCAGATGCTAAAGCTTTTTTTTTTTTTTTTTTTTTTTTTCCACACTAAGATATAACCAACAGATATGATCTTAGATAAATTTAAACCTCCAGTATTTCTGCATCTGTTTTTCAGCTCACAGGCACAGATGAGGTAGCTGAGGATTCTCGAGCTATTAGGACTCATTAAGTCCTCTGAAGTCACCAGCACTGTAGAAGGGAACTCACTAATGGATCCTATTGCGAGACAGAAGTGCAGGGCAATGATATTGATTATGTGTCTATAGCTCAATCAAGCCACTTATGGAAAAACACCCTTAAGTGCTTTCAGGCATCAAACATTTAGAAATAAATGAGAGCTCTCTGCCCTCTTCCATAGATACGTAAAGTAAATCAGGAACTGGTTTAAACCATTTGTTCATGTGGAAAAAAAATAGATTTCCATTTTAAACTGTGAAAACCCCAAAACTAATTTGACTGGCACAGAAATGCACATCCCAAGCATGGGAGCAGTTAACAAGCAAAACTCCAAAGTTGTTAAATTCCATCATCCAACAGCAAATGGGACTACAGCACTACAAATGCATACGGTTGTTGCAAACACACACACACACAAAAACTCCCAAATGGGGCTTTGTGAGGATGTACAATAAAAGGAGTCTGTCTTGAATATTGTTTCATATGAAGAATATCAGAGGAAACAGGATCGATATTTTTCCTACAGCTCTATAGAGGGGACAGATGCAAGAGCAATTACAAACTTCAAGAAGAAATTACAGAGATTATTAAAGCCATTGATATGAAGACAGACTGCTTATGCTGCTAACTAGACCCAAAAGCTCCAGTTTTCCCTTAAAAGCAAATAAGGATTGAAATTTGCTTCTGGAAACCACACTCTAAATGATAAAAGAAAGTAATTAACAGGCCTGCTGATGAAGCTAACAGTTACACTGATGTGCAAACCAGTCCTGTCCATCCAAGAGGACACAACAGGGCAGTCAGGACACGTGACAGATACCAGTAGAGACATCGAAGCAGCTTTAGGACCCAGATATTTGTCACTATTTTACTGTGACTTTAAAGCATTTGCAAAGGGCCATAACTGAGAAATCAGAGTGAACTACCCTGGATGGCAAATCTGACACGAGGAGCATCGACAGCTCCAGGGCTTGGTGCAAGGTTTGGAGGGGTTTGGGACTAGTATCTGTTTTAATTTCTGCATTTTGCAAGCTGAAATACATCAAAAGATTAAAAGGAAACCCAGAAACCTACCACATTTTGCCCTGTATAGTCAAGTTTCTTTTATCACATCCCCTTTAAAGGCAAATTAGCAATACCAGTGCAAGCAAAGTAACAGGAGCAGAGCAGGAAGGCCAAGGAGTAGGGTGGGAAACGTAGCACCAGCAGGGAGGGAAGGAAGGGAGTGGAGGGAAATCAAATCTACGCAGCTTAAAATCCACAGCAGCAGCTGCCGAGGCCAAGGAAGTGCAAAATGTGATATATTAATTACATCATGCCTATGGAACTGTCTATGTATCAATCCCGAGATCTTTTCTACAAGAATTGCCAAAAAATAAAAGAGGAGTCCACACTGGTTTATCCAAACCTGCTTCCTTTACCTCACTTGAATGAATTCTTTCCAAACAACTAGCTCAGGTGGCAAATGAGAGACAAGCAAATGAGAAACACTTGTCAGCTGAGACCCAATTTTCCTTTGAAATTTTAATTTTGGATCCCAACACAGGTAACTCTGCCTTGAAATACTATGACCAACACCATATGACTACAAAAATCTGGAAAGGGCCACCAAAAGCTAAATTTATTTACAGGAACTGCACTCGGGAATTTTAACATTGCTGCATAGCTAAATATGAAAATTCATACCCTAGATTTTATCGCTGGGTCCACTTAATCAAACAGACCATTAGAGGCACTCAGGCATTTAAACGACACTAAGTGGAAAGCTGTAGGTATGTACTTTGGCAGGAACCCTTTAAAACAGACAATACTCATATTCTTTGAGGGAAAAAGAACCTTGATTGCCTTGTTCAAGAGACACAGAGAACAGGAGAAATTAAAGCTCCTCTAAGACAATGGGCAGCATTTTTATCCCAGAAACCATAACAGCCTTTCCTGTTTCCTAATTCTGCTTACAGAACTTTCTCTGTTCTTTATCTCGATCATAGTTCCTAACATTAATGATGGCATCAAATATAATTTTTAGCTTCAGAAGCCTTCATTATTTTCATTTATCTTGCTGAACTCTACCCAGAAAAAAAGCATACACTCCTTAAGAACTTATAGGTTGACATAAATTATCAAAAAGATAGAAATCATCAAAAAACTGCTTTTGAAGTAATGCTCAATCTCCATTAAACCCCCTGCGTATTCTTTATAAGCAACAACTGATGCTTATATATGCAGCAACAACACATGCACGAATATCATTTTGATGAAAAATATCAGAAGCATTTACATTAAAAGTTAAATTTTGCCTATCCTTGACAGCAGCTGAACATTCAGGGAGCAAGTGCCATTTGGGCAGATTGAATTAATGATGAAATTAAGTCAGGGTGTGTACAAAGCAAGGCCACCAAGCAAGCCGAGGACGCTCACACTGGTTCCTTACCTGCCAAAGGCTGTCCCAGCTCCGCCTGCACTTTACCCTTCGCTGCTCCTTCCAGAGGTAAAGCACCTCTGTCCCCTTTGTAGAGTTTCGGCTTAAATGGAGAATCTTTGTCTTTACCTTTTGATCCTTTAGGCCTGCCTGCTTGCTTCTTCTTGGATTTACCATCGCCCTTCACACCCAGCAGCGGATGGACTTCTGGGAAGAGACAGTGATGCCAAAATAAGTTATCCCTTAGGATACTTATGCCAGCCCCTAACAGTCCCTGAAGCACTCAGCAGAATAACTACATTTCATTTAGTTACCATCTCACATTTATACCTAAATAACTTCAAGTCACAGGATGGTTCTTGAGAAAAAAAATATGCCTACGTTTACTTGTTTGTGAATAGAAGGTCCTAAACTGTTTACAATACTCATTTCCTCTAATACAAATCTCCATTCTAACATTGGTACAGCAAAAATGATGCACTGAAGAAGTCTTTCTTTTTCTATTTAAATTAAAAAAATAAAATGGCTACTAAATTAAAGACAAACAAAAGCTGATTATCACTAACTATCTGTGTATGAGATACTCTCACAGGAAGAAGAAGAAAAATAAGGAGTAATCTTCCGAATTCTTGGTCTTAAGATTAGGCCAAGCTAAAAATCTCTGTGGTAGAACAAGCATTAATCCACTGGGAGGTTCTACTCACCATCATTAGGCACTCCTTGCAGTTCAATGTTGGTGGTTTTGGGCTTCTTCTTTGGTGCCTGAGGTCCATCGGAGGAGGACTGTCTTTTCTTCTCAGAACCCATTCCCTCGTCAGCTAAAGAGCTCTGAAGAGCATCAGGTGGAGGACCATAGGGGTTTTCTTCTGGGTCTTCCACTTCAGGAGCAATGGGCAAGTAAAGCAAAGCCTTCGAGTCCTCCAGTTCTTCATCACTATGGAGAAAATCATATATCTTATTTAAAACTAGGGCTTGCAGGATGTGCTTTCCTCGTATCTATAAACAAAGATCTGTCTCTGCATAAAGGTCCACCCTGTTTACAGAGCAACCACAGCAGTGAAACACAGTGATCTTTGGATACAGAAACACACCTCAGTCTCCACAAATGGCTTTTGATACTTTCTTTCTTTCACTATCTAGTGAAAGACAGATCTAGTAATTCTTTCACTATCTAAAGAACATACAAAATCAAAGTGGGAGCTTGTTACAAGGTATTACAAGCAGAATCTTGATACATTCCATACTCCTTTCTTAAACAAAAGGCATTCTTTCACCTGCTACAGAAGGCAGCAATGGGATCCACACTAGTTACGTCAACTTCTTCATCTTCTGCAGCATCAGCACCTGAAAATCAGGGGAAAATAAAATTAAAGACAGTAAGGAAAAGAGAGAGTGGTCCGTGACATACTGGGAGCAATTCTTCCTCCGGTTACAGCCTTTGAGTGTGTAATTTTTTGGCACCACCAAGTGGCTAAGTTGGGTTTCTGCTGATTGAAATTCAGCAGTATTTCCTTTGAAAGGAAGGATGTTCACTAATCTTTTTACTAGTATATCAGAAAGGACAGTCATTTGTAAACCACTGTAGGATATCAATTGGTAAAAACACTGATATATACCACCCCAATCGTTAATTTTCAGCGTAGCCACATAGTTGGACTCTAATTACTAGACAAAAATGGAATTTCTAAACAGCCACACCTTTGGGACATACTTTATGCTTTACCTGTCTGTTCTGGTTCGCTCTTATCTTCATCTTCAATGTCAAACTCTGACTCCCTTTCCTCATACTCTACATTTTCATCGAGTTCCTTGAAGTCAGGTGCAAAGGCACTCCAGTTTTCCTGAATTACAAATTCAAGAGTAATTTTACCTTATGTAAAGGAACACAAGCCACAGCAAGGGTCTCATACAATCAAAACCTCATTCTGCTTCTAAATCTTTTCAAGTCACTTGTGAACTCACATACTGAAAATACCACATTGCAATATCCCTTAAATTATCCTAAATTCAAAGCTCTGCGTTAACGCTTAACCATTTCGTCTTTGTCTCATGCATACATTTGAACACCCCACTCAGGACACCATTCACACACAAAATATTGCTATGATGACAGTAAAAGCTTTCTGCAAAGTCATGCAGGTGAACCTAAAGAATTTGATCAATTTGCATTTATAATAATAATCCTAAAGGATTTAACTATGCCCTAATTCAATCCACTTGGATGGAGATCACTGAGTAAGACTCTGAAGAAAGAGACTCAAAGCATTTACCACTTGATTCTGAGCCCAGATTGACACAACACCGCTGGAAATCGATGCTATGATGGGTCGTACCGGATGCCACTAGATTTATTTGAAAGAGAAAAAGAGGAGGGGCCTGATTTGTAAATGCAATTAGGAAAAATTCACTTTTCAAAACTACAGACACATAATAATAATGTTCTTACTGCTACATCCAAAAGCAGTTCTCCTCTGGTCCCATGGAGGATTTTTACTAGATTCCCAATGCTTTTTTCCCAGATGTACAGGGCATGCTGTCGTGCTGAACCTGCCACTATATATTCACCATCCCCAGAGAAACAGCACTTCTTCCACGGTGTCCTGCACGCAAAGAAATGTGTAGTTCAAAGCAGCTGGTTAAATAATTTCAAACAGGGAAAAAGAGGAAATAAGAGTAGAACTATTTCCCAAACTGATATTTTATTGCCTCCATCCACAAATCATATTGAACTTTAAATCAAATTGTGACACAAGTTTCAAATGAAAACACTCTTCCACTCTACCAAAGGAGATACTGAAGCAGGCTTCGTTCAAAATCTCTCAACAGGGCAGAGCACACAAATCTCACCTTTTCAGGTCAGGCTGACCAATCATTTTGCCACCTCTTACCTGTTAACTAAATCCTGGAGCTTCTGCATTGGTTCAGGTTCCCCATCTCGTCCACAGGTTAGAATTTCGCGCCCATCGTACACTCGGATTATCCGGTCAGCTGTGTTTATTAAAAAGCAGCTGTAACAAGAAGAGCACAGAACATTTGCTGCATTAGAAGTCTAAGACACTAAAAAAAGAAATAACAGAATATATTCTGTTACAGTATTCAGTTTTTTAAGCTTTATATACTTTATCAATCTATAGCTTTCAATTTGTCTTTAGACACCACTTGACAAATAACTCACCTTCCTTTCCGAGCAAATTCAATTGATTTAATAGCTGTGGTGTTGCTAGTTCCAGTTGTCACTCTGAAGGAAGCAACAAGATCTTGATTATCTGTTTTTAAGACCAAGATCTGCAGATTAAGGAACGAGAAGGCAATTAGTATCTTTGTTACAATATACTCCCATTTTAGTACCTTTTGCATCAGCTACCAACAGCAGCCTGAGCAACTTAAACCAGAATAGCTGGGATTCTGCAACGGTACTTGCTGCTTCTGGAAACTTGTATGAGCAGTTTTGCCTTCCTATGGCCACCAGTGAAATATGCAGCAGCACTTTTGACAGATCACGACTTAAATTAGCAGATCCTGCTCTGAACTCCTCTGAGAAAACTGTCCATTCAAAGTACTTCCAAAGTACCACATGTGTGCTTGGATACACTCTGCAACAAGCATGATCAAACACAGCAGCAAGACCTAACTCGCACAAGGAATTGTACACCACAGATCTTGAAAGATAAGATCAGATGTCTTAATCAGAAAGATCAATCTAAATTATATCATTTTGTCAAGAGGCATTCAGGAAACCTTATTTGGATATTAAAACAAAGAATGTTACCCAAAAGATCAATCATCTTAAGTGAGAAAGAAAAAAAAAAAATTAATCTCAGCTATTTCACCTGGTGTCACTTGCTCAGTATAGGTCTCACCTTCCCCTTGGCATTGCCTGTGTAAATGTACTCCCCTCGTCTGTCAAAGGAGGCCACAACATTGAGATCCGAATCATCATCCACGGGTAGAACAACATGTTTGGAGTCAGGCAGCGTCAGCATCACCGGCGCAGACTTCATGGGACAAACCAAAACCCTGTTTCTGGAAAGCAATAAAAGAAGAAAAAAAAGAGTTACTAGTTTCCTCTGTAGATTTTTGTTTTACATTTAGAAGCAGAAATAATCTGAAAATGAAAGCTGTTGCTACTTCCATTTTCTTTCTTTTTTTGGAAGCTTTTCCACGTTAATACAGTAAGGTGTAGACTCAACAAGACATTTACACACGCACTTTTCAGACTCATCCCTTTATTTCCTCTCATGCCTTTCTGCTAGTTTCATAATAAAGAGTCTCAAAACAAAACCAGTCACCATTCTCACCACAGAGTCAGTAAACTATAAATACTGCATTGAAAAAAAGCTTTGCAAAAACTGCAGCTGAACTACTGTATAGACATTAATTACATCCCTGACTGTTTTCTCCATAAAACTTACTGGTCTCGAGGGTGATATTGAACTTTCAAGATGGGCGAAGGAAATCGAAACCTCTGGTCACAGTCTCCAGAGAGAACGTCCCACTGCGACACAATGTTATCGGTTGAAGCACTCACCAATTTGTGACCATCTCGACTCCAGCTACAGAGAGAAAAGACAACTCGAGTCAAGATGTTTTCCTTAAATGTCAAATGTCTACAAATCAACATGGATTTTAAGCAAATTATCAGATCGAACTACTGGGTTCAACTAAAACTCTGTTAGCCTCAAAAGCACCTCCTCTGAGCTCTCTTCCCCCAAACCTTTCTGGGGGTAATCTTTCCAAGCGCTCTTAAAAGAAACTTTAAGCTCAGCACAGCTGAACACCTCTTAACTCGCTTCTATTTTAGTGGCTGGCTCAATGTTGAGAGCTGATAGGTATCAAAGCATCTGCAAACACCCCCATGGGCAGCTTCGAGCCAAAACCTGAGCACATTTGTCACCGCAAGGTTGAACAGCAGCAGCTCAGCTACCACCAAGCCCCTGATTTAAGCTGTTTATCGGGGGGAGAGCGGGGAGCCGCTCCTCACCACAGGGAGCAGACGGGGTGGATGTGGGCGCTGATGATCTTGGCGATGCCCCTCGTGAGGAAGTCCCAGATGACGATGCGCCCGTCGTTGCAGCCCACGGCGAGCAGGGTGCCCCAGCGGTTGAAGGTGCAGGTGAGGGCCATGCTGATGCAGTCCAAGGTGCCATCTGCCTCCTGCGGGGGCGACAGCGAGGGGGGGGGCCGTCAGAGCACGCCGCCGGCCTCGCCCCCTCCCCGGCCGCCCCCTCCCGACATTTACCTCGGGGTAGTTCTGGCCGAAGGACTCTGCAAGGAAAGGCA
>VZSG01000358.1:611899-633567 GCA_013398315.1 Nothoprocta pentlandii | reverse complement strand
GCCGCGAGCGCAGAAGCCGCGGCGGGCGCCGTTGCCCGGAGACGGGCGGCAGGGCGCGGCCCGAGCGCGCATGCGCGGCGCAGGTCAGCAGCCGGGACACGAGCGCCGTACAAAATCCGTTTATTGGGTCATTCTGGTTATTGCACTTTTTTTTTTTTTTTCGTCTTCCTATGCACTTAGTAAGTTTGTTACACATTTTTTTTTCCTATAGCATGGTAAATACATCAGTTCTTTACAATAACACGCAGAGAAGCGGTACAAAAGGCAGCGCGGGAGCCCGTCGGGAAGAGCCTCGGAGGCCGCTGGACCTTAGTGCGGGCTTAGGGCTGCCTGCTAGGCTGAGGGAAAGCGCCTCTGGGCAACCTCTCTCGGCTGCAAGGCGCCGGAGCGGAGCTGGCTGCTCGCCCCGGCCTGCACCCAGAGCAGGGTGGCTCCAAGGGACAGGGAAAGGGCCAGCCCCGCTCCAGCCCCTCAGCGCCCTTGAGGGTAATCAAGGGAATCCAGTGACTTAAGGTAAGGATTTGGTCCCGCCTAGAGCACGGCTTGCAGGCCTGGAGATGCTGGGATAAGAGGGGTAGGGCAGAGGCTGGAGCGCTCTGGCCTCCCCGCACCTCAGCCCTGCTTATAGAGAGCACCTGCTCCCAGTGCTTCCCACTCCATGTAGTGTTCACAAGGGAAAGGGGGAGCAGAGGAGCTGAACTTCAGTCTAACTTGACCTTTTCTGCTTCCTCTGCAGATTCCAACTCTCTCGGAGCACCAGCCCCTGCAGCAGCACCTACACCTTACAGTAACCTCAGTAAATAACATTTCTTTTCAAATCATTGCAGGGCTGAACGCTGCACAGAAACCTTCCCAAGAGATGGGTCTACAGGAAGGGAGAGGGAGAAGTTTTAAGTGTCAGTGTCCACAGAAGTCAGCCTCAGCGTAAGTGATTCACCCCGTGCTGTTTAAGTGATGATTAGTGCGACACAGCTGCGTGTCCCTCCACAACAGCTAGTCCAGGACCTGGTTACACAGGGTAAGCTGTATAATGCATAAGATCTAGGTACCTTTTTAAAAAAAAAGCAAAAAAACCCAAAACTATACAGTAATAAACCACCTCAGTGGATTAAAGAAACCAAGGCAGCCTCATTTCAACAAACAGCTACTCAGTCCAACTGCACAAGCTTAACATATCTGAGTTACTGCTTCTACAGTTTTGTCATGAAACTCCATATAAGTATCTGGGGTTGCAGCTGTGAAATCTTTTAACAGTTATCATTTATTCACTTGATTTTCCTTGCTCTGATGAGGAAGAACCCCCACTCGTTATAAAGGTAACAGGGCGTGTGAAATCAAAACAAGTCTACCAAATATCTCAAAACTAGTCTAAGACATTAAACCAAATAGAAAAAAAATGCATAGAAGCAGCTGTATTAAGCTGGGGAAAACCTGGAGGTCTATGATGTTGCACATGCAAAAAGACAAACCAAAAAAAGACATCAAGGTAGCTACACAAACCATTATAAAGGCACCAGATAAGTGTCTGGCAATAGCTACACAGGAAAAGCTATACAAGACATTTTTGGAATTGCATATACAGACATTTACGTTTTATTCATACATGTAGTTTTTATACAAACTATTAAATTGCAAGAGACTGACCTCGACTCTCCCCATTTTAAATACGGTTACTAGCCACAACACAGAGGAAGCAGAGTTAATACTGTTAGTGTCACAGGTGCCATGCACATACACCCCAAGGCAGTGAAACGCCCGACGATTCCGTTTGGGAAAAGGAGTTGCTCTGTGCACACGGGTCGCACTTGCTGCCCTTCCAGCTGGACTAGTTGCAGAGGCTCCTATCTGGATAGGACTATACTGTTAACGCCATCAGAGGCCACAAAAATGCCCACGTGTGCAGGTAAATAAAAAAGTTTTTTTTTTCTCCTGTTTTTTTTTAAAAGCATTAATTCAGTTTATTGCACAAAGAAAGGAAGATTTAAGCTAAGCTAACACTGCAGGGTTATTGATCCCTTTCCTTTGTTCAAGCTGTTCCCCAGGCAGGCTGTTGGGTTGTCACTTGGCTGGGTACCAGCCAGTAAACTCCAGCAACAAGGTGCAGCAGGTCCACACACAGACCCAAGTCTGGACACAGGACACGAGCTTTCCTGCCCACCTTGCAGCTGGAAGCAACAGCAAACCCAGGGAGGAACCTGCCAGCTCCGGATTTCCTCCTCTATTAAATAAGGTGTCTTTTTCTATTCCAACCTCCACCCCACTGGTATGTTATATTAAGACCCACCTTGCCCCAGAAATGCAAAAGACAGAGGACAAGGTACTTGGAGAAGAAGCCCTTTGAAGGGCACGAGGACCGGCCCAACCGAAGCCCTCCTTGCTAAGGAGTTGCCTCCCTCCCACCCACATCTCAATTCTTTTCGATGCTGCCAAAATAGAGAGCCCCAAGTGAAGCAATTAGATGAGCAAACACAGCCACGACACACAGCTACTGAAGAATGAATGAATGACCTGTTTTTTTCCCTAGATTAGGCTCTCACCAAGCATATGACTTTAAAAAAAACAACCCTGAAGAAACTGTATTTTTTAAAAAATGTTTGTCAATAGTTAACACAATTTAAAACTGTCATTGCCTTTACAGCTAATTCAGAACCCCAGTTTAAAATGAATCTGTTTTTTCCTCCCCATGGAGGGTCATTAGTGGCAATGACTTCATGTTTCTATATTATAATATGTAATCTCTGAGCATTCTACCATTTTCCCCAAAATACTGTAGTAAAGGTCAGGTTTGTTCAGACTTCTAGTAGCCATTACGAAGCAGAACTACCACAAAAGAGCTTTTTTTCCTAAAGTAGTAAGAGGTGAAGGGTACATAAGAGCTTATAACTTGGGGTATTTTCACTGTAATGGAACAGTGGATAATCCCCCCCCTTAGGTAAAACACGGAAGCTTTACTCCTGTGCATGTAAACATTATGAGTGCAGCAAGAAGCTAATAAAAATAGACATTCCGATCCTCTAACCCCTTCTAGCCTGAAGCCTCTGCTTTCTCTTTCCCCTCCCACTGTACTGGAATTGCTGCCGATCGATACGGGATCGGAATAGCTGTGGACAGACCCAAGGCCACCCAGGCCCGTCAGTTAACGGGGAGCTTTTGTTTCAACCACTGTCTGGATCAACTCCTGGCAACTCGGATGCTACCTGAAACACAAGGTGCTTTTGTGTGACTGGAGTTTATGTGGAATGGGCGAAAAAAATCCCTTTCAGTCCAAGGGCATGGATTTTCTATCTTATTTGCTCACCTCTACTCAAAGCTGCAGCAGGGTAACTAGCATCAACGGGGTATTCCGGGGAGATTTCTCTCTGCAATTCAAGATGCAACGTCCCCAGGGTCTCACCTCTGAGCAATCTTTGGGCTGCTATTACCTGTCCCACTCACGTTAGCCACTGAGAGCTACATGTGAAGAAGCCATCTGCAGAGTTAGGGGTTCAGAATCCTCTCCGTTAAAATTTCTTCTGTGCTTCCTTTTCAAGTTGAGTCATCCAAGCCTTTATTTGGGTGCTCAGAGCTGGCCTTGCAGAGCCTGTCCATGATCCCCTGCAGCATAGGCTGAACGATCCCCAAGAGCGGGCGCTGGGAGGAGTCCCCATCCCAACAAGCTTCCATGAGCTGCCAGCATTCCTCATCAAACACGGGAAGACGCTCTGGGCGAACTCCTGGAAAACAGACAGGGACCTTGTCAGCATTCACACACCCCTCAAACGGGCCAAGCTTAGTCTTAGGCTTGTCACCTTGCTGCAGAAATGATCAGCCTCCTGATGCCTCCTCTTTACAATTATTTGGGACAAAAATAAGGATATCCTCCCTTATTTAGAAGGCAAACACCCTGAAAACTCTATTCCTCTCCCATCAGCATGTTCGGGAGCAAGTTCAACATGAGAACAAGCAATGAGCAGTAGCCCTCTCACCAAATACAAGACTCATTTATCTGGGTTAATCTTTTTCACATGAGAAGGGGAGAGATTATATGGACAGGAACTTGGGACAAAGCAGTAAAGCATTCTGCTGCCATGATGCAGCATGGAGGATTAAGATATCACAAAACGCAGAAGTGCACTAAAACTACTTAGGCATAAAACAGCTTTATTTTTCAGAAAAAAATAAGAAATAACTTCCACTTTTCTACACAAAATCCAGCCCATCAATGACAGCTTCCCCAGCACGCTGCATATTAAGCACTTGAACATAAAGATCCCTATGGCCTCCAGAAATTGCAAGGGATTAAGCATTCTTTAGAGGATCATGCCATAGCTGCCTGGTTCCACACTGTGTTTTACATCATAATTATTTCAAGTTATACAACGCTCAAGTGCTGCATTAGCCCAGGCCCTACAACGCTCCAGGAAGGAGGTGGTTAACTGCAAGCTATTTTTCATCTCTGTTTTTGTTAGGTTTTCACAGCACGTCCGAGTTCCACTAGATCAACACTAATCTTCAGACAGTTGAAAAAACCCACAATTTTTAGCCTTTCAGTTAAAAAAAAGGATAAAAATAGATTTCCTTATCTGCTCTCAAGTTTTACTCAAGCACAGCGTCCCCTGATGAAGTTCACTGTACCTCTTCTAACGTTGTTCCAAAGGTGGTCTTTGCTTGCACATCTCTCAAACGCCTCTGGTAACTTCACATGTCCCGAACAAATGTACCAAAACAGAATACCAAACGCATAAACATCCACTGAGTTATCGTACTTTCCTGTGGAAAATAAAGATTTCATTAGATGACAAATGCTCTCCACACCACCAGAAGATGAGCACTTTGAAAACTAACATCAACATGCACAATGCTCAGACTAAACCCTCTTAACGTGGCATCAGTGGTTCCCAAATTGAGATTTATGGACCAGTGCTGGTCAAGGGGCTAGGTAAGTTTCAAAAAAAGTTCAACAGTTACTGGTTTATTACAAGCCTACCTGTAAAGAGCTCGGGAGCCATGTGAATGGGGGTGCCCACAATGCTGCCAGACATCATTGCCTCTGGTTTACAGAACCCCAGGTCAGTGATTTTGCCTCGATTCTTTTTGTCGAGCTGCAGAATCAGTCACATACAAACAGCTGATAAAAACCTTTAAGTTTCAATACTGCTTTTAATATTAAGGTTTAAAACACTGTTTGAAGGGTTCAACGCTTGTTCTTTAGAAAAGAACCCTCTCTGGTGACTTGGCTGCTAATGGGACACTTCACCAGTCAGGCTCAGCAACTAGACAGGTCTTCACTTGTCTTCTCCATAGAGGGAGGGGTTTAGTTTAATAGCACTAGGAACTGGAAATCCCACTTCTAGCCCCAGCTGCCTTCAAGTCACTCAACTGCTCCCTCCCCGCTAGGCTTTCTAGCTGAATTTAAGCTAGCAAAGCCTCACTGCACAGCTATTTTTTTTGGTAAATACTACTAAATACTAAGAGCTACCACTAACCTATCACAAGAGAAAGGTTCTATATGAGCAAGGCTCCTACTTTACTTAAAATAACGTTTCTTCTCACTAAAAATGTCTGACTAGTCTTCAGAATTAGCCAGATACAAAAGTTTTCCTTACCAAGACATTTTTGAGTTTGATATCCCGGTGCACGAGTCCCTGACTGTGAAGATAACGGATTCCTTCAACCACATCCAAAGCGATCTGTAATCGTGTTTCTAATTCTAGCCCAGCCTGAATAAACAAACAGATTTAATCCTGTAAGTGAAAGTTCCTTTTATCTAAGGGATTTCCTTACCCTGCTTTGCCAAACCATACTGAAAAAGAATCAACTCCTGCAAAGCCACCCTTCCATAAAGTTACTAGACAACAGGAGACAGGGCAGGAGCTGCTCTTATCACTTTAATGAAGTAGTTGTGCTAGATTAAGAATTGGAAGGTTTCATTTTACACCTGGACGTAGATATACAGGCTTTTCTTGATAGATTCTTGGTACCTTTAGTCCTGTATAGAGGTCTCTGTGCAGCCGTTCCATTATCAACAGGACAGCAATGCTGGAACCTCCTCCATAGCCATAATCTATTACAGAACCATGGAGATGTACCAACCGCTCGTGTGTCTGTAGAGACCTAGAGGAAGTTCAGCAGGAAAATCAGTCTTTTTTTTTTTTATATCCTTTCCTCCCCTCCTGGACATGCCTAGTCTCCTAAAGGAAGAACACTGCCCAATAACTGCCACATTAAAACAACAACAGCAAGGCACACCAGTCCTACAAACTGATAGTGTTTTGCTCGCAGCAGTGACGTTGAGCAAATGCTTGTGGAGCGAGAAAAGCGCTTTCAATACCTACCTCATATAGTGAAACTCAAGTGCAAGGTCGTTCCAGTGCTTCTCATCTGGAGGAACAACAGATTTCAGTGCACATGGGAAATGCCCTCCCCAGCTGTCACACAGATACACCACGCCATACTGTCCTCGGCCCAGCTCACGGCCCAGCTTGGGCTTGCCTGTAAGGCACAACATCCATTTAGTCAGAAATTAAAACATCCTAGTGCACCGAGCTGCCAGCCTGCCCCTATTCCTGGGCCAGCAGCTGCACAAGCCACAATATTCACTACATACCCAACAGAGACCCACTGAAATAGCTTCCTGCAAAGCAAGCCTCTTCCTTCCCCTTCACGCGGACTGCTCCCAAAGGAGCAGAGAGAAGATACCCCAGAGCACATCAAGCACAACGCTCACCGTATAGGAGCACATCTTGGAGGGACCTGCTCTCCAGTGAGAGACGTGCCAGACGAGGCGCATGATCCTTCCGCACCTTCAGCCACAGGTCTTCTGTCTTCTCCAGCCTGCCGGAGTGGCCATCTTCTAACTGCCAAAATATCAGATACACATGCTCATCCTCCCCGGTTTAAAGCCACGGTGCTAGGGAGTTCAGGGTCACTGCACAACTGAGATCCTACCTAATCATCCCTAGCTTAAAAAGCTGTATTTCAAATTTTGTTCTAGGTTCCTCACATCAGCTCCTCCATCTCTACCTGCAGTGAGCAGCACTAACTGCATGGATTGCTCTGTTACCTATCCCTGCTACTTAAAAAACCCAACACTTTCCAATAGTGATGCTATACAAAATACAATCCCTTTATTTATAGCACTTGCCTGTCTTAGAGAAGCAGCAAAAGCCTCATGGGAACTGTTTAGCCTGGTCCGGAATTGGCTGCAAATGCTCTTGGCTAACTTGGATGCACTGAGGCTCTCAATAGCATCCTGAGCAACTTTCCTCTTCCAGTCACTGGTGATGGCAGGTGGGCTGACCCATGTGATCCGCTGGATTATCTAGCAACACAGGGAAGAGCATCAAGGCACTAGCACAAAAAAGGTCAATCACTTCACAAAGACCCTTTAGATACTTGTATTATTACAGTAAAGACTCTTTAGATACTTTGCTGTAATAATACATACATTTATCTTCTTGCAGAACTGGGTTAAATGATTTTTAGAGTTGTACATACACACACACACAAAGTATTTAGAGACTCAATTCTTCTGAATATCCCCTCAGTTCACTCCTACAAACCAAACATCCTTTCATACTCATGACCAAGACCGTAAATCACACAGAGCCACCGCCTGGAAAAGCTCACTACAGCAGTGAGGAGTGAGGGCTGGATCTGTCCCCAACGAGGGGCTGTCACCCAGCGATGCCACAGGTGCATTTGGCGCTAAAGGAATAAACATCACCTGCATAAATTCATCTTAAGGAACACTACAGCTGCAAGAGCCAGCTCTTAGGATGAAAAATAGACAGCATGAATAGTAAACTAGAGACTCAGAAAAAAAATCCCGAGTTGAGAGCTCTAGTGAAGCACCTTTCTAGACAGACATGCTTTCAGGTGCAGAGATCCTGCATCTAGGAGTCACAGTGTGCACCACTTCCCTCAAATTGCTTCCAAGATGCTTTTCTGAGGCCTTTTTTAGAGGCCTCAAAAGCCCAGTCAGAATCCTCTCCCCAGGCTGCTGGAAGGATCTGATGGTTTGATGCCATTCAGTCCATGGTGCATCTACTTGGGAAAAAAAAATCCCATATTCCTCAGTTTCCCATACAAAGTCCTTGATGCAATCTGGAAGAAACAGCAAGAGGCTGATGGCTGCAAAGGTCATCAACCCTCTTACAGCAGAGACCTCCAGAAGTGCAGAGCCAGGGTTGAGGGCAGCAGCAAATATTCACTACAGCCCCTCCTCCAAAAGCATCGCCCTGTACAACGACCCCTACTAAAAACAAGTGATAAAGATGCCCAGACCTGTTTGATCTGTTCCCACAGCATCCTGGTCACCGTCGAGCCGGAGTGAAAAGTGACTTCAACGTGATAGGCTGCATTTAATATCTGGAAAGCAAGGGAAAGATGAGTGTGGAAACTCTGCAAACCAGTTGCTCTAAGAATTGCTAGAAACATCTTGTCCCTGCTAATGAGCAGCGGACACCATTAAAAATGCTTATTCACTCAGTTCAGTTTATTTTATCACACTCACAGGTATTCCTGGGCTGCAATTTGATTACAGAAATTGAGGAAGGACAAGCAGCAATGACAAGGCAGGAACAAGACTAGTACCTCCAAATATTAGCATGTCCCTTTAGTGGAATCAGATACATAAGCGCTCCAGAGATGTCACATTCCTCTGGTTTCACCGGGCATCTCAGGTCCCTCCCACCCTCGTTGCATCAGGAGGGCGACAATTAAGAATTAGCCCATTGGAGCCACCCTACCTGTTTGAGATAATTGCTTGTGATGTGCACAGAGGCATCCTTGGACTTCTCCAAGCTCCTTGCCGTGTGTACTGCAACGTCCCAAGACTCCTCCAGGCTCTTCAGACACCTCTCCAGCGTCCCTACAAAGCTCTCTCGCAGATAGTCCACCGAGCTAATTAACTTGTTGGCAACCGCTTGATTTAACCGAGAAATAATCAGTTCCTGGATTTGCTTAATACAGCACTTGATGTCCTTGGAACTAACAGGTTCCCCATTCTCAGGAATTATGATGTCTGCACAGAAGAAAAGAAAGAAGCATTTTTTGTACTTTATAAACATAGCAGAGTTGCATCATAAGCTGCTGAGAGTTGCTTTAAATGGCTGGCAAGGCAGGGACAGCACAGCCTCAGTGAGGACAACTTCCATCCCCAAGGATAAGACCTTTTGCAATATTTGTTCCTGTTTTATGCATGTGCATGAACACACATATGCCATTATATATAAGCAGGTGTACATATATGTTGCACTTCCCACAAGTTCCTTAGGAAGACTACATTTCAAGTGGCCATTATATAGGAAGCATCCCAAGGAACAGGAAAGACCTTTTCCATGGCCACCTGCAGAAGCAAAAATGAGCAGATCCTCTTTTGCAGGAGAGGAAGCCTAATTCACCATTTCTCTTCTTCATCCCAGGAAATATGTTCCCAATTTCAAAATGGAATGTTAAGTCAGGACAAACTTATCAAAGGAGCTAAAACTCTAGATAAAAAAAATGTCTCAGAGCAGCATTCCACTGGCAATGAAATAATTTCCTCTCAACCTATAGCCTAAATTCCAACTTTAAGGAGGAAACTCCTTCCAGGTCAGCCTAGTGAGCTGCATTTCAGTTTCAGGACTCTCAAACTGCAATGATTTAGGGTAAAACTCTATCAAACAAGAAGAGCTGTAGAGCATCAACCTACAAATAATCACTTTGGAGCTTATGAGAGCGCACGTGTCCATGCAGACCCGGTGCAGATACCACCTCGCCCTCCACACAGTTACAGCCCCTCTCTGTTCATTCACCTTCTGCTTCCCTGGCAGTCCTGGACTAGAAGACGCACTGACAATTCCTACTCCCTCCCACAAAATCCACCACCAAATGCAAAGCACGGGCTTTTAAGAGCACAATATTAGCACAAATTCCTGTTTATGGAAAGTATAACCCACCCAAAATTTCATTTTTAGAAGGTTCTATACTCGAGACTCTTAAACATCCCTCAGACATGAGAAAACTGAGCAGAAAAAGTAAATAAACCTTCATTGCTTTTTCCTTCCCCCCTCTTTTTGAAGAGATTTACTCCCAAGTTTCAACACATCTGCTGAGGAAAAAGCTGAGACTTGTTCTCTCCGGGACCATGCAGAAAGCTGCAATAGAAGCAGGGTGTGGAGGATGTGTGCCTATAAGGAACCATACGTAGGCCTCTAATTCAAGGAGATAACGCACAAAGCATTTGTAGTAATTCTGAATTTGCTCCTAGTGTCACTCATGTAGGCTGGCATTCAACCATTCTTTAGCAGGTGGCAAATATGACCCATTCCTTAAAAGCCCCAACCTCTTTCTCCTCATTTCCCTCCTTGCAGGAATTACCTTTGAATTCCATAGCAGCAGCATCTTCCAAGAGCTCCTCTTTCATGTTATTAAGAGTCTCTACGATCATGTCCTTCATCTCCTCCTGCTTACGGTTGGCAATGTTCATCAGAGACTCGTAGAGCTCGTTCTCCTTCTTGCGGGTGTACTCCAGCCTCTTGGGGGTGATCTGCAGGTCCCGCTGCATGTCAAAAGCCTGGTTGATGAAGATGTTCAGGCAACGGCAGTGCACCTCGTTCAAGCTGGTGGCTGCTTCCACCAGGTGCTTCTGAAGGACCTGCCTGGAGAAGGTGTTTAGGAGACGGAGCTTCTCAGACTGCTCCACCAACATGCTCTGGGCACCGGCATCCGCACCGGGAGCCCCGCAGCTGCAGTGGTGGCTGCTCAGGTACTCCAAGTCCATCAGCTGGCAGTAAAGGGAGGACTTCTCGTGATCAGTTTTTTTGGGAGAGATCAGCTCAGACCCCGACTCTGGCACTTTGAAGAAGAAAATGGGCAAGGAAAATTTCTCTCTGATTTCGCGCAGTTCGTTCTCATCCGACGGAGAAAGCTCGGCCTCGCTGATGGCAAAGACGACCACAGGCAGGACGTGGTTCACATACTCTCCCAAGGTGGCTTCAGCAGACTGGAACCCACGACACGGTGCTACCACCACATCCACTTCCTAGCAAGCAAGGAGGTAAAAGAGAGTCTCGTCCAGGTCCTTTTTAACACAGGTACATGCAAAAATTTTGTGTTATTCATCCACAAAATGAGAAAAAACACATTTAGCCCCTACAAAACAATCATGGAATCCCATATGGCATCACCTGTGGTACCCAGCCAACCTGCAAGGCTAATGCAGACCCACCAGCAGGAAGGCAAACCGAGGCAACCAAAATTGCCAGAGCTGTTATTGGGCATCATCACCTACTTTAGAACAAGTTTCCCAGGTAAGAGCTGCCAAAAAACAGCTCTTATTCTTTAATTTATGCCCACCCTTCTTTTGCAACAGCCTTTTCTAGTAAATACGCTCTCAGCCTCTATATGTGTTTACCAGATAATGAGCTCTTCGAGAAGATCTTCCTGCTGACAGTTTCCAATGCCAAAGAGTACTACGCTAATCACAACTGCCAAGATAAAGACAGCCAAAGGACAGGCAAGGAGGAACAGATGGCTGTGACAGTAAGTTCAGTTGTGGTACTCTTCAAATGCAGCTAAAGACTAGCAAATATGTATTTTAACAACTCATTTTCTTGCTATGCAGTTGCACTGCTTGGGTCACACAGGAGCAGTGAGAGTCTTGGGGTCGAAGGCAGAATTTAAGCATCATCTTCCCTGCTCATAACAGGGGAGGGACAATACACTTCAAATCATATTTGTCCTGGGGCTGCTCAAAAAATAAGACTTGACCAGGTCTCCCGAGTACTCGCAGCAATAACAGGAGGTCATTACTGCCCCAGGACGGAGCTGCGACCTGTTTGATGCCCTGGATGGGCTGGGAAGTGGCATTCCGGAATAGGCACCAGGGCAGATGACTCAGCCCCTGCCTGGAAACAAAGGAGGAAGCCGGGGCCGTCTCTTGGAGACAGGCAGAAAACCAAGGCACAGAACAGAAAGCAGCACGAGCCTCTGGTCCTGCCGTTTCCATAGAGGCCCAGGAGGCTTTCAGGAACCTAGAGCAACACTTCTCGTTTTTTAAACGCCCCACAGAAGTTTAAACGCTGCCTATAGAGCTCCATAGGATGTGGGATCTAGGCTTCCTATGGGAGGAATGCCTATGATTCACACGGGATTCCTAAAATTCTTACGCTGCTTCTCACAAGGTCACAGCACTACAAACACTCCAGCATCTCAGCTTGAAGCTGCTATCACGTAACTGCATTTGTGTTTCCTCTAACTAAGGGGTCCAGGCTCCTCACTCAGCAATGTGAACATCATGCATGGAGATCTACACATCCCACATCCAGAACAAAGCTTAAAAATCAAGCATCAAGTAAGTCCTGGCCTACAAGACAAGTCAGAGCCTCAGTGCGTTTTACTAAGCTGAAATCAAGAGATCATTTCTCATCTCCAGCCCAGTTAGAAGGCGTTTCTTTGCCACCTCCCCAGAGCGCCTCACCCCACATTGCTGGGCTCAAGGCATGGTAATTATTGCTTGTTTAGGTAACTGAGGAGCTAAAAAGCTAACCCAGTTCAGCCAGATTTTTGCCCAAACTCCTGTCAAGCAGATTATAATCGAAGGCCCAGCTCAGTCTCACTCCAAGCTGATCCAACTACTCTGCCTTCCAGGAAGAGTCAGTAAATCCCTGATATCTGACAGTGACTGCATTTTTTAATATATGGAATTTTTTTTTAATATTTGGGAGGTAAATTCCACAGCCTCCTCATTAATCTGAGATATTTGCAAGTTCCTGGGTTCTGCTTAGAACTTTCCTTCCCTCTCCTCACTTTTTTTGAGGTCCCGTAACTTTATTCCCTGCTTCCAAGACGACCGTGATAAAAAATCCCAGGTGAAGAAATCAAAGCAGGTCTCCAGTCTCTGGCACATACAGTTATTTCTTCCAGCCACCACCAAAGCCATGTGGATTTAGGCATTAATGGCACAACCAAACGTGTTCAAAAGGCTCTCAGGAAGAGAGACCAGGACATCTTCAGAGGTTTAACATTACAATGCCATTGATACATCAACACACTTTGCTACTCACACAACCTGAATCCCTGATTCAGGACATTTTCGAGACCGCAACAATAAACCCTAACAAGTGTATTCCTCTTTCTAGCCAATATAACTACTTTGTTTTTCATTATTATCCTCTTCCAGCTTTGCCAGAGGAGCTGAAAAGATTTTTCTTTCCCTACAAGCCCCGAGTGAGACTTTCCAGTATGAGAGGCAAACTAGAACACAGCAGAAAGCAAAATAAATGAAGCCTCATGTGAAAGAAAGCTCTTCAAGCCTCCTCCCACTGAGTTCTGCTGTGCAAAGGAAAACCAATACCCCTGAGAATCTGTTTGGGCTTCTAGGCACAACTGATAAGATTTAGGGAAGGAGCCAACTGTTTACTTCCACTGTAAATCTAATAATCTGTCTAGCTGGATGGATTATTCCCCATGACCTAGATGCATTCCTGCACGGTGATCCCCAAGGAGCAGAGCAGCTTTGCAAGGAGTTGTTCTTCCCTGGCCATTTATATCAATTAAGAAAATAAAAATAAATCTAAGTTCACATGTTCACGGGCACAAGGTTGTGTTCTCACAGCAGCCAACCCCTGCAAATGAAATTTTTGGCTCCCTCCTGCTCACCCTCTTTTCTGTGAAGCAAGTTTTGCTTCAGACATCCTTAAGCCACACAGAAAAGCGTGGTCCCAACCTGGCCATCAATAATTTAGCAGAGCAGCACATATAAACTCAGAGCGTTCCACTTGTGCTTCAATATTAAGAGATAGGATGTTGCTTTGATGTTACCCTGCTCCTCCCTGTATCCATCCGTTACACGGGAAGGAGTCCACATGTTCACATGGGATGCAGCAGCACACAAACCAACTTCTGGTACCCAAAAACACGTCCCCATCCAGCACAGAACTGTCACTGGGCTGGGAGCTCTGTTTCCCAAGGTTAAAAAGGGAAGTTCTCTCATAGGCTCTGCAGACTTGTAGCTCTGGTTTAACTCCAGAAAAAAACTCATCTGTTACTGCTCCAAAGGCATGTTGTGCTGCTTCCAACAGCAGTGTCCCCAAGCAACAGGTATTTTTAACATTGTTGTCCTGGTGTCTGCTAAACAGAGCTGGAAAACACACATTAGCCAGAGGAATACGACTCACAAATCCCTCAGCAGGAGTCCAGACTTCAACACTTTATTCCTAGCCCAATTAGCTCCTAAAATACATCAATCCTATCGGCCTATCCATTTGATTCTTCCTTTTCGCCCGAAATTCATGTGAGGAATCCTTTGACTCAGTGCGAGGCTGTGATTCAGCCTTCCGCTCCTTCCATTGGAAGGGCTTTTTATTTCACTAGCCCTTTTCCAATTAATCTGAGTAGCTTTTTTCATCTAAGTGTCCTAAATATAACCCAAGCCAGACAGAAGGATCTTTGTTGTTCAGATGAGGAATCTAAAAGCGGGTTAGAAACTGCAGCCTAGCTATAAACCAACCCATCTGCAAACATAACCAAGTAAAACAAGCGCAAAGCTAAACACACTTGCACACACAGCGAGGCAAGAGTTGACACACACATCATGCAGAAGGGACATTTATTTTGCAGCACCAGCAGCTGATTTGGTGCTTTTGAGGAAAAAGGGGGATGTCTCATCCACAGTTTATATGGACACGTCACTTCTGCTCTTTTTCAGCGGGGAGCAGAAGGCAGGTGCACCACGACGCTGCCTTCACTTGCCTGCTCTGCTTAGGGTAGGTTGAATTTCTGCTCTACATCAGCTTTGTGAAATGTATTTCAAATGGATGGAGATAAACGGAGTCCCCATTATCAGTCTATTTCCAGCCCTGTCTAGATTCAGGCATCCAGAGAAAGTTACCTTGACACTTTATTGCTTAAACATAAATTCATATATTCTTAATCCTGTGAGAAGAAATCAGTCTTTACACTTAAACAATTTATACTTCAGAATAAATAGTCAATATAAAACACAATGAGAGCTCACATAAGGTATAAAAAGCTATGACATTCAATTTCTGCCTTTAAAAGTATTTGTTAGATAACAAATTGCTGCAGTCACAGGTAGGAACACCTCATTTGCTGGGTGAGTGAGAGGCAGGCTGCAAAGCAAGGTGCTAGCAAAGCTGGGAAGGGCACTGAGAATTAAAGTGACTTGAATTCCCAACCTCTCCAATGTCGACCTCACAAAAAGCAAAGGGCTGCTCCCTTTTGACAATAAGCTCTTTAGGACAGAGATTAAACAACTATACACACAAACATGCATGTGTGTGCATATGGTTGCACACATTTTCATGACAGCTTCTACCTGCTACTGGACAGTCAGGCTAACTCAGATGACCTTGAAACTGGAGTCAAATTTTAGGATGCATTTGGAGGCAACTGGAGCCTTCAGCGGAAAGATGTGCACAGTTTTAGACAGTTGTGTCCAATTAAAGTCATCCCCAAAACTTCCAGCTTCTAGCTAACAAAAGAAACACTTGTATGCTTGAGAGTTTATAGCCGCATTTTTATTAGAGACTGTAAATTTTACCTCTTATAGGGTCGCTGTGCTAAGGCACGTGAACACCAAGTTACCTTTAGAAGCGAGTATGGCAGCATGACCTCCAGCTCGGCGATGCGGTGAGCAGGATCCTCACTGTCCCCACGGACTTCCAAGTCCTCCTCCGGGATCGTGTCCCACTGCCCTCGATGGGCTGCCATCATATGGACCAGTTCGTACTGCTCCGGCAGCGCTAGACTAACCCGCGTTTGCAACCCGTGGGTGAAACGGATCCGCCGCCTCCTGCAGTTCTCCTCGCTGCTGATCTTGGTGGTAGGGAGCAGCTTCTCGCCCAGGAGCATGTTGAGGAGCTGGCACTTGGCGTTGCAGTTCTGGCCCAGAAGCAGGAGGCACGGGTGCCAGCTCACGGTCTGCTGCAGATGCTCTTCCTCATGGCGAGGGAAGGAAATGAAGTTCTGCCCTAGAATCGAGAACAGACCGTGTTGGAAGGGGCTGGCCGGGCACGACGGCACTCGGCTCCGACCAGCTGCACCCAGAAGGTCACAGACACCAACGGGGACCCAGTGAGTCTGGAATGAAACATGGAACTTCAGCCTTTTGACAGCACAAGTAGAAGCCTTGCCATCCTGAAAGGAGTAATCAACGTGGTGAAATCAATAGTTTACTAAATATTCTTACCATTTAAGTAATATTTGAACTGCTAAAAGACACTAGGGAGCACCCATGTCTTCTACACAGCAGCCAGAAATGCCTGTAATCACCCAGCTTCCCCTTAAAGCATCAATTACAGCATCCCACTAAGCAGCCCCTTTGAGCTCTTGGTCTATTATGCTGGAACTCCTGGCATTTGCTTTATTGCATTAATGCCAGAGAAAACAGTTTCAGCACTGAGTTTAGCTTCCGAATCCTTCACCAGTACTAAATACAGCTTTTTACACGTTCAGCCATCTAAGCTGAGGTCTAAGGAGCCTTGAGTTACCTTACGCATAGCAACAGAATAATTATGGCAGCACAAAGGGAGAAAAATTGGGTACAAACAAATTCCCCATCTGCTTCACTTCAGCACAACTCCAGCGGGTACAAAACAGCCAGTGTTCTCCCACGGCCAAAAATCCAGCCCATTTTTCCAGATCTGAAGGCAGATGGCACCCAAGGAGGGAAGTGACAGATGAAGACACCAGTCCTAAAAAGAACTGCTCAAATTGAAAGCCATAACCCAGTATGGTTGTTATTACAGCGGGCCGAGTGACGAGAATGCCAGCGTAAAGAATAGGCTCGACTACAATAGAGTAGAAAAGGAGCAGCAGGGATTCTGTAGAGGAAGGTCCTGTCTCACACGAGTTATTAAAATTCTCCTAATGAGTCATGTACTTTGGCATCCAAAATTATTTCTGCATCTCGAGCTTCAAGAAAACAAGACACTAGAATACAGCAAGATATTTCCCCAGCACGACTAGCCAGACTAAAGACAGCACAACAGTTAGCCTAAATCTCATTTCAGAGGCTTCCCAGTCCTCTGTTTTAATTACATTTATTCAAACTAGGAGCAGCACCACTTGGAGCTGGTTGTGTCTAGGTAGCCAAGAGCCACTTCCAGGTTTAAATTTTTAATACTTGGCTTTTCAGATTTCAGACTGGAAGTCTGGGACTAGCAGTGCTTGAGGAATCTTTTTTCATTAGATGATTCCTTCCATCCTAAGAAAGCCTCATGCACCCAACCCAAGGGAAACAGCAGCTCTGCTCCCAAGGCTAAGCCCCACAAAGCAGAGCCCAAGAACCCCATAGAGCCCAGGACACCTCGTTACTGAATTCACATATAAGGTCCTCTTAACATGGCCAGAAATTACAGGAAAAGATTAAGAAAGACATCACTTCTTAAAGCAGGACTTGTCCTAAGTGCTTCTTAAAGGAGCCTTTCAAGACTCTAACTACAGCGGAGCAGCCACATCAAATGACTAGGGGGTCCAGTCCAGCCAGCAGCTTATGAAAGACCAAAAAACAAGCAAAGCCCACAGATAGCACATGTAAGCCTTCATCTACGAGATAAAGCCTTGCTTTGATCTGGTTATATCTACTGAAATGTCAGCTGGAATCCAAGCTTGTTCTTCAGATATCGAGCGTGAAAAAATGCCATTCAGGACAGAGCTGCACAGGCCTCCAAGGCTTCTTCCCGCTGGTTTTGGAAAGGAACAGATTTCATGTGCTCCATGTTTGGGGTGGCATTTATTCTCTCATTTATTCCTCTGTATTTACACATAGCTATAACCAGAAGGATGAGATTGAAATCTAGAAAAACTTACCAAAATATATAATGAATTTATAAATGCTGCATCTCTTAAAAACCCTTCTTTTTGTGTACAAAACCTCCCAGGGATCAGCATGCAGTCAACAAATGAACTTACCACAGCCCATCCATCAGCACTGGATGTTTTATTCAACATTATATCCTATGGCAGATTTCCAGGTGTGCTGAGCACAGCATGGAACCAACCCCAAAAGGAAGGTTCAACCATATACAACTACCCCAGCCTACCAACAAGGCCCTCAAGCCACGGCAACGGTCTCACATCTGCCACCAGATATCAAAGCATATTAATATTTCCTCTTAGATGTATTGGATAAACACATCCAGGCAAAACCCGGTGCTCCTGGGGGCCACAAATTAAACAAAATTCCATGAGGGAGAAATACAGCCCTTAGATTATAGGGCTAACCTAACAGAAAATGTTTAGAATTTGTTTACTGCAGAGGGGCAGCTCTATCCCTACCCTGCCACGAGCAGCTGCTGCTTTTGTCGGGGCCTTGGACCAAGGTTTTAGTTGATGCTAAATGGTGTGTCCGGACGCCGGGTCTTCAAGACATGTGATAAACACTTCAAAAAAAGGCCCTCGGGGGGGTTCCCGAAGCGCGTGCATCCTATTAGCTTTTCCTTGGGAAAAAAAAAAGGCGGCCTGTCCAAGAACAAGGAGCTCTCTCTCCAAGAGCCAGCTCCAAACTGAATCTAACACTCGGTGGGAACAAGATGGGTTTGAATTGAGAGAACCTGGAGAAGCCCTACGTGTTTAGCAGTTGGTTTAAGGAAAGCTCGCCACATTTCCAGGCTCTTGGCTTTCTGATGCTCCTCAAAATTACACGGGGACAACAAATTTGGGCCAGACCTTGACATCTCTCATTGCAGGTACTGCTGCCTTTCTTAAGGAGAAATTCTTAAAGATTCTTAAAAATATCTGCGGGTGTTCTAATTTCAGCAAATATTCAATATAAGTAAGGCCAAAGGAGTAGACAACAGGGCTGAACATTTGCTCTTTATTCCAAACTTTAGAACGACGAGAGCCATTAAGGTTCAACACCATGGCCCTGAACCTCCAATTCTCCAGGAGAAATCAAGCAGAGGAAAGGTATCCCCAATTTCTTAGGAAGTGGCAAATACAGCTCAATTGCAGGGACATCTACTTAGCTGCTCTGCTTCTCTGCCGAGCTTGAGGCACCACAAACAGCTTCAGATGCTGCCTCTGCTTGAACTAGTGACTGGAGTCGTGAATGAAACCAGGTTTTCAGAAGTGCAGCCAGACTGTACTCCCAGAAAAACATCACTAAATCACTTAAAACAGGCAACGAGACCCTAATTTTGGAAGGAGTTTAAAAAGGAATCATTATATGGCTGCCTGTTTCTACGTAGAGGACCCCCCAACTGTTTTAAATCCACATGTGAAACCAAGGGGTCCAGCTGCAGCAGGGTCCGTGCTCGCAGCCAGGCCACGAGCTGCAGAACACTTTAACCACCACAGGATTTATAATTAACACAGATACAGAAACGAGGCGCAGTCTTAGCTCCCTACCCCCACATTTTGGGGCACGCCGCTCTAGTTCCACGCACAGGTACCAACCAACAGCCCAAGATAAACAGTCCTTAAGAATCGGCAAGATCTTAGCGGTTTGCTCAACTTAAACACGTGCTGGTGCCTCCCCGCATTTAGTCGAGCGCTTATTTCTCGAGTATCCTCCCCACATGCTAGTCCTAAAACTCCCCTCCTTGTGTTGACACCCCTCGCAGCACAAAAGCAGCCTTCATGATTTGAGGATCGCAATATAGACAGAACAGTGACATTTTAACCAGGATAGACACTCAGTCCACACTATGAGGACGAAGCCCCTTCGAAACCCTCTCACCAAGAGCTCCAAGACACACTCGTGTGCGGGGCCATGCCAAGCCGAGGGGTTTTGCCCTCACACGCTCATTAAGACAACAGCAGAGCTGCAAGTCCCAACACCGCTGGATGGAGACCCAGGAGACAGGGAGTTGCTTCAGTCTACGGCAATTTCTGAAGCAAGACAAGAGATGTGTGAGGAAACGTCGGGGCCCAGGGCAAACCGTTGCGTTGTTTCAAGTGGGGAAAGGAGAAGACAGAACTACGGTTATTGCAAAGCTGCTTCCTCGCTTTACAAACAGGAGCAAAATCTGTTATCGCATCCCTGATCAAGACTTTTTTATTTAATCAGTCCTACACAGAGCAACACCAAGAAGGAGAGCTTGAAAAGCAGCCACCAGGTTCAAGCTACAGGACTGCAGTGACATTAAGGAACCAATGTAAAAAACACTGTATGTGACAGGGCAGACTCATGGCCTAACAGAACATGTTATGTTTTGTCGAATGCTGCAGAGAAGCAAATATTGCGGGGAAAAGGGGCATTTCCTGCTGATCAACTGCAGCGGGAAGGTGGTTACTGTCTCACTGGGTACCAAGGCCACAGGTGGTCGGGAAGGGTCCGTCCTGGAGCGATGCCCTCAGCTCCCTCCTACCTGGATGCGGTCGCTCCTGCCTGTCCCAGGGGCTTCTGCTCCACTCCGCTCGTCCTCGGGATTTTCAGACTCACAAAACCAGCCTGTGCTTTAGACCACTTGGTTCCTGCTGATTCAAAGGGCAGTTCCCTTCATGGGTGTCTCAAAAGCCAGCCAGTGATTTGTTTTGTTTGAGACACTTCTATTTACTTTTCACAGCTTATTTTTCCCTTTCAGCTGCAAGCAGTAGAACAGCCCACGTCACTTCCTAATTCCAGTGCATTTCACGAAACACTTGCATTCAAGCTCACCACGCTGCAGAGCACTAACGTGCCACCAAGACCCACCTAAGAAACCACGTTCCCCCTGCACCAAGGTCACCTGTCCTCCCCTGACACCTTCCCCTTTCCACACTCTGCCACCACTGGCTCGTGCTGCCTTGTGTGGGGACCCGGCCACTTGGTCCAGGTCCCGCCTGGGCCCTGCTGCCTTTGGTTTAACTCTCACCTCCAACACAACAAGCTACAGTCTCCAAAGGCTGCAAACCCAAAGCAAGAGCCTAAACTGTATTTATCATTGTCATGAACAGGCTCCAAAGCAGCCAGGTCCTCTGTCAAGCCCTGATACTTAAAGGACAACCAGCGACAGCAGGAAAGACAAACCAGGGCAAGGCAGGTGCTTGAAAACCAGTTGGAGTCAACTCTCCTCTGCATCAGAAACAACAGGCAGAACAGTTGGTGCAATCGGCACACGTTTAATTAATGAAAGCAGACTTTCAAGGAAACTAGGAACGTTCCATAAGGAACTAGCTAAAGAGAAGAGCAGTGATTCCAGGGAAGCACCACCACTCAATTGGGAAGGCAACTGAAAGAAAGAGAGCAAACTCAATAGCTCCTATGCCCTGGAAATGACAGAAAGCTGTAAATGAACAGGCTCCGAGACCAGCTTTTACCCAGCTTCTTCCATTTCTATTCTGAAAGTTTACACAGGACACCATTTGGGGACAAAAACAGCCAGAAGAGCCCAACTCTTTAATTTTCAAGGCATAGTTGTGAGCGTTAAGACAAGCGTGGACAAGTATCCCGCACAAGTAGCCAACAGAGATGACTCATGAGCCACTTGGGAATGAATACAGTTCTTTATGCATAAAAAAGGCCAGGCCAAAGCCTCCTCACGAGACAGCCTGCCGGGGGGCGAAGCGGCGCACGCGGCGGGAGGGCCGGCGGCAGCAGCGGTTGTCAGCAGCGCCAGACGAGGACGAAGCAGGAGGAGGAAGCGCGGACGCCACTTCCACAAAGGCCAGGGTGCCACCCAGGGACCGGCCGCTCGGGGATGCCCCCCCAAGTGCAGCATCCTCCCTCACACCCCACAGACCCTCGGGCACCCCCCAAG
>VZSG01000358.1:547695-578324 GCA_013398315.1 Nothoprocta pentlandii | reverse complement strand
GGGGGGGGTTGTTAGTTGGGGTGCAAAGGGAGGCTCATGGGGGGGGTACAGCAGGGAGTGTAAAGGGGCACAGTAGAGTGGGGGGGTTGTGATGGGATGGTGCTGGGGGGCTGCACAGGCAGGTGGGGGGCACAAAGAGGCAAATACATCCAAACCCCTGCGCTGGGATGGAGCAGGACAGGCCTGGGAGAGGAGCATCCCGCCAGGAGCGAGGGGGAGCGCAGGGACACGGGACACAGACACACAGGAGACAGGGGCTGCTGCCAGGAGCCACACGGCACCCAGCTTCTCTTGGGGGAAAAAAAGGCAAATTGAGGGCAAAAATTAGCAAGAGGAGGGGCCTGGGCCCATGCCAACCCTGGGAGGCCGTTTTGCCCACCCTGGGCACCCAGAGGAGCAGTGTGAGCCACAGAGAGGGATGGGGGACATGGGGCCAGTCCAGGCGCTGCCCTGTGAGCTCCCGCGCAGTCGCAGACCCCGCAGTAGTTCTTTGTTTGCAGGTATTAAAAGAATGCAGATATTCCCCAAAGCTGCCGAAACAAAAGCTCCCGCCCGGCTCGGCCCGTGTGAGGACGCACCGGGGGCCAGGGTGGAGATTACACCAGCATTAGTCAGCCCTGGATTTTCCCAGCGCTTCCAGGGGCTCGGGACAGCCGGTGGGACGAGGCAGGGTCCCGGGAGCGCATCCAAGGACGAGCTCAGGCAGCAAAGACCCCTGCACAGGCTCAGGGTGCAGCCCTGGCCCCAAAGGCTCCAGTGCACCCCGAGCACCATGACGCTGCTCAAAGGACCATGTGTTGGACACCGTTTAGACAACCCTAGGAGACAGAGGCATCTCAGAGGTCCGATGTCCCCAGTTTTTATTGCCAGCGGCTGCGTGGGACCTCTCTTCTGCAGCAGGAATGAGACAGGAGCGGCTTTTGTGCGCACGCAGACTGGTCCTGCAGCCTTTCTGGCCTCCCCCGCTGCTGAAAGCCCAGGAAAATCAGTGCACAGGGAAATAGCCCCATTTTATTTTCAAATCAGCCATCTCCCGCTAGCGGGGGGGCTCCTCCGCGGGAAGGAGACACTGTGCTCGGCGGCAGCGCTGAATTATTTACTGGGCAGTAACAGGAGCCGCATCTTGATCTGAAACCAGGGCCCATGGGGAAGATAAACAAGGTGTAGATGAGATTAACTAAACTGCTGTAATTTCAATGTCACAGTAAACAGAGAGGATCCTGTTCAGGCTCAGCCTGGAGACTGCAGAATAGGTGACGGGAAGAGACAACCCTGGTCCTTGCAGCTCGATGGGTCTGCACCCAATGCAGGCAGGAGCGCCCAAGGTCCTGCTGGTGGGGACTTACCCCCCCCAGTCCAAGCGCTCATCCCACCCTCTTGAGCACACCTTTCATTTTAAGCACATGCTTAATCCTCCCGCCAACTCCTAAGGATGCTTCCCAGAGCGGGGATGAAAGGAAACGAAGCCTTGAGTAGCTTTGCTTTCTGTTTCCACCAGACAAATTCTTCTCTGCAGTTCTTGGTGTTGTCACTGATCCGTGGGCTTCGGTATGCTTTTGTTCTAGAGCAGCACAGGAAGCCCTTTTTAATGGAAATGTATAGGGACACACATCTAAGCTCCCTGGAATCCACTGATAAGGATCCTCTATTGTAACCAACACTGTGGCTATTGCAGCAGTGGGGAAATCCACCAAAAAAACCCCGGCCTCCCCCACCTGCGGCTGTAGAAATCCTTAAAAAAAGGGGTTTCTAGAGCAGCAGCCCTTGGTGAACACGTATCCGCTAAAAATCAACATGAAAGTCTGCAAGGAATTTGGCTGCGTGTCAGGCAAACTCACTCAGATCTAGTCTAATCCAGGCTTGCATCACTGCAAAACTGCAAGGTGAACTCGGATTTACGCCAAGTTGAAGTTGCTGTTTTAAGTGCTTTGAGTTTTTTTTCATTAAAAATGCTTTTTTTTCTTTAAAAGTGCTTTAAGTTTTTTTCTTTCCCCCTTTCTTCTTCACCTTTAGCACCGAGTCACTGCTGCAGCATTTATAAAAACACCCCTGTTTTGGCCCAAACTGATGGCTCTGCCATTGGAGCCCCTTTATCCACCTCTATTTGTGGACTGGTGAAGGAATACACTTTCCCCGGAGGATATTACAGAAGGAAGCCCTCCAAAAGGGAAAGGAAGAGTTCTGCGGGGCGTTAAAATACCAAGGGGGACAAAAAGTGACATGATGGCCTCCCATTAGTGGTCCTCTTTGCTGGCAGCATTCCTGCCCGGTGCTCGGGCAGGTGTGAAACTCATCCCGCCTTGGAAAACACCCGGGAAAGGGCCCATCCCTCTGATCCTCCCCACTGGAGGCCCCATCCATCAGGGCAAGAGGGGAAACGCATTAGCAGCAGCAGGAGTTTTGCAAAAAGCAGTTTAGGAGCTATCCCATCTAATGATTACAGGCGGCCACCCCTGCAGCCCGCTCTGGCCGTGGGATTAAAGCAGCCGCAGCCCCGGACCCTGCTCGGGAGCTTGCTCTGCTCTGGGTAAGACCCAGCTCATGCTTTTCCCTACAATCCATCTTTTGTGCCCAGCCTGGGTGGCTTTTGGGAGCATCCTGCTGCAAAGCATCCTGCGTTAGGCTTGCTTGGCCCTGCAGCGCCTGCAAAACTGGCTCCTACCATCCCTCCTTCCCGCTGGGAATGGCCAAGGTGCGGGAAGGATTGGAGCCGGAATAAGCCCAGGCTCTGTCCTTTTCAGCTGGACAATTCCAAGTGGGAAAACACATCACGGGGAGCAGCTCAGCATGCAGAAATCTGAGCAATGAAGCACACCAAGAAGAGAAAAAGCGCAAAGAAGCGCTGTAATTAAGGGTGACCTGGTTTCAGCACAGCGTGCAGGCGGTCCCTGCTGTGACCGCAGCCCTCTCGGGAACGGGAGGCTCCCGCACTTGCTTTTTTGCTCATTCCGTGTCCAGGCCAAGCCCCAGGACACCCCAGCCCCTCCATTTCCCTGTCCCTGCTCGAGCAGGAGTCATCCAAGACCAGCGAAACACAGCTGATTTAATCACCAGAATTACAGCATGACTGGTAAAGAGACCAGGACCCAATCACTTCAAAATACCAACTTATCTTTTTTTTTCCCCCCCTTAATCACATGATAACATTACCTTTGCTATTATGTGATAGTTACTTTTGAAATCTCAAGATCGCTACAGAGAGATAAAAGACACGTACAGTGGTCTGAACTACACTTTAACCTAGAAGTTTAGGGAATAAAAGCAGAAATGTTGGCGTTTGCGCTGGGACAGCACTTGGTGCTGAGGTCTCCCAGCACCCCAAAGCAGCTCTGCTCCCGTTCCTCCTCTTTCCCAGTGAGGAAAACCTCATATTGAGCCGTATGGCACAGGAAAAGCCATCCGTGCTGCAAAGCCCAGCTCCCAACAATTGCAATTTGTGGCATGGGGAGTTCACGCAGGGACACGGCCCGGCCAGCTCCGCGGTTTGCTGAGCCCCATTAGGAAGCTGGAAAAGTGCAGGAGTTCAGCCGGGTCGCAGCTAAAGGCACGCGGAGCCGGGCTCGCTGCAGCTCGGGCTGCTTAGGAGGCTGTTAGGCATGAAAATACTTGGAAATCTGGATGGCTGCAATGGTTAGGAAGGGCTGTCCTGGAGCTCCCCGCAGCTCCCCAAAGGCAGGAGATGCAAGGGCTGACGGGGCAGGAAAGGGACAGTAATAAAGATTGCTGCAATGTGGCCCTCAGTCTACACAAATGGGATCTTACTGGCTCTCAAAATGAGATTTGCATTGAAATATATATTTATATATAATATTACATATATATAGATATCTTTTTTTAAGCACTGCAGACAACTACCGCTCCTTTCTAAGCCTGCTAACAATCCTCCCAGCCAAAACACCTCCATTACTTACTTTGGAAAGAAAGCAGTTGCAAGCAAGTTATGTTTTTAAAAGATTCCCCTTGTATCCCCATCTAGAACTGTTTCGGTAGTTTAATGCCCAGGTTTAGCAAATGTGCTTTGACAGCAGCTGGTTTTCTCCTGGGCTTAGGTCTAAGCAGGTCTCCTAGCTGCATTACTGAACCGACACCTAAACTCGGTTTCAGTACAAGCAGGAGACCGATATTCCTCGGGATGTGGGGCAAAGCAGACAATTTGGATTCCCTGCGCCTGAATCACGCTCGCTAAATCTTATCTTCCATCAGCTTTAGGAAATTGCCCCCAAATCTGCCCCCGGGGCAGACGGGAAGGTCTTTGCAAGCAGCAGTGACCTCAGCGCCGGCCGCTCCTCTGCAACGAAGCCGGGGGGAGCAACGCGCCCCAAAACCGGGGCTTTGCCACCGGGTGCACGCGGGGACAGGAAAGGGGCCCTTTGCAGCCAGGCTCTGTCCACATCCCTGCAGCTCCGGCGGTGATGCCGGGGGAAGGGAATGCGCTGCGCTCTCCTAGCCCGGGATAAATCCGGGCACGGGGGCAGCGGGAGCCGGGCGAGCCCCTCTGTCCCCTTGGAGCTGCGGAGAAGCCACCCCGTTCGAGGGCGCTTACGGGCACGTCTCGCCCCAGGGGAGCCCGCGCCGGCTCCAGCCCCAGCACAGCTGGCAATCGCCATCAAAGGGGCTGGATTGATCGCAGCGCTCGAGCTCCCGGCTTGCCTCGTCCCTCCAGGCACGGGAGAATCCATCAAGTATCACTTTCAAAGATAGGAGGGATCCAAGCATCAGCTGCCGAAACACATGTGCGAGAGGCGTCGGGGGGAAGGAACCGCAGCTCTAATCCCTGGAGCTTCCCTGCAGAGCTCAGTGCCAGCCCCGGCACCGGCCCAAGAGCACGATTCAGCTCTTGTCTTGTGGCTTTTGCGGGCTGGTTCGAGGCATCTGGACGCAGAGACAGCACTGGAGGAGATGCAGGAGGTGCGAATGTCACATCCCAGGACACCTCCCCACGCGGATGTGCCCAAGCGACACATGCCAGGCTGGTCCAGCGCTGCCCGGGCAGCACAGGGTGTCCCCGGGGCGGCGGTGCCGCCTCCTTGGGGATGCTGCTCCCGCTGGACCCAGTGATGCCACCTGCCGTTGAGAGGGCGCTGGGAGGCGGAGGGAGTTGCCAACTCATAAAACTGGGTTATAAAACCAGCCGCACACACCAGGAGCGCTGATCTACCCTGCTGCCCTCGAGCCAAGTTTTGGGGTGCACATGCTGCAGATGGGAGCCCCATTTGCCCCCTGCTCCCTGCAACCAGCCCTGCAGCGTGGGGTGTTCACCCGTCGCCGTGGGCAGCAGTTTAGCTTGTCCCTAAAGGGCAATTAATCACATTATTCTGTGATTAATTAACGGAGCTGCTCAGCCTTTCCGCAGGCTGCTCTGCCAGGCCAGCTCAAAAGAACACCCAAGGAAAGATTTAAACCTTTTCTTGAAGTAATTAAAGCAGATTAATTCAAAAACCCAGCCAAGAGAGTCCAGGAGAACCTCGGACACTGTCAGGGAAAGGGCTGGACTTTGGACACTGAATTCCCGTGTATCAGCGGGTGCCGCTGAGAGATGAGTCTGGCAGGGATGGATCAGAGCTGCCTCCTAGTCCCAGCTTTGCCGCTAAGAGCCTGGGGCCACGTCTTTTCTCATCTTCCTGCTGCCTGGGTGCTTCTCTGTGTGCTGGCAAAGCCATTTATTATCTTCTGGCAAAAGGCTTGACATTAGCACTAGGGAAAACACTCCACTCCGTCTGATGGAAGGCCTCGAGCGGGAGTTGTCTGCAAACAGGGTGCAGGAGCTGCAAGTGTATGAGGTCTTGGCAGCTGCTTTTGGGGAAAGCTGAAATTCCTGGGAAATCTGCTCTGGGTGGCAACTAAGCCTGGAAAAACAACCCAAGCCAGGCTGAGGAGGCAGGATCTTGGAAAAAGCTGGAGCTTTGCACAGAGCATCACAAAGGGACCTGCCAGCGGCTGCAGAGACACCGGGTGCAGCCTGGTGCGGTCCAAAGGGAGGGCTCACCGCTGTTCCTGGGGCAGGAGGCAGGATGGGCACCCCAGGGACACCTGCCTGGACAGGGCTGCTTTGAAGCCCTTCAGCCCCGCAAGGGCCAGCAGGCCTTGAAGCACCTGTGCTAGGAGGTGGCAATAGCCAATGCCCTGTCCAAGAGGCTCTCTGAAGCTCGGGAGGGACCATTTTCCTCAATAAAACTGACCCAAGATTCAGGTAGAGAAACTGCTTATCCAGAGACCCTTTGATCTGGGTCTGCTGCTATTCATAAGTGCCGCTGCTTTAGCTGTAAAGCTCCTTTTGCAGGTGAATTTTGACATTTACACAACCCTCCAACACCTAAAGCATCCGAACGTGTGGCAGGAACAACACAGGGGACGGGGACAGACACCGCTCTGTCTATTGTACATGGTCGTGACAAGCAGGTGGGATGCAAATAATTCGGGAGCAGGTTGCTCACCACGGATATGTCACCTTTCCTCTTTCACCCGCCCCAGGTGGCACCCAGAGACCAGAGGGACGGTCACTACCCCCGGGCTGCGCTTCCAAAGCGGCCACCGTCTCCATTGCTCCCAGCAAATCCCAGCAGACGGGAACAGCCCCGGGCACTCGGGAGCGGGCGGGCAGCCGGCCCGGGGCTGAGGTCTCTCTGGAGGGCTGAGGATGGCGTGGGATGCGACAAGCGTCACCGCTGCCCGAGCGCGGGGCGCCGAACGGCAGCCCAGGGAAGCAGCAGAGCCTCCTCGGGAGCCGCTGCCATTGCCGCGGCAGCCGCGCGGGGTCCTCCGCGCCCCGCATCCCTCCCGCCCGGGCTCCAGCTCCCGGCAAAGCACTGGGCAAACGCTACGGGAGAAGCCTTGCTAGGAAGGCAAGAGACTTCTCGCAAGCGTCACCCCCACGGCAGACGTGGCTGCGGATTCACATTCCCTTGCTGCAAGCCAAGGGGTCTGCGCAGGGAAGCACGTGGAGGTCCCGGGCACTCAGAAAGGGCAACCTCACCTTAGTTGTGTCCGAACCACCGCCAGCCTGTCCGCGTGCTCCGAGCCCCTCTGAGCCCTTGTCCTTCCACAGGGGCTCAGGACAGAGATGCTGTCCATGCCCCGAGCTCCAAGGCCAAGACACGACGCAGCAGCTCGGCCAGCAGCTCCTCCATCCTCGTTTCTCCCGTAGGGCTCTGGAGTCTATCAGAAAGGACGAGGCTGAAGCGCTGCACGGGCTCCATCCCCTTCCCTCACCCCTCTAGAGCTGCACTGCAGCCTCCTCGAGGACAAAGGGAATTTTAGGCTCCTCTTGGCCAGGCGGAGCGGAGCGCGGGAGGCTGCCGGGCAGCGCAGGCGGTGCCGCACAGCCGCCCCGCGCACAGCCGCCCCGCCGCCTGTAGCGCCACCGCCTGTAGCCTCACCGGCGGGAGGCCGCTAGGAGTGCGAGGCGCACAGGGCCTCCACGGCGTCGCTCAGGCCCTGGGCGACGCCGCCGACCGCCAGCAGGCAGTCCCGCAGCACGATGCTGGAGCAGGCGCAGCGCGGCGTGGGCATGGGCGGCAGGCTCTCCCACTTGTTCTTCTCCGGGTGGAAGGCCTCCACGGACTCCAGCACGGTCGGCTGGTTGCCTGCAAGCACCAAGAGAGGCCAGGTCACCCAGGAAGGCAGCGGGACACGCGGGAAGCACCCGTGAGCATCCCCTGCTTGAGCTAACCCGTGCGCTCCTGGGGATGCTCTTACGGGGACCTTCTTCCCTGCTTTGCTCCATGCGCAAGGACAACCCCCAGCCCATGCCAACCCATAAAGCGTCCCCTCTGTCCCCATCCCCTCACCTAGTCCCCCAGCCACGATGACTCTGCCCTTGAGGTAGCCAGCCACAAAGTCCGCTCGCCTCTTCTTCAGGTAGGAGCCGCGCTCCACCTTCATCCAGCCGCCTGCAGAGGGAAGGGACAGACCGCAGGGTCCCTAGGGACCTGCCAGGCTGGGCACGAGCCCCCACGGAGCCGCGAGGGCGCCCACCTTGCTCCATGTCAAACACGTCCACGGTCCTCATGAACTTGGGCTGCCGGTAGAGCCGGCCCTGCCGCAGCCCCCCGAGGCTGAAGAGCTTGTCCTCGGCGGGCACGAAGCTGGAGAAGGCCCTTTTGTTGGGGATGCTGGGGAACCTGCTCCACGACCTGCTCTCCGTGTCGAAGACCTCGAAGGCGTTGACGGCGTATTTGGACTGCCTCCCTCCTGGGACGAGAAGGACAGGCCGGGCTCGGCTCACACACCACAGATCGATGGCAATAGAAACCCAAGCAGCCCCATGGAGTGAGCGCTGCCCGCTCACACGATGCCCTCAGCTCTCAGGTTACCTGTGGTCAGGCCCTGCAGAGCCACGCGCCTCGTCCCCCTCCTCCTCTAATCGCCATTTCATGCAATTAAAACACGTCTATTTTTCTTTTTTAAATGCTCCACATCCTCCCTTCTCTTCCGTCCCCTGGCAGTGGGCAGCTAGTGCAGGAAGGTGCTTAATAGGCACCAGCTTAATGAAGACAAATTCCAAGTGCTCGGGAGCCTTTGCAATGCAGATAAGTTCAGCACAGAGCAAGGGCAGCCCAGGAGGGAGCAGAGAGGCCAAACCAGCTGCTGCTACAGCCACCAAAGCCGCTGTTTTATTCTCACACCGATCAGATGCAAACAAGACCAGCTATTCTCGGCTCCAGCTCTCCGCGTGGCTCTGAAGAGCCAGAGGCTGCTTGCTGCCGGGCCCGCGAGCTGCTTTCTAGCAGCAGACGGATGCAAAATAGATCAAGGCGGCTTTGGTGGGAGCTCCCTGAAGCACCTGCCGCTCGGAGCGACGGGTCCCGATCACAGCATCGCTCCCGACCTGCCTTTCGTCCAGGAGCCGCACAGCAACACCGCCCTGCCTCAGTTTCCCCACGCACAAGATGCAGCTAATGAAAACCACCCCAAAACCACCCCATGCCAAACCCTCATCCAGCACACCCCAAGTTTTCCCTGTTAAAAGGGGACCTTTTTGCACAGGCAGGGCAAAATCCCCGTGTCTTACCCAGCACGTAGATCTTGGTGCCCCGCAGGAAGGACGTGGCAGCGTACCTGGGGGTGGGCATGGGCGCCAGCGACACCCACATGTCCTTGAGCACGTCGTAGTGCTGCAGGTAGTTGTGCGGCCGCAGGTCGGAGCCCATCCCGCCGGCCGCGTACACCCTGTAGTCTGGAAGGGACGAGAAGCGAAGGGGACGGATGGAGGGGAGAGCAGCGGGAACGGTGTCGAAAGCGGCGGCTTGGGCTAAAGGAAATCAATGCTCCGCATCTCCGCTTGGAAATTAATGCGGGCAGACAAGGCAGGGCCTTGCAGGCATTTAACAATCCCCATTTAAGGCAGCGCTTTGTGCAGGGAGCTATGCAGGAATCCCCCACAAGGGCACGCATTTCTTGTGGAATTTGAGCCCACGGCTATGAAGCTGGATAAAACCCTGGGTCTTGCCAGAGCGAGACCAAGAATTGCCCCAAACTTCCTTTTCCTCCTCAGTGGAGGACTCCCATGGATCTGGACCTGAATGGGCTGCAAGATCTCGGAGAAGTCCAACTGCAGAGCCCGGAGCTTGGACCTTGAAAGGCAGCCAGGCTCCAACGCTGCAGATTCAGAGCAAGCCCCTGAATTTATGTATTTCCAGGAGTCTCAGCCAAGAGCATCTCCTTTTTAGCAGGCAGGTACACCGGGCTCAACCTCTACAAACCCCACAAAAGTTTTGGCACAGGCTGCGATGCTGCCTTAGATTACAGCGGCATCGCTCAGCAAGCTGCTGTGCTTGAGCATCAGGCAGAGCCCCAACGCATCTCCCACAAATGCAACCCCAGGGCAGAGCGGGGACCAAATTTGCCTTGCCTTTTGCCGTCACCGAGATGCCCATGGCTGCTTCCCGCAGCGAGTTCCTCTTCTTCCACTTGCCCTCGTCTACGTGGTACATCTCCACGATCTTCAGCGGCGTCTGGTGGGCTCCCACGCCCCCGATCACCATGATGCGCTTGCCCAGGGTGGCCACGGCCACGCCGGCGCGGGCCGTGGGCATGGGCGGCAGCGAGCTCCACCGGTCGGCCTCGGGCGAGTAGACCTCGAAGGAGCCCATGGGGACGCCGTCGTCGTCGCAGCCGCCGATGGCGAACACCTGCCCGCCGGCTTCCACCAGCGTCGAGTAGACCCTGCGGCTCGGCAGCGGGGCCAGGGTTTTCCACTGGAAATCTTTGCTGTTAGCCACCTCCATCGCGGCTCCAGGCTGGCATCGGTCCCCTCCAGGAGCAGGTCAAGCTGCGGAATGGGTTGCAAGGAGAATGCAGAGAAAAGCGTGAGGTGGGAACCCGTCCTGCCCCCGGGCACCAGGAGCAGGGAATCCCCAGCCTGGGCAGCCCCCAGCCCCGTCCGCCACCGCCGGCACCGCTACCTTTCACTGCGGCTCCATCCGTCCGGCAGCTCCACATCTGCTTGGAAACTCCCACAGAGACCAGTCCTAAAAATAAAACAAAACAAAAAGGGAGGAGAAAAAATAATAATAATTAAAAAAAAAAGGTTTATTATCCTGCTTCCTGAGCATCCCCACCCCCAAGTAACATTAAACTGAGCAGGCTGCGAGTGGCTGCTCACTTCTCCAGCTCTGCTTTCCTGCCTGCTTAGGAATTTTTCCTTGTTCCCACCTTCTCTCATCCAATTATCGCTCCTCAACCTTGTTTACATCTCCCTGCCTGCCCTGATCCAATGAACCCAGCAAGGAAAGGGAAGAGCAGCCGCTCACCACCAGCCCGGCAGAGCCGGATTCGTGCAGCAGATGTGTGAGGGATCCAAAGAGCAGCCCATTAGGAGAGAGAAAAGGCTCCCCAGATCATTCTCCCCTCTCTCCGCAGGGATGTTAAGCATGCAGACGAGATTAATTAGTGCAGGAAGACAGAGCGAGGACAACTATAAGGGAACAAAAGCAGCAGCAGCAGCTCTCGCAGCACGGTGCAAAGGGCTGCATGGTGCAATGGGCATCTCCCCTTTCGCCGCGAACCGCAGGGTTCAACGACAGCCCTTGCAGCAAGACAGGGTCAAAGCAGGGTTCACCTTCACCCTTGCAGGCTGCACAGCCTCCGACAACACGGGCATCTGCACACGTGGTCAGAGACAGGGCTGTAGCTTTTGCTAAAAAGAAAGAGGGGATGCAAACCCGCTCTGCCTTCAGTGCCTTGGTATTGCTGTTTCTCTCTGCCAGGCGCTTAAGAGAAAATCAAGGTCAGCCTGAAGCACCGTAGCAGCTCCCCTCCTCTTCCTCTCTCCAGGATCACTTGCCTTTTCACTCAAAAGCAGCGTGGACGCCGCACCAAGGAGCTGGTGCTTCTCAAAGTGCTGAGCAAACACCCCTGCAGCCACGTCCACCTCCGGCAAACGGAGTTAACACCCGATTATACCAAACAAATTGGAAGCATTAACATTTTTCTGCATTAAAAGGCTGTGGGGCTGCATTAAAAGGAAAGCGGGTGGAATTGCTCTCCCGTCAGAGGGGCTGGCAGGCGGCGCGGAGCCGGAGCCGCCAATCCAAAGGCGCTGCCAGCAGGATGCAGCCCAGGGATGCGGGTGCCCCTCATTTTGGGGACACCTTGGAAAGCTGAGGGAGCACCGTGCTCCTCTGCATCCTGCTAGAGCTTCACACAAGCTGCTCGCAGCTCTGCTTCACTGACTCCTATACAGTGACCCCCAGTGTGTTTTGGACCTGGAGATAAGTCACACGCCGGACCCTCGCTGCAGCCCCCTCGGGAGCCAGCACATCCCCATGCCCATATTGCCTCCCAGCAGCCGAATTCCAGCCTGTTCCTGGCTGCCATCAGCAGCAGGGAGTTACAGCAGAAATGCAGAGCCCCCAGCCTGTCAGGGAAACCAATTAGGGGATCTAAATGAATAGGTTTCCCTGCCTCCATCCTCTATCCTTTTGGGCACGCGCTCCGGTGCTCACCTCGTGGACAGTAACACCGCATCCAACCCGGATCAGCAGCCAGAAAGAGACTTATCCTCAACGTCCCGAGGACTGGCGTCACAGCAGAGGTGGGAAGGGAGCAGCGACAGGCTGGGAACAGCACCGAGCCTGGGAGATAAGGGCTCCCGAGCAGCGCGCGGCTTCGTTTCAGCTCGCTTGGCTGCGTGCACGCTATTAAACAGAGAGCAGGGCGAGATGACACAGCACAGACTGCAAGGAAGACGGCTAGGAGGAGATGATTTAGTGCAGGGAACCAGCTTCTGTCCCAAGGAATTGCTACGGTATGAGGCTGGGAACAGAACAGGAGGGAGAATACGGAGCAGGAGGCTGGTAGAAATCCTGGAAAACTTCCTGGAGCACCCTGGATCCCCCCCAGGCCTCATGTTCTTCCTTGGGTCTTCCTGGGACTGAGCTCAAAGAGCTGCCTCTCCAGGGACACATCCCATCCTCAAAAGCTAAGGCAGAAAGTAAGCAGCCACAGCAGGCGCTGCCTTGGAGAATCCAGAGCATCACTAGCATTCCTTGCTGGAATCGGGGCTTTTGTGGAGGGGAGAAAAACAGGAGAGGAGAAAAATGGAGGGGAAACACAGCAGCAGTTACCCTTATGCTGTTCTGCCTGGCTCAAAGTTAGTTATTGCAGAGTATCCAACCCTTGCCACGTGTTGGGAGTTTCAGGTGTGGGTCAGCGTGGGAACCTTGCCACCTTCCAGGCCAGCCAGGACTCCAGCCCTTGCTGCAAAACCCACGTTCCGCTTTGGCAGAGATGGGAGACACGGGATGATCCCGGGCAGCTCTGCTGGGAGGCTCAAAGTCCGCGCTGGCCACTGCTCCGCGCTCACACGGGGCCCTCAATTCCTCCTCTTCTAGTTACAACCCTCCGGCCTCTCACACGGAATTCAGGCACCTGAATAGGACGAGGATCTATGGAAAAGTCTTGTCCAAAGGTCCCACGTGCAGGGCCCGCATCAGAACCTGCTCCTCTCTTCTGCCGTCATCCGCAGGAGGAAACCATGCGGCTCAGCCTAACACTGCTCCCAATGATATTTAAAATACACACACCCCCCCTCTAAGCTTAGACTATCATTTCACACCGATAACCTGCAAGGATTCACCTATTACTAACCTGTTTTTTTCTTCAATGGGTCCAACTTGCACCATGTGGGCAGAACACACAACAAAACCAAAAGCACGTGCACAAATCCCCCACTACCTCCAAGAGCCAGGGCTCTGCTGCTGCTGCCTTTGCTTCTGCCTCGCTCAGAGCCAGGCAGCTGGGGCTGGAAGCAGAACACGCAGGGAACTGCAAGCCTGGTATTCCTGACCTCCCCGTGCACCGAATCGCGGTCCCTTTCCATAGTAACAGCTCCCCAGCAAAACAACAACACAGAAATCCTGCAGTTCCTTGCATTTCTTTGCAAAGCAACCAGCTGGCGAGAGCAAGAAGGGAAGAGCAGGACTGGGCTCCATGGGAGGATTCATTGCAACCTCCATGCCACTCTCATCTGCAGCCCCTTTCGTGCGGTGTCAATCCCCCGGGATCGACATTCCCAGACACACATGTATGTGGGGTCTGAGCGTGAAGGCATCAGGCTGTGAATTGTCCAACCTCCCCCTGCTTCACCCTTCCTCCGTGACCAGCCCCTGGAGACCATTCCCAGCCTCCTCGTGCCAAACGCAATTTCCTGGCGCTGCTAATGGGAGGAAGGCAGGGAGGCTGGGGAAGGAAACAGTCCACGGGGACCAGCAAAGCGATGCACAACAGCAGGGTGCCAGCAGCAAAACATGCAAGGGACAGGACGGGAAGATGCTCCCATTTTTGCCGTCCCTTTGCTGACACAGGCACAAAGCCAGGCTATCCCTTCCCCTTTCTCCTTCTCTTTTGGAGGAGCATCACAGAGAGGCAGGATTTATCCGCGCTGCAATCGCACCAGCCGGAGCGAGCGCTGCTCCTTCCCTGCCCGCTCCCAGCACCTGCAGGGCCTCCCTTTTGCCAGCTCAAAGGCAGAAGGTCTCTCCCAAGCCCTTGGGGCTCCCTGATCACATTCACAAAGCTCTGGTTGCTCCATATTTAGGCCACATGCCTAATACTCCAGCGGGAATGCAGAGCGCTCGGGCCAGCCCGGTGGCTGGGACGCTCGCTGCCCGCACCCTTCTTACCCATTGCCAGGCTCGAGGTGCCAAAGAGGCTCAAAATACTCATTTTAGGGGCTGCTGCAGCGCAGAAAAAGCACACAAAGCCTTGACCCACTTTCAGAGAGCAAACTCAGCTTCGCCTCCGGCCGCATCCCGCTCCTCCCCGCACCCTGCCCTGGCAGCGAGCTGCCCAAAACCTCCCCAGGTGCCTCCTACTTACAGCTCCGCGGCGGGTCGGGGCCGAGCGCGCTCCTCATCGCCCACCCGCGGCAAGTTTAAGAGGCGGGAGGTGGGCGGCCGGACCGGGCACGAGCGGCTCCCCGGGGTCCCGGCCGCGCAGCCCGGAGCGAGGGAAGCGGGCGAGGGGTTTACGGCGTCTGCAAGGAGCAACGGGCAGCTCTGCAGCGGCCCCGACCGCGCCGGCCTCGCGGGGGATATAGGGCGATTAGCGCCCAAGCGTTCCCATCTGCCGGCGCCGGAGCGGCGGATTAGGAGCCTCGGCCCGGAGCCTTTTATGGCTCCGCACAGGATGTTCGGCAAGGCGGCTCTCCCGCCCACCCTCCGCTGGGAAGCCAAGGCTGATAGGAAAGGGAAAAAAAAAAAAAAAAAAAAAAAAAAAAAAAAAAAAAAAAAAAAAAAGATAGAAAAAAAAAATGGAGAGAGAGAGACACGGACAAAAATAGAGGAGCTGAGGGAGAGAGAGAGACACGGACAAAAATAGAGGAGCTGAGGAGCAGCTTCCCAGAAGCAGGGGCAGCTTCCAAAGGACCCTCCTGCAACGCCACAGAGCTCCCCGGGATCGGCAGCGCAGGATATGGGTCAAGTTCAGCTCAGGCTTTAAAAGGCGCCGGGTATTGACCAAACACTCAGCCCTGCAGCGCTCCAGACAGGTCACTCCTGCTGCTGCCTGGTGCTCGTCTAGATAAGACACTATTTTCAAGCAGCTTGAGCCATAAAATAAGAAAAATGAGGAAATCAACAAGAAGTTGAGTCAATGACTCTACATAAAAGGAAATTTCCATCCCCTACCAGCTATTTTCATCTCTGTTAGCTTTCCAGTGGGAGGATTCAATTTGCATTTAAATAAAAACCTCAAGCACAGGGCCAATCTAATACTAAAACATTTATTACAGAGACATTTACCCCTTAAGAAATGTTAAAAGAACCCAGTGGATTTTAACAGGGGTCCATTTGCAATCTGGCATTATTGGACACTTAGCGTTTGTAAGTTATTATTCAGCAGGCTGCTTGCAGGTGAGCCCAGGTAGCTCCAAACCTGCTCCAGCAAGTCAGCAAGGTCCATGCTTACAAGCACGGAGGTGAAAAAACATCCCCGAAAGTCTGCTCCAAACAGAGACCTGACTGCAGAGAGCTCAGATTTATGGTGGGAATGGAGTGACAGGGAAGGAAAGGAGGTTCCAGAGCGAAGTCCATCAGCCAAGGGCTGACTTTTTGAAGTATCCTTCAAAATAGACATTTATAACTTACTGCAGTCCATGCAAGTGCACTTCTGAAGCTGCTGGGAATGAGGTTGAGCCCAGTGTCTTTGGAGAACATCAGAAACCTCACAAAGAAATCATTTCCCCACCACAAAATGGACCTCCAGCTTATCGACCATGTTAACTGCAAGCTTGCCACGAGGTGGAAAACCTCCCCGTGTTGAAAGGATGTTTTCATAATAATGTAAAACTATGAAATTTATTAGGTAAAAATGAACTAGACATTAATTCAAGGTTAAAAAAGGAAGATTGCAACGGTTAACAGAGAGGGTCCTGAGCTCCCACCATTGAGCAGGGAGCAGCCAAGCTGAGCTGGGACCCACTGCAGGCTGCTCTGCAGCTGGTTCTCGCGCTCACCTCAAGCTGCACATTTCATTTTACACTAGTGGTCAACTGCGGCTTATGGAGCCCATTAAAACATGACAGCAGGCTGGTCTTCAAACCGCTTGGGAGCTCCTGCTCCGTGGGCTGGGGGCCAAAGAGGCCTTTGGCTCAGGACACTGGCTTCTGTTCCAGCTTTTAAACGGTGCTGTTTGATCTGGAGCCCTTCGTCTCCTTTTTCCCTTCCTGCTTTTTGACTCTTTCTCCCCGTTTTGCTTTCGCTTCCCCCACTCAGTCTGTCCCATCCCGGGCTCTCTTGAGCTAATGGGACTCCAGTTTACAGTATCACCACCGACTGGAAGCAGAGATGGGTGACAGCACCCAGCACCACTACGGCCCTTTGATAATCCCTCCCCACACTCCTATATATTTACTAAATAATTTTAATAATTTACTAATGCAAACACTCATATCTTCGTAGGCATTTAGTTCACCCCAAAAAAGCGAGTAAACCCCAAAGACCCCCTTGATGACCTTCCACTTGCCAGCAGGTCATTCCTTAGCCCATTCCAAGCAGCCTTACCTTCCCGAGGAGGAGAGGCGGCCACCTTAGCACCTGCAAAGCAAGGAGGAAGGAGGGTTTAACGTGGAGAGGAGCGGTGAGACGGGCACGGTGGCTTAGCCATAAAGCCCAGGTGCTCCGCGCCCGGCTGCGGCTTTGCCTGGCGGATGAGTCAGACCTGACAAGCTGAATAATAACGGGCTCTGAAGAGCCGAGCTTACGTAACGCGCCACGGAGCCCTCGGAGGTGCTGCCTTCGCTTAGCGGATGCTTTTGAATGGGAAAAAGCAACAGCAGCCGGTTGTCCCCATCCCCAGCTGGTCCCTTGTGCAGCCGGGGACCTGCTGTGCAAGGAGGGAGGGAAGGACACGCGCTGCTACCCGCAAGCTGCAGCAGAAACAGACCCATTAGCAGCGTTAGGAAGCCCATCCGCGCTGCTAATCCCACGAGAAAAGCAGCGCCGAGGCCTGTGCTGCCGCGTGTCACCTGAATGGGGACACTTCATGGGGGACAGCATGGGGACAGCCTGGGCAGGCTGCAGAGCTGCGCCTGGAGGAGAAGGAAACTGCCCAAGCCGCTTGCAAGCGCTACGGGAGGTGCTGCTGCGAAAGGTGAAAAAAGCGGGAATAAACCCGAAAACCTGAAGCCACCTGCTGCAATTCAACATCAGTTTCCATGGGAACAGCAGGAGCGGAGTTGGTGGAATTCCTGTAAATTACACAAATAAGCCAAAGCGACATTTATTTTCCCTCTCACGCGTGCATCACTTCAGGTCCAGGCAGCTGAGTACAGAAGCTCCGGTAATTCTTCTCCCAGATGGTTTTCCCTTGATACGGCCGTGATCCGAAGGGAACGCGCCTCTTCCCGGGCGTTTGGGACACACACGGTTTTTAGGATAACTGCTGAGGGGTGAACTTCCCCAGCCCCATGCTGGAAGGGACCATCCAGCCCCCCAAAAGAAGCAAGCAGCATCTCCTGACACCCAGCAAAGGTTTTTGCTGGAGATCAGAGTCCTGCAGATAAAGGCGAATCACATCTAGGGTGGCAGAACCGTGTCCAGGCGTCAGAACCAAGGTGGACCACACCTGAGCGTGGCCAATGAAGAAAGGCAGGAGACCAGGGGTGACATCTAGTCCTCCCCTGCCATTTCTTTCGGAGATTTGGCAGCCTGACAGTTAATTAACTAGTTAATTAATTATTTTTTCCTCCTGCAGGGCTCCAAACTGGTTATAGTGCAGAGAATCCCCTTAATATGCGGAGACAGGTGCCAAGAGCTTCGGGATCTCTCCGTCAGCAGGGTTAAGCCGTGGGGAGAAGTCCACCAGCTGTGTGTGCCTGTCTGGCAAACACACGGAGACACCGTTTCGGCAGACCCGGGCACATTGAAAAGACAGTTTCTGGGGAAAAAAATGCACGTAGTACCATCAAAATTAGCTACAGTTCATAGCTTTTTATCAGCAGCACAGAAGAGCCCTAAGCTGTCTAACTAGTCTGGCTGCATTCGCCTGCCTTTCAGAGGCCAAGCACAAGGCCGTGCTTATTTACAACTGGAAGGAGCTGCTTGTTCCTAGGGCCAGGGCTTTGCAAGAGCAGCTCGTCTCCATGCACAGCTTAAAGGAAAAGCAGTGGTTTCCTGGTATCCCAAGGCACATCTTTCCTGAGTTCACTAAGAGCGCTTGTTATAATACTGATTCTCAAAGCTAAATTTATGAGCTAACGTATTAATCTCTAGCAAATTATTTTTGTCCACTCTCCAGTGGGATTTAGAAGTTCTATTCCTGGCTCAAGCACGTGATTCTTGTCGTAAGTCACCAAACCCCTCCATGTGTCCCCCTGGAAGGGACACAGCCATTTGATCCCATGCTAGCTTGGCTGAACCTCGACTGCTTGGCAAGGATGACTGCAAGTCTGTCCCTTACATGTTCCCATGACTGTAAGTCTGTCCCTTACATGCTCCCACTCCTTACAGTAGCTCCAAAACGGATTCTCCACCTGCAAGATCTCAAGCGCATTTACCTTACAGGAAAGTCCAGGCTTAGGGGAGTCTGCACTAAGATCAATTCAACGTCAACAGAAAGAAAATCCCAAGAACAAGGCAAACACAGAAAGGTCTCCGCCACGCAACCAACTCTTGTCTTCTGCAGTTCCTTCTCTCCAGACATCCTACAGCCCCAGCTGCTGCCCATCCATGCAGAGATGCATTACAGGAAAGCTGATTATAATTGACCTCATTGCTACAGCACTCCAGCTATTCCCTATTTAGCAATGATTTTACTGTCATTACTGTCCCCGAGCTATTTCTGCCAGGCAGAGATCCTTGCTGACAGGTCTCCGGTGGCGAAGGCTGCAGCGCATCTAATCGGAGACGTGGGGGAGATGGCTTTGGAGGGCTGCCCTCCACGCAGGGCATGGGTTTGCTCTTCAGGAGGAGGTGGTGGCAGGGTGTCAGCTCATCAGTAAGCCCATCTGCCCCTTCGAGGGATCTCGACACAGTAAAGGGGGCTGGGGGAGACATCAGGAGTCACAGGGATGGGGCTGGAAGGTTGAGGTTGTTAGATGGTGACCATGGCTTCATCACCAGCAGAGCCAGCGCAGCTCCCAATACCCTGTTTTGGGAATGGCACGCAGAGCAGCACTGCATTCCCAGCTCTTACCGTGCATCTCAGCTACACGTGTTAACCAGGAACACAAACGTCTAGCTACTGCAGAGGTTACAGGTATTCTCACCCGCAAACGCTCTCATTTCAGTGCCTGAGATTACAGCCAATTGGCAGGGTACAGGAACAGGGCACAGCTTACCTCCTAGGTGCCTGACGGAGCCTAAACATTTGTTTTGCTGCTCCGTTCAATAAAATGAACGGGCACAGATGTGCTGAGCCCATTCCCCAGGGAAAAGGGATCGGCTCCGAGGCTGCTCTCGCAGCATCACTCCGCTGCCGTATCCATTCTGCTGCACGAGGACAGATTTGGCACAAACTGAACTTGTCCGGGGGTGGCGGAAACTGTCTCCCCATTTTGAGCTGAGAAAGACAGACTTTAACCCAAATCCGGTACCGACGACGCTTGCACTTCAGCACGGGCTTTCTTAAAGGAGGTCAGTTGGTGACAGGGAATCAACGCTATTTGCCGTAGACGGGTAGAAAAGTGCAAGAGGTGCCACGGTGGCAAGGCTGCCGCACCGAGGGTTTCTTTCCCAACTCGTGCCGTGAGCTGCACAGCTCATGTCCTGGTCTAGTTCTCCCCTCCTCCTCTCAGCTTGATCTCAACCCATGAAATACGCTACTCATTTAACTCTTTTCAGTATATGATCTACGAGAAGATTACATCCAAAACCGAGGTCACTTTTAGATGAGAGTGGCAGGCCTTACTGGGAAGTTGGTGCTTCCACTGTACTCATTTCAGAAAGAGTTTTAGCCTTGAAGAGGCAAGAACATCTTTTCAGTAGTTACAGTGCAGCACACCCTCCCTTGACCCCTCGTGCCTTGTATTATGCTAGAGGCATTGTCCGTCTCGCCAGGTTGGCGAGCAATTAATTTCCCCCAGATTATACCTGGTGGCTCAAATACATGATATCAAAGCTGAGGTGAGGTTCTCAGACTGAATAATCCCAGCCACGGGCAGACAAACTGTGCAGGACCCTAAACCCTTTTGAGGAATCCGAATAGGCAGCATAGGAATATTTATAGGAATTATAGTCCAGTGTCTAGCTGGGACACAACACTTTTTTTCTTTGCTGAAGCCAAGTTCACAGAATAGCAAGACACGCTTCCAAGAACGAGTCCCTTTATGCAATGAACACAAGGCAAAGACAAGTTGCAGAGCATCTTCCCCCTCCTACCAGCCTTTTAATTCACTACCTCAAGAGCTTGCTCACAAGCAGCAAGGAAAGAAAAGGGTATTCTTCAGTTTTGCAGTCATTGCTATCATGGTGTGTCCTCAGGACAGCGCTCTTATCCTCTTCCCATGATGAGGTCTATGAGCAGATTGTGTGGGTCCATCTCCATAGTTACGTACACAAAGAACACAAACACGAAGGCAGCAAATATTGCAATCCTTACAGGCATTGGTATCATGCTTCGAGAATCCTCTTGTGGGGCTACTTTGGCTCTGCAATTCTCTTTTTCCAACACAAGCTTCTCTTTTTCCACTTTAAATGTTTCCGCAGTCTTCTGAGCTGGTGACTGCTCGTCCTCCTTTTCTGGTCTTTTCCTGAAAAAGATGTTGGTTCAGACAACCTGGGACTCTCATCATTAACTCTACAGAAGCAACATCTGTTATTTTTTAGAGAAACCACACAGGCTCTAACAGCAACCTGCCACTGGGTGAAGAAATCTTTCAATTCAGGGGAAAAAAAAAAAGAAATCTTTCAATTCAGGAAAAAAAAACTAAAGCAAATCCCATTTATAAAGCAAAATTCTTGAAACTAATGCAAGCAGTAGCGTGACAAGCAGAGGGATAACACTGTGTTGCTCAGCTCCTGCACTGTGCATTATACCCAAGGAAGAGCATCTAGGATGGAGTGAGCTTTAATATAATTACCAAGCCGGCTCCAAACAGTATTTGGCACCTGCTTGCTATTTCTTGCTGTAGAATTGCTAGCAAAGCAGGCACACTGTTCAGGACAGCCTCTGGCTGAAGCAAAATCCACAGGTCAGGAGCCCTTTAGTTTCGTGTAGTCCCAAGTGAGATCAAAAGAGACTTTCCTAACAGCCAAAATGCCAAAACCAGCCAAAGGAGACGGGGCAAACACCACGAGGAAGAGACAAGCTACATAGACACTACCTGATTCCCGGGGGAGACCAAGAATCAGAAAACCACGTCTCATCTTGCTCCTCTTCACCAGTTCCATCCTTAGGTGCTTCATCTGTCTGATTAGAGAATAACGTTCATAGGGAGAGATTTAACAAGCCTAAGACAGAAGGTTTGCATTTCCAGCAAGCAAAGCTACCAAACAAGCTGCAGATAACGAAAAGCACAAGGACAGCTTAATTTCAAGGGCAGGATGCTTCACTCCGCAGTCCTGAAATTATTAGGACAGACTAATGACAGACAGCAAATGCTTGTCAGCGGCCACAGCAGTCTAATAGGAATGGTGCTCCAGAAATAAGAAACAGCATTTTGTTCCTTGATCAGAAGCAAGTCAGTGAACACAAGTTGCCTTGAAATAATCTCATTTAAAGTGGATTGTTCTGCGGATAGAAAAAAAAAAAAAAAAAGTAGTAAAATCCTCATGCCTTTGTGGAATACTCAAGACCACCAAAAAATTAGGCTAGAATAAAGGTTGATTGCCTGTAGCCTGCTTCGGATGCCTTTGAAATAGTAATTGATGTTCAGCATGTCACTGCATTCTTGTCTACCACTTTCCCACACTAGCGGAAAAAAATACTACTTTAAATAGATTTATTTAGCAAGCAATGTACAATATTCAGTACTTCGCCTCCAGACACCTCATGTAATCACAGCAGCTCCACAAGCTCATTTGTATGCAAGAAAAACAGGGCTATAATCAGCATTCCTGTTACATTAATGCTCAAGGTTCTCCCTCGGGACCTTTCTGCCCTCCCTTTCTAGGGTAGGAGCACAGTTTCGGTTGGGGCTTCAACAAATCACTTGTGGTTAACAACGTTCAGGCAAAAGATAACCTAGAAAAATAAATATCCTAGCTCAGTCTCCTGCACCAGAATGACCCCCGAGTGATTTCTAGGTGTTCACACTGCTATAATACCTTGGTGGTGTGAATGGCCTTGGGACTGCCCTGGGGACTGCTGCCACCCGGTCGCTTTTGTCCCTGTGTCCAGGGCACTGGCAATTTATCCTCCGGCAGGATTTGCTCCAGCTGTTAAGATTTTCAAGGTAGACACTCAACAATGCAGGTCAGAGATGCACACACAAACCCCCTGTGTTCTTTGCATTTAAGAATATTGCAGTTCTTAAGACAATTAGACCTCCCATTAAAACACAAACGTGATTTAACAGAATGTAACTAAGAGCCTGAAGTCATTTGCATTCCATAAGTGTGGAATAAAGCAATCCCTCTAGCTATCAGATGACTAGTTAATGATAAAGTAGAAGCTATATGCTTTATTCTTCATTAATAATCTTTTATCTACTTGTTTTGTGTTTTAAAAGCATGTGTATGTGTATGCACACATGGGTAAAATATGGACTATTAGAACAGCATCAGTGAACACTTATTGTCATTAGCTAGCATTTTCACAAAGAAATTATTCTTAGGGTGATTCTTAATATATCAAGCATGCATTGAAAGCTGTAAGATAGTCCAAACAAAGCAAAACTAAGTGGAGTTTAAAGCTCTGTTGCCACAAATGGACCCAGCTTCCTGCATTTATCATTGCCAGCAAGTCAAAATACAATATAACAAGAGTAATAGGAACCCAGTAAGAGTTCTCTTGGGAGATTCATGAAATGCTAGTTGCAAAAGCCCAACAAAACGAACACGTAGCAAGGACAGACACTTTCCTCTGCCATTATCTTAGCCAGGCTGTCATCTGCATTAGGCAGCAGGACTTTCTTGTGGCGTTCTGGTCCCTCCATGCTTGAAGGCTAGAATGGAAAAGAGAAAGGAGCAAGAAACACCGAGAAAACACACGCTTTCCCTACGTTAAAGATTAATATATTTCCCAATAGCATAACAAGAAATTACTTCTCCAGCACGGATGTAATAGAATAACTAAGTTAAATAATAAGTTTCTCTTTGAATAGTTTCCCAGCTGCTGAAACTACTGCCACAAGAATTTGCCTTCTAAGTCAAGGGGTAACTCAAGAGGTAAAACCCAGCGTGGCTGAAAGGGCGTCCACCCCACGGGAGCAGCTGCTGCAGATGCTCTTGGTGACCTTCGGCAAAGCACCTGCAGCTCCCTGCTCGGGAGCTCCTCAGGCCTCACAGCGGGTCTCCATCCATAAACCATGGGGAAAAGCACTTCACACCACCGAAGCGTTCTGAAGACCAAGGCTTTAAACTACCTAGTGACCATTTTTATATAAGAATGGAAAATACAAGGAGCTGCAAGTCCTAGGCTTCATTGATACCTATTTTTTTTTTTATTACAGTGCTAGTCCTTTTCAACCAAGCCCTCACTTAACACGTGCAGCACTAAGGACTGCATCCCAGTCCATGCTGCATTTTAAATATTCCGCTAAGCAACACCTACAATTAATTGAATGCCCCAGAAAATGAACTTCGTGCTCTTAAACACCTTAGCTCGAGAAAGAGGAAGGCAGACCACAGAAGCATGCTATAATTAGCTGATTGGCGGTAATTGCTGCATTTGCCATGATGTGAATACAAAGAGCATCAGTTTATATCAACTCGCAATTTCCCTCACTTAGCTGCAGATACATAAAATATTCACGCATTAGCAGAGTACTTACTTTACAATAGCCAGAGGCGCAGGCTGCTGCCACTTTGAAGTCTTTTGTTTCAAGCATGACTTGAGTATTTCCCTCTGAATGAGGGAGGAGAAAAACAAAAATAAGCTAGAGCCCTAAAGGAAGAGAATTCTCCCCAAACAGCTCTACCGGATTGCATAATTGGGCGCTTCAAGAAGGTAGAGTTTACATATTGCATCGCTTAATTATCCCCTTGGGCATTCCTTGGAGGGCTGCTTGGTTATGGATGTGGGTTGTGTGCGTGGAAAAGGATTTGCCATCACGAGCGGACTCGGGCAGGCACCTGCAGAAGGAGAAGCCACCAGTGATAAGCAGAGCCCTACGTCAAGCCACATCCAAGTCCCTAAGCTGAAGAAGTGCTTAGCAGCCCGTTCACCCCATGGGATAACACACCAACAAGGGAACAGCCACTTAGCCATCCTCAAAGCTTAATACAAGAAAAAAGAAGAGGAAAAAAAAAAAATCAGTAAATAACCTTTTTCCCTTTAAATCACTTTCAACCACTATACAAAGAAGCTGTGTTTGAACCAGCTCTGCTTTTGTTATGACAGCTGCTATCGTGTCAGCTTAGTCCGACACACAGCTGCCGGCTCCGTGTTTTTCCAAAACATGTCTAAACTGCTCGGGATTTTGGAACTCTCTTCCTTCAAAGCAGCAACAGAAGTCGCCCTTCCAAGCTAATTGCTTCAACAAAGCTAGACAGTCATCCCAGACGGTAAAATAAATGGCAAGCTGGGCTTGGTCTTTCAAGAGAGCTTCAAAGCACATCACAAGAGAGAAAAAAGGGGGAAAGCATTTGGTACAATTCCCCCAAAGGATTCCCAGGTTGAACATCCCAAGAGCTCCACCTCAGGAAAGACAAATCTGTTTTCTTTGGAGATTATTTCCATCACCTTGAAGGCCATACGGGAATGCTCAGGCAGACCAGAAAGCCATTGGGGTCAGCAGCCAGCGAGACAGAGGCCACCAGGATTGTCCTTAAGATCTTTGTCTAGTATCAATCTCCAGTTGAAGATAACAGACACACCGAGCAGAGTCACTGCATGGCTTTGCTGCAGTAAATATCACCGAGGGGGAGAGAGGGAACACCGCAAACCCCGGGATTTCAGGAATTCCTGGCAGGTTTAGCCTAAACAGACGGCAGAGGGAGTTGCTTTGTAATTCCAGGACAGATTGATTACAGGAGAGAAATGAGACTCTGTTGCTCTCTCCAAATGGCAACTATTCCAATTCCATTTTAAAAATGCTAACTATATAACATGGGTAATTCTTGATTTCCCAAGGCAAAAAAAAAAAGTTCTACTGTCACTAAACTGGTACTTTTTCACAACCTCCTTCCAAAAATAATTTCAGTTGATGCTCTGCACCCAAAGACCTTTTGCAGCATGTCCTTGGAAGGATTTAAATGCTATCTCTCAAAAATACTCAACACAAAGCAAAGAAGCTGTAAAAATAAGGAAGGAAAAGAAGGTCTTTACAAAACGCTCCGTACCGTCGTTTTTTTGCTCTTCGTTTTCCGAGCTCTCGCTGTCTTCGAGCTCATCATAGCCTGACGACACGCTCTGATCCATCAGCTGCAGCAGCTTGTTTTCATAAACCGTCCGCGTGGAAGCTGAAAGCAGAAGGAAAACTTACGCAGAAGGAAAACTCACGCTTCCACTGCTCCCAAAGTTGTCGTTTTTGGTCTTAGGTGAGCGTCCTTGAGGGCATTCAGCCCCTGGCGATACCCAAACATATCGATAACCAAATCGATACCCGGGGGGTTAAATGCGACTTCCCAGCCCGCATTCCCGGCGTGCGTACGCAGGACGGGTCCGGGCTCGGCTCCGTACAGGAGGAGCTGTTCCCGCAGCTCGCTGTCGCTCAGGCGTTGGACCTGGAGCTCCTCGGGCTCCGGCTGCTCCCGGGGCTGCTCCATCAGGATGCTGGCCGCAAACTGGGACATCGCGTCCCCAAGCGCCTCGGAAGCGAGAGATTCAGTACAAATATTTATTTTATTATTATTATAATTTATCAATTATTATGTATTATTATTATGTATTATTATGTATTATTCAGTGCAAATATTTATTGCCGTGTGAAAGAAATCCAGCAGCTTCCTGAGCCGTGCTTGTCTATCAAATGCGCAAGTGATGAACAAGCCTTGGGGATTGCTGTCACTGTTGGAATGGCTCCCAAATCCTTAGCAATTCCATCCCAGGAAGACTTCAACACCTGCCTACTCAGTCCTGTCATGCAGAGCTAAATAGGAAATCATAGGTGACGAGTCGCATTTAATTGGTGAATATGGGTAATGGATGCTTACAGCTAAGCCCAAATAAAAGATCAGCTACACAAACCACGAGGAATTCTCCAAAGCCAAAATAAAGGATTTAAACGAGCTACCCTGCTCTTCCACATCTAGTGGGATGAATCACGTAGAACTACATTACTGGCATTAAGTCACGTAGAACCACATTATTGCACAAATTGCCCAGCCAGAGAGATACAGAAGCATGTGTGGGGAAGCACGGGTGTCCCTCCAGCTCTCATTTCCCACGGCATTCCAGGCCCCTGGAATGGTTTGCCCCGTTCTTTGTGCTCTTATCTTGATTTGTTCACCCAGGGCGCCTCGGCAGCAGCGTTTTGCTTTCTTCCCTTAGCCCTCTCTTCAGTTCATGCTCTCAGCACTGAAGATATTCCAGCGGGATACGTCAGCCCAAGAAATGTGCACCCGGATTAAACACAGCTAAGTGCTGCGGCCACGAAGGGAGCTCCGACTGACGCGCATCTGCTTGGGCAATGTCAAGTGGACCCAAGCAGAGACCGGCTTTGGCAACGCGTTGCTCTCGCTCCCGCAGCGCATTTCCATATATATTGCACAGAGCAAATGCATCCCTTCCACCCCAGGAATATCGCACGCAGCAGCTGCTCCGTCGTGGTCTCTCGTGACCCGATCTTGATTACAACGTGTGCCATCCCCATCAGAGCAAAAAGCTCCAGGGAGCAGAGACCGTTTTCAGGAGCAAAAAGCCTTCCCCGTCTCCACACCTCTCGTCCGCTTCTCCTCCGAAGGCAAAAAAAAAAGGCTCCAGGTTTGCTCTTTGTGCCTTTGCACGTTGTTTTCTGGAGCCATATGCTCTCCCCACGCTGCTAGTGGACAAACCACCAGGATAAGATAAAATGGGACAATTCCAACGTATTCCCGTCGCCTCTGCTCCCATTGCCGGGTGGCTAGTGAGCGACAGATGGTACCTGCCTCCCAGGACACAAAGTCCAAGGTCTATACAAATATTAAGGGCAGATATGCGGATGAAAGGTGGTGCCGAAGGAGGAGGCTTCGTGTAGACAGAGCCCTTCCAGCAGCGCTTCTCTCTTCCTCACATCCTCCCTGAACACCAGGCAAGTTCCCCAGGAATTCCTCGACATTTAAAGAACATCAGCAAACAAAGGGCTCTCTCACTACAAGACAGCCGCTCATTTTAAAATAGTCCATGTAGCAATACATTGGATTTTCCGTAAGGTTTTTCCTCCCATTAGTGCCAATCGAATACTTTTACCTCACTAAGCTCAATCACTTAAAGGTAACATGCTAGACAGACCACCTCAGGGCGAAGCAATGAGGAATTTGCCCCCATCAGAAAGGAAAATAATAGTAATAGCAATAATAGTAATAGCAATAATAGCAATAATAGCAACAATAGCAATAATAATAATAATAATAATAATAATAATATTGCTCACCTCCTCACATGCTCAGCTCAGGCTGTGGTTGCTCCCGAAGGCAGCAGTAGATGTTAGGAGGGCGGCTGCTCCCTGGGCGCCCCAGCACAAACCATTAGCGACGGGTCCGCAGCATCACAAGCTGCCTCGGTAACCGTGAGGTCAGGCTCGATTGTGACTTCGCTGCTGCCTAATCAGAGAAGGTTCCTCAGGGGAAAATCCCGGGAAGACGCTGGGAAAGTCCTAAGTGTCCTCCATGGTTAAAAATTATAAGTAGCGTCTTTCACACAACATAAGGAAAATACCCATGAAAAGCGAATGTGCAGGTTTCTAGAGAAGCAGAATTTGGAGCCTTTAAGAAATAAGACCGATCCCTATAGACCATAGCGTAGAGGGAAGACGTATGGACTGGGGTACTCTCGGATACCAGGACTGGTTTAAACCACTAAAACACAGGGCAGCAAAAAGCCATTTCCAAGTGCTGATATTCCCTCAGCTATTGTACTAACCAAGGTCACAGAAGCTAGCTAATATCAGAACAGATTTTGGTGAGTAAAACATAAGAAATTCCTTTTGCAAAATGCACTAGAGGTCCTTTTCCTTTAAAACAGCCATATATATGTTCCTAAAGATTAGGAAAAAAAAATAGAATCATTTCCTAAGCAGCTGGCACTTAAACCCACATGCACAAGAGACCTTTAGGTTAAGGAGAACTTTTCATCAACGCAGTGACCTGCAGTGGCTCTAGAAGCAGCCAAACTCCAGCAGCTTGGGCAAGTTTAGTGCCTAGAATTGTTTTCTTCTGTCCTTGAGGGCAGCACCTGCATTAAAAAAAATAAAAATCATAGAGAATTTTCTCTTCTAAAGCTGATTTTAGGTTGCTACAGCACTCCTGGCAAGGGTAGGATCCCCTGGGTGATGATTCGCAAGCACCCAAATTTCACCAGCACCCATAAGGTGCCATTAATCTCCAGCTGCTCCAAGCCCAGGAGCTCCCCACCACCCACCCCAAGCCCAGGAGAAGAAGGGTCCCCAAGGGCTGAGCCCGGGGGAGAATTCCAACTGCAGGAATTCACACCCCCCTCCAGCTCCTTGGTGCAGTTTTGATCAAATTGCTGCCGTTCGATTGCTCCAAGAAAAAACTACCATGAATATAGCACGGTGCAAAGCAGCAGATCCTCTGTTATCCCCGCTCAGCAGCGCCCTGTCTCGGGGTGCGTTAGCCCAGACCCCTCCTCACCCCCTGGCACCCCCGAGGGTCCCCGCTCGATAAAATGAGCCCAGCCGGGGGCTGCCGTGACCCCGACGTGATTCGAACACGCAGCCTTCTGATCTGGAGTCAGACGCGCTACCGTTGCGCCACGAGGTCCCGGCGAGCGCCGCGCCAGCGCGCCGCCAAGAGCCTGCGCGCCGCGCATGCGCAGCGCCTCCCAGCGGCCCCCGGCGCGCCCACCACCCCCTCCCTTACCGGCCCCGCCTCCTTTCGAGCCGCCCGCCCCCCGCGGGCCGTACCACCTCCGGAGGGGAGGGGGGAGTTCGCGCCTGCGCAGCGCCGCCTGGCCGGCACCACCCGCCGCCTCCCCCCCGCAACCCCCCCCCGCTCGCTTGGGCTGCTCCAAGCGCGAGGCTCCCGTTTTTAAAGGGGCCGCCGGGGGCGCTGTTACATGCGCTGAGTTGGGCGGCCTGGGCGTTCTCAGCTCGGGGCCGGGGGCTCGAGGGAGGAGGGGAAAAGAAGGGACCTGATTCACGGTGGCCCTGGAGGGCGATTGGGGGCTGCGGACGTTCCCCCTGCGGCAGTTCGTGGCTGTCTGGTGGGATTTGGTGGCGCTCAGGGTGTTTCGCGAGGGGCTCTGGTGTCACCGCTCGCTCCTCCCGGCCCGAAATCCATGAAATCCAAGAAATGGGAGGCTCTGTGGCTGTCCGGAACTCTTTATTTTCCTTCCCACCCGCTCTCCCCCGATCCCAAACGGGGTCATTCCCCGAGGGAGCAAATCCCAATGCAAATCCCTGAGGGATCCTTAGGGAGCACGGGGAGCACCGACCCCGCCGGCCCCTTCGGACGAGAGCCGAGTGCTGGCGTGTGGAAAACGGGATAAAAACAGCTGGTGTTTACGGCTCCTGGGCCGGTGGCTCCCGCCCTGGCAAAAAAATAGGGTAAAAAGGGGCAAATTTGTCGCATCTCACAAAAGGAAGAGGCGAGAGCTGGTGTGTGGGGCTCCACACCGAGCCCGTGTCCGTATAAATAATGTCCCGTATAAATAATGTCCCGTATAAATAGTGTCCCGTCAGCACCCGGGCCGTCCCGCCGGATTTACAGGGGTGTAGGATGGAAGTCGGATGCGTGGCTTGGAGTTTGCACGTGGCGAGCTCCGGAGCGGCCAGGATGGGATAACGGGAGGACGCGCTCGGGCGGCGTCTGCGGCGTCCCGACCTGCTCCGATGTGCTCCAATGTGCTCCAGACTGTTCCAGTGTGCTCCAATGTGCTCCAGACTGTTCCAGTGTGCTCCAATACACTCCAATGTGCTCCAGACTGTTCCAATGTGCTCCAATGCGCTCCAAACTGTTCCAATGCGCTCCAATGCGCTCCAGACTGTTCCGATGCACCCCAACGTGCTCCAACATGCTCCAGTTTGCTCCAGTGTCCTCCAATGTGCTCCAATACGCCCCAACCTGTTGCAACGCGCTCTAGCGCCCGCTTTCCTGGCCCGGGAAAGCTCGGAGCTCGGCATGGCTCCGGCTGCTGGTGTTGCTGCAGGGTTTGGACACTGTGCCGGGCTGTGTTGGAGAGAGCAGAACTCCCCGCATCCCTGAATGGCTGCATCCCCGCATCCCTGCAGCCAGAGTATCCTTGCATCCCTGCATCCCTGCATCCCACATCTCTGCAGCCAGAGCATCCCCGCATCCCGAGCATCTCTGCATCCTGCATCCCTGCAGCCAGAACATCCTCGCATGGCGGCATCCTGAGCATCCCTGCATCATTGCATCGCTGCATCCAGAGCATCTCTGCGTGGCTGCATCCCCATATCCTTGCAGCCA
>VZSG01000358.1:524416-547275 GCA_013398315.1 Nothoprocta pentlandii | reverse complement strand
CCTCCTCCTCCTCCTCCTCCTCCTCCCGGCGCCCCTCGGCCGTGCAGGAGCCGCGGAGGCCGCAGAAGCAGGCGAAGGAGACGCGTGGCCGGCCCGGCACCGCCGGAGCCTGCGGGCACAGCGGGATGCGGCTCAGAGCCCCGGCTCCTTCCCGGAGAATATTCATGGAAATAGCACAGAGCTGAGGCTTTTTTGCCCTTCCCACCTTTATTTTTTAGTGGTTCTACAGCAAAAACGCCACGGGTGAAGCCACCGCACGGAGGCACCCTGGCACCCACAGTGTGACCTGGCCCCGGCTCCCGCCCGGCTGCTTCCCAACCCCTGGAAAGGTGGGAAAAGGAGCACGAAGGAGCGAGGAATGATGAGGATGGAAAGGCAGTGACTTTGAAGGGGGACTCGAGCCACCGGCTGCCGCGGGGCTCGACGAAGCTGGAGCGCCCGGCGCGGGGCCGTGTTTGTCACTGTCACGGTGACGAAGCTCTGTTGCCTGTCTTAACGGTGGAAAACACCTCTGGAATCCAGGAAAAGCAGCGGGACGGAGCCTCGGCCCAGCACTGCCCCGTCTCCGAGGGCTTGCAGCTCCAGTGCAGCTGCAGGGCTGCATTCGGCATGCACCAAGCGATGCGGCGACCGGGACTCAGTGATTCCCGGCACGTCCCCAGCCCGGCCCTGAGGGCCACCTGAATTCCGGGCGGGATGAGCACCCTCGGGGCTGGGATCCCTATGGGTCTGTGTGTCACGAGCAGGGCCAGGCCCTGAGCGGTGGCGCATCCGTCCCCACGTCCCCATCCTCACCCTGTGGCCGGGGACAAGGGCAGCTCCTGCTTCCCTGAGGACTCTGCTTGGCGGATAGGGATGCTCCAAGGATATTCCCCTGGCCATGGAAGCTCACCTGGTGCTGGCAGCGTTTCCAGGGGGTCCCGGCAAAGCCCCTGCGCAGCAGAGACCTCAGGGACACCCTCGTCCCGCGCATCCTTCCCGGCGCTGCCGGCGGGAGCCGTCCCACGATCCCGAGGAGCACGGCTGGAGCTGGAGCCGGTGGGAATCTCCTGCGGGACCTGCACGGGCTGGATAAGAGAGAGAAGGATTTGGCTTTGGCAGCAAAACCCATGCCCCTCCGTGCGGCCCCGGCGCCGCTCCGATCGGGGGCTCTTCCGAATGAGCAAATCCTCATTAAGAAATAATTCCAGCAGCCTGGTGAGTGGGCTTAATTCCTTTCATTTTGGCGGCTGGAGTTTAGCGGGGCTGATTTATGCGCCCGCTCTTGGGCTTTCCTTGGGGAAACTCGGGGGATTTCGCCCGTTCCCTCCCTCCGCACCCCCCTGAGTCACGGGATTGCAGCCGAATCTCAGCTTTCCTTACAGGATTACAGCCGAATCTCAGCTTCCCTTTTTTTTTTTGTCAATGACACTTATTTTTAGGGTTGCATTCCAGACCGGTGAAACCAGCTTGCAAGCCCGACACCTAATGACTCCAAGCTCAGGAAGTAAGGAGGAAAAAGAAAACCAAAAGAAAGCAGAAGAAGAGCAAAATTGCAGCCCTGCTGATTGCACCGGGCTGCTCCAAGCCGCAGTTTGCAGCGCTGGGAACATCGGGGCAAGGAAATGCAGAGCTGGAGCGGGTCCGGCTCAGCACGGTGCAACGTGGGACGTGCCAGCGCCGTTGGGGACACCTGTGGGACCCCGTGTCCCGGGCTGCAGCCTGGGATATTCGGGAATGCAGGAGAAAAGCCAGAGCGGCCGCTTTTTGGCGCTGGAAAGGATGGAAAGAGCCTGGGAGGGCCCTGGCCCCGGCTTCGGTGCCCCCCCTTTGCTGGGTGCCGGATCGGGGGGTCGCGGGGGACGAGGCGGCGCCGGGAGCTGCAGCCCCCCCTCCGGGCAGCCCATGGCTTTTCGCCCTACATGAGTTCGGAAGAGCAATCACATAGGAATAAAAAGCCATAGGCCGCAGCAGAGGGATCTACCGAGGAGGAGGAAAAGGGGAAAGGAGGGAAAAGCTCCCGGTCCTCCCGGATCATCTTCCATGAGTGCCCGGCTTGGAGCAGGGGCCCGGGCGAGCCCTGATCCATGTGCGGGACGCGGTGGGACGGGGGCGACGCTCCCATCCCGCAGCAGCGACGTGGGCGTGGAATTCCCCCCGGCATTCCCGAACCGGGGGGAAAACTCCAGAGCTCGGGATACGCCGAGGCGGGAGGCGAGGGGCAACCCGGGCGAGAGCCCCCAGGGAAAGGAGCCCGGGGCCGGGTACGGGCCAGGTATTTGTGCCCGGCGCCCGTAACAAAGGCGCTATTGAAGCTGCGGCCGCGCGGCGCCGGGAAGCGGAATCCCGCGGGATGCGCGCGCGGCCTTTGATCGCGCTCCCCCGCTGCCATGTGCATTACTCACGTCCTGCTGCTCCGCGTCGCTGCCCGCCGGGAAGGACGGGATCGGGGCCGAGGGACGGGCAAGCAGGGATGCAGCCTGGAATGGGAAACGTCCCGGCCGTGCCCGGTCCTGGCCGCGCTTTCCTTCCCTGTGGTCCCTGCTCGGCACCGTGCGTCGCTCCTCCGAAATCCGGCCCGGTGCAACCGGGCAGCGGTCGCAAGGGCTTCGCTGGGCACCAAAAGGGCTTCACAGGGTGCCCAGGTCCCTTCTGTGTCGGGCACATTCGAAGCCTCCCCAGGCTGCTTGGCCCTGGCATCAGTTTTCACGGCCCCGTGGGGACTCCCGCAAGCCAATCCCAGCAGGGATTTCCGCATGGCTGAAATCCCGGCTCCGTGGGACCCCCGAAATTCCAGGGGAGAGGCACCAAACGCGCCAGCGCCTTCCGTGACTTGCGGGGTTGTCTCCACTCGGCTGCCTGGAGCAAACTGGCCGCATCTCCCTCGGAGGAACCAGGCACAAAAGGACCCTAAATGAGCGGAAACGGCACCAAAACAGACGTCCCCGTCACCGAGGGCTTTCCGTGCAGCTCCCAGCGCCGGGGGCTCCGGTGCCTATTTTGACCACTGGCTCCAGGATCTGCCAGAGCTACCGGCCACACTCGTAGGGCGCCTGGTCTTGCAAGGTCTCCAGGGGAGATCTTCATAAAATCTCCAGGGATTTGGAGAGCGTTTGTCACTGCACTTCCCAGATTCCAGCATCGCTGTGTCCTCCTCAGACTTCATCGGATTTTGGGGGTTCACAGAGACATCAGGGCTCAGGGAAGGAGAACGAAAACTTGACCAAAACAGCCAAATTTTGCACATGCTCCTGAAGCCACGGGCACCTTCCCAAAACCAGGACCGGGAGGGTGCCAGCGGGACCGGGGCAGGCAGAAGGTGCCGCCAAGGCTGCCTTTCTCCATGAGCGTCCGAGGATGCTTGCTTGGAAGAGCAGAGATGTCCTTGCAGGAATGCGCAGGAGGATTATTTTGCAAATCCAGTCGATTTGGACCAAGTGGCCTCTTGTTCTAGGCCTGCTTAAGCCCCTGGTTTCAGTGCACGGAGCCTGCAGAGAAGCCTGGGTGTCGCTGCCAGGTGACACCACAGAAGAGCAATGTCCCCAAGGCTTCAGACTTGGGGTCTGGCCCACAGCGGCCGTTTCTCCAAAAAGCAGGAGCGCGGTGGTGCGTGGCCTTCTCCGCTGGGGACATCCAGCACCTCGCCAGTGCCAGCGTGTCCGCCTGGCCCCGTGCGTTTTCCTGCCACTTGGAAGATGTTTCTCCTCTCGGGAGGTGTCAAACTTGTCCCCAGCTGAAGGTTTCGTGCCCAGCTTGTGTTTTTGTGCTGTCTCACCTGCTCTTCCCACCAAATCACACATCCAACCTCCTCTCCGGTCCAAGGCGATGCAGATGTGAGACATTTGGGCTTCCCCTCTGCTGGCCCTCCCTGCTGCCAAACATTTGTCACCTTCTGCGGACAAGTCACCGGGGACCCGATGCCAGAGGTGTGTCACCGTGGCAAGGTGACATAAGGTGCCACCTATAAGGTGCCACCTATGCGAAGGACGGTGCCATTGGGTCCCCCTCCGTGGCTGCACAGGGTGATGAGGGTCCCTCACCCATCACCAGCAATGAGCCACGGTCCCCCCTGGGATGAGGACAGGAATTGTGGGGACACGGGGACACCGGAGCTGCTGGGTGCCCCGTGGCTGCACTGGGAGCTTCCCCAGCCCTTGGTAGGTCCCAACTGCTCCAAGCCCCGCTGGGTGCACACGTGTGCATGCACAGCCCTCACCATGGGTGCCCAAACCCTTGCACAAGCCGCGGGACCCGCTGGGTTCCTCGCCCTGCAGCACCCCCATGCCCCAGCACCCAAACACGCGTGAAATAACAGCCGGAATCAAACAACACCCAGATCAAGGGAATTCCTCCCGGAATCTCCCTCCCTTTTCCGGCCCTGCCGCTCCACGCACGCCCCTCTCCCTACCTGCGCCCGGGATTAGCTCATCGGGAGGCCGGGAAGCTCCAGGCTCCCTCTCCAGGCAGCAGCCCGGAGCTCTGAGCTGCGAGTTTCCAGCCCCAGGAAGGATTTTGCCAATGCCTTTTCATCGCCGCGCTGAGCTCGCCCTATTGCACCGCGGCTGCTTTGCTTCTTTTTTTCCCCTTACAGGATTCAATCACATTCAGCAAGACACAAGCACTAGCAAATCTGCTCTTAATGCTCCAGTTCACACTCATGAGAAGGGAAAATAAAAGGCTTCCGAGCTAAGCAGAGTTCAGCTCTCCCTCTGCCTCTAATCCGGGGCTGCTGCGTGGATTTTATGCACACAAAATTCAGCGCAGAGGTGTCTGTGCCCGTGCACATACCCAGCCCTACACCAACACTTCGCTTTGGCTGTATGGGGGTAAACTAGGTGGAAAACTTATATTGCCACATATATATATGCACATAGGACCGTACTTCATGTGCAGGATCACTCCTACAAGTGCACGTTTCCTGCTGAAACACGGCAGCTAAAGAGCCCCAATGTAATCCAGCTGATCTAAGTGCACTAGCGAGTGCTGCCTATAGACTGCCTGTCAAAATAGGTAACGTGAATACACGCAAATACATCTATACATCCTCGCCAACGTTCACTGATGCCTGCGGACTGATTATTCCTGCCTAAAACAAAGGGAACTTTTCTTTACCCCCCCCAGCTAATGACTATATCTCCACAAGAACATAATCATTGCAAGACTCCACAAGAACATAATCATTGCAAGCAGATGTCACACAATGGCTAAGAGCGCGAATATACACAGGTACCCCCGTTCACATACACACACACGGACGTATTCCCAACGCCTACAAGCAGAAAAGCACGCCCGGCGCAAGGAATTCCCTCGGCTCCGCTCCCCCGCGGACGTTACCTGCACGGTGCAGGGATGCGGGCCAGGCACGGCTGCGGCTGGGCGGTGAGCACTGCAGGTGCCCGCGCGCGCCGGGCGCCCCGTGCAAACGCCCACCGCAGAGCGCGCGTGCATGAGCGCATGCACTGCTGCCTGCCGCCTCGCTCGCCCGCCAGGACTTCAGACAAAGAAACGAAAGAGAAAACCGCCCTCTTACTTTTTCCTCCTTTTCCTTTCCCCCTCTTTGCTCTCCCTTCCCCGCCGCCTCAGGCTGGGGATGCGATGGGGACTGCAGCGATGGAGCGACGGGTTGGGAAGCGCGCGCCGAGCGCGGCCGCGGTGGAAGGAACAAAAGGCCAGCGAGCAGCGCCCAAGAGGGGTCTTCCTAATTGCCCGGGGGTTGCGTGGAGGCGGGCGGCTCCGAGGGGCCTCCCTCCCGCGCCGCCTGGCCCCCCGCGCCAGGACGTTAGTGCAGAGATTATCCGCCCCGCCGGCACGTCCTGCATCCGCGATGCTGCGCCGGGAGAGGCGGCTCTGCATCCCTGCGCCTGGAAAACCAGCTCGGCATCCGTGCGCCCGGGAAGCCGGCTCCGCATCCCTTCATCCGGAGAAGCCATCGCGGCATCCGGGTGCTGCACCCGGAGAGGCGGCTCGGCACGGCCGCGCCGGGAAAGCCGCGTCCCTCTCCTCCCTTTTCCGCTCCGTCCCGGTCCCTCCTTCTCAAGGCAGACACAAAAGAGATCCTGACCGAGGAGGGGAAGTGTTGGGCACTAAGGAGAAAAACAGAAGGAAAAAAAAAAAGGAGGAGAAACAAGCCTCAGGTCGTGCTTTGGGCAGGCGGGGACATTAAAAATAGCTGGGATAGCTCAGAATGGGATGCAGCGTTCCCGCTGTAAGGAGCGCGGCTCGCGGGGCGAGCGGGATGCCCGGCTCCCCCGCGCTCTCGCCGTCTGCCCGTCCCCTCCACGCTGCTCTGCACCACGGATCCTTGTGGGAAAGGGCATTTTTCCGCTGCCAGGGGCTGTGGACACACACTGGGAGTTTTCCACCCCGGAGCGGAGCTTTTCCCTGATCGCTATGGCCACATGGGTGGCTTGAGCTGGAATTAAAGCCACCGACCCACGTCCCGGCTCCCCTGGGCTTTGCAAAAGCAGCGACAAGTTGAATCGGTGACTTTTTCTCCCGTTCACTCCTATCCCTTCGCTTCAACCCCTAAACCCCGGATCGTCAGCGTGATCCCGTGGGGATTTAGCAGCATTCAGACCCATAAAACGAGACAGTTCTGGGGACCCCCTTACCCACCAGCAGCAGGAAAAGCTCCGAAGGGCCCCAAAAGCGGAGGGAGGAGGACGGCGGCAGCCGGCAGGGAGAGCCACCTCCGAGCCCCGCGCGGCCCCCTTGGGCTTTCTCACTTATTTATTTTTTTAATTGCCTCAGCACCCTGCATTTGCATAACCCCCACACCGCCGCGCGGCACCGCTTTCGCTCTGAGCTAATAAACAGACGACCAAAATAAATGTGTCACATACGATTTCCTTCCATATATATATACTCACATATATATAGGGCTTTTTCCATATATATATGTGTTCTTTTGCTCCCGGTGAGTGAGCTACCACCGGGAAACGCTGCTGCGGGTTGAGCTCCATGGGAGCGAGCGGGATGGGAGCGCTCCGGAAGGGTTGAATTCCGCACGTTCCTCTGGCTGCAGCTTCCCACAGGGCCTCCCCAAAGCAGATGGGGGCAGCTCCATCACAAATGTGTTTTTTCCACACACCTGAGTGGCCTCCTTGGCTGCAGACCCTCCATGCCCAGGGTTTGGGTGCGTTTTCCCTGCCCCGACCGAGCGCAGGGGTTTCCTCTGTCCCCAAATGTCCACTTTAGCCCTCGGGGCTCCCTCGCCTGCAGCGGAGGTGGCTCCATCTGGGAAATTAGCTCCCCAAAATGAGGAAAAGAACAACGGGTTTGCACCAGATACTCAGGCAGGCCCATGGAGGTGGCATGGTGGGGACAAGACGGCCACCACCGCCACCACCATGGCCACCAGGTGCCAGGCAGTGCCCCTACCCTGGCACTGGCTGCATTTGGAGCGATTTTTCCTAGAAAAGGGCTAAAATGAGCAGTGAGAGGAGGAAGTCGGGTGGGAGAAGCTGAGGTGAAGCAGGGCCACCCATTAGGGTCAGATGAGGACAGAGGGTTGTCACCCATAGCAGCCACAAGGCAGAAACATGAGAGGAAATTGGGTGGAAATTGGTGGGGAAATTGGGTACAAATGTGAGGGGAAAGAGGTGCCCAATAGGAGCAGAGGGGCGGAAAGAGGAGGGGAGAGGAGACCTGCATATAGGGACAAGCCCCTTGAGTGGGGAGGGGGCTGAGGGTCAAGGAGGGTCCCCATGTGTCACTGCAGGTGTGTGGAGAGCAGCAGGGCTGCAATGGAGCCAGCACAGCACCCCAACCCGCTCCCCTTCCTCACCCCTTTCCCAGTGTAGGGCAGGGGGTCCAGGCTGCCTGCCCTGGTGATGACAGAGCCAGGCAGGCGGTGGGCAGGGATGAGAGGGCCAGACATGCCAGGGCATGTAAATATTCCCTAAATCCTCCTCCCTGGCAGCACTGCTGCATGCACTTGCTCCAGCTTTGAGGAGCAAGCCCATCCGAGCGGCCTGCCTGTCTGCAGCTGATGGCTTAGACCAAAGGTGGAGAGATGCTCAAGATGCCTCTCGTGCCCTGTCTTTTCATCTTGCTGTGCCTGTGAGGGGCAGATTTCTCATCTCTCCTGTTGCACCTGTGTGTGGGGACTTAAGAAGCTGCAGCACTGAGCTCTGGTACGGCGGCCTGCGGCAATCTCCCCATCTGCGTGACTGCTGGTGCCCCATTTTGTGGGCCAAACCTCCTCCGAATGGGCTAGTTGGTGGAAGAGCTCTTGGTTTCTTTGCAATGCTCTCTTGAACATTGCCGGGGGCTAATCCTGCCCCTCTCTGTGGAGGTGCATGGCTTGGAGAGAGCTGTGAATGGGAACTGGTTGCATGGTGTCAATACAGGGGGTACCTGCTGCCTCTGTGTCCCCCAGCACTTGCCACCGTCGGAGCACCAGTAATGACAGAGCTTTTCCCCAGCTTTTGTCCCCCGCGTCCTCTCCGTCGGGAGCACGAGTGGCTTCGCATCTCCTTTTCGATTTATTTTCACAAGGAGGGAGGGAGAAGGAGTCACATCCTAATCTGGCAAAATGTCAGGGAGTGATTCAGAGAAGAGGCGAGCGGCAGCCCACACAGGAGAGTTGTTTCTGCTTCCCAAATGTCAGCGTGTCCTTTAATTAAACGCTGATTAGCAGGGGACGTGCGCCCCGGCGCTGGAGCCGGGGCCGCTGCCGGTAACGTCCTCCAGAGAGGTGATGCTTCCTGCTGCCTCTGACCCAGGGGAGGAGCAGTTCCTTTTGGAGAGGAGCCGAGGGAATGCTGGAGAAGTGGGAGAGCTGCAAGAGGCACCTGGGACGGGGAGAAGCAAAGAGCAGCCTATGCTGGGGGCTGCACAGCGCATGGCATCCTACTGGTGGGTGCTGGTTCACCCACTGGTGACCGCAGAGACCCTCTTGCAATGTGGTCTCCACTGCCTTGTCTCGCCTGTGAGCTGTGCACAGCTGGGATCGTGCCCGGGGTTTCTGTTTCCGCAGGGAAGCGCTGTTGAATTCAGTGAAACCCGTGCGAGCCTTGGTGTGAATGCTCTTACTTCAGTCTGAGCGGCTCTTTTCTTCCTCAGCTTCTGTCGTCCTATTTTTAATTTCTGCCTAAGCCAGGCGGGGATCTTGCCACTGCATTTGGGGTTTCCAAAAACACCACCTGCACCCAAGAATAATGTCCCTAAGTCTCAGCAGCTACAATGCCCCTTTTTTTGTCCCCTCATGCGTGTGGCGCCTTTGAAGTTCACAGGGGCTTTATCCTCAAGGTTAGGAGGGCTGGGCTGTGCTCTGGGCTTGTAGGCTGGTCTGCACTGCAGGAGTGTGGACAAGCCCTCACTGACCCTGAAAATGGGCAGAGAGCAGCATCCTATAGAGATACCCAACCTGGAAGGTGGCCAGCCGTGTCATGCCGTGGTTTTGGGGACAGTCATGATGCTGTCCCCAAAAGCTGGGGCTGGTTCCTGCAGCCCAGGGCTGGTAGAGTGGGATGAGGGGTGGGAAGGACCACAGGGATGTGCAGGGGATGAGACCAGAAGCTGTCCCTTGGGCTCTGGATAGAGGGTCTCAGCACAACTGTCGCTTAGAGCACTACTGGGCTCTGCCCTAAGCCCTTCGGGAAGATTGAGACCCCACGGCTCCTCATGGGGAAAGCAGAACCAAGCGCTCCACTTGCTATCTAAAACCCAACTCTTGGTGCAGTGGGTGCACTGGCAGCTGGCTGAAACTCATTGCAAGGGCCAAGCACAGGGCTGAGCTGTCTTAGCTGCACAGAAGTGAATAGAGATGCTCCACTCCCTAGACCTTATAGGAACTTTAACCTTGGGCAGCCTCCTTCAGAACCATGTCCATAGACTGACCTGCACAAGCCAAGCCTGCCCAAGACACTGCAGGGCTAAAATCCCACAACAGACAAAGCCAAATCTGAAGAAATAGTTTGCAGTTAGTCACAATTGTCAGTGCAGGGGCTGACGTGTGAAAACCTTTCTCATCGCCCCAACCTATTCTGCTCTTGCACATTCGTGCCCAGTTCCTGCCCAAAGTCTCCTCTCCCTTTCTGTGTCACCTTGCAGCACCTGGCAGGGACTCGAGGGCTCTGCCCTCTGCTCTGGGAACATCGGCTCTTGGTGCCCTGTTTCCCCCTTGCCATGTCCAGCTCACAGCAACAAGTGTTTGCTCTGCAGGATCCCGCAGCGATGCTGCCTATTCCCAAGCGCCACCTTACGGCATCACCTCCAGGAAGAGCTTAGCAGATCTTTATATTGGTACAGGCACGGAAACAAGCCCCACTCTGGCATCCCAAGGGATGATGGAAATGGCCACTGGGAAATAGAAGGGCTGGCTGAGAATATTCGGGTCTTGGTTCCCTGTCTCCTACTAGTTCCAAGGATGGGGTAGACAAGAGCTGTGAATTTAGCCTATGCACATGGCTGTTCTCTCTGAAAACCACAGAAATCCCTCCAAGATAATCACAAGCTGGGCAGGTCCTGGTAGCTGCGGAGAGGAGATGCCCACAACCCCCCTCACCTCCTAATTCTGCTGGATTTGGCTGAGAAAAGAGCACTGTTTGTAAACATGAGAGAAAATAATGCAGAAATCCTGGGGCCAGCCTGCCCTTACTACCTCCCACATGGCAGTGGGAAATAAGTCACTTTTTTCTATTTTCTATTTGGGAAATAAGCCGCCAACCAAGGGATTTTGTAGCACGGGTGTCATCATCACCCTCTGCCTCCCCAGCGATCCATCCAGGATTGGTCCGGGAGCCCTTCATCCTGCTGCCCTGGTGCCAAGAAGCAGCTCGTGCCTCTTCCCAGCCAAAAAGGCTCCTTCCCCAGCCTGGCAAATGACAGTCCAGCCTCGTGTGACATGAACGATGCCAAGAGCAGAGCCTTTCGTCAGGCCTCGGCAACGAGCACCCGGCTGTGCTGGGATGCTAAAATCCCGGCGGGAATTGAGTCAGTGGAAGTTGCTGCCTCTCTGCCACCCGCTTTCCCTTCCCTCTGCTCCCCTGGGAGTACCAGGGAGGATGATGCTTGTCGAGGGAACTGCATCTTATTGCATAGCGGGTGCTTGCACGTGGAGCAGGGGCTGTCCCCAAGGATGGCTCTTACCAGCGTGGATCCCTGCTCAGTGCCCAGGGCCCATCAATCCAGCAGGGACAACCAGCTCTGTCCTGCTCATCTCCCCCTGTCCCACCTTGCTGAGCCTCTGCTCTTGACCTCGGCACCTGCAGGGCCATTGGGACAGCCGACACGACGTGCCCCGCGTGCAGAGACTGCAGCAAAGTGCTTTGCACTGGGAGAGGACATAGCAGGAGGGGTGGCAGCGGTGGGAAGCGGGAAGAACCATGTTGATGGAGCCGGATTCCCATATTCCCCCTGCTGCAGAATTCCAGCCTGCTCTTGGTTTGCATCCCGAATGCAATCGCTTTTGGGGCCCTGGAAGGCACGTACCTCTCTCAGCAGCCGGCCGTGCCGGGCTCGGTGTCCGTGCTGTCTGCCTGCCAGCAGGCCCTTCCTTCTGCTCACGCTGAGATCATGTTTTCCTTGAGCACCGAGGTAGCTAAAAGCCGCAGCTTAAGGACTCGAGGCGGGTGGATGTGGACGGACTCAGCGGGCACGGAAAGCAGCCATCGGCTCTGCCTCCCTGGCTGCTCCGCCAGTGGGTTAGGCTGAACGAGTGCCATCCTTCCCCTCCGTTCCCCTGATTTCCCCATTAATGTCCTTCCTTGTAAAGGAAGGTGGCAGACGGAGGCGAGGTACAGCCTGGGTCTGAAATCCCACCAAGGCAGCGCGTGCGGGACCTACCCGCCGTCACGGGCGCGCTCGGGCAGGTGCAAATCCTGCCCGTGCTGCTCGGCATATGGTGGCTGATTTTTAATTTCCTCAGGATGAGACTTCTTATGGTGACTGGCAGGTTTCTCACGGCGCTTTGTGAGGCCTTCGACGAACCCCTGGTAGGTCCTTGTGTGCCAAGAGGCCGTATGGGCTGGACGAGGCTGCAGCTCCTGCTTCCTTCTTGTTAAAGACCAGCCTGTCGGAGCCCCGGCAAAGAGGGCGAGCTCGAGGTGCCAGCGTCGCGCAGTGACACTGCATCGTATCGTGATGCTGCATCGTACCATGACATTGCATCGTACCGTGACGTTGCATCATATCGTGACACTGCATCATATCGTGACACTGCATCATATCGTGACACTGCATCGTACCGTGATGCTGCATCATGCCATGACACTGCATTGCACCATGACGCTGCATCGTATCAGCGTCTCCTGTTGAGAGGCTTTTCTTCTCAATTCTAGCCACTTTTTTTTTACACAAACTCAGACCCTCAATAACACGGGGGCTTTGCCCACCTCTTTGCCCGATCCCTGTGTGGTTACAAAGGACTGGGCAATGTCTCTCGGCTAACGGTTATAATTTACAGCACCTTGTACTGTGTTTGTGGGTATCAGCCTCAGGTCTGTTCACTCTGCTTTGCAGATATCATCCTCAGGTGTGTTCACTCTTCTGCATTAGGTATTTATCTCTCACGGGAAGAGCTTTCGGGCTGCAGACTGTTCAAACTGAGATTTGGCCAGGTCTGAGCACAAATGCAGAATTTTGGCCGGGTCTGAGCACAAATGCAGACCAAAATTCTGCTCGGCTCTTCTGAGAACTTCCGAATTTATGCAGTATTTGGAGAATTTATGCAGGTGGGGGAATATCCTCGTTTAGCTGCCTTTTGTACCAGCAAGGCAGGCCCCCAGTGCAGAAGCAGCGTGGCCAGCAGGGAGCCTCGTGTCTGCTGCAATGCGAAGCAGCTGCTCCCTCCGTGGGGATGTTTTCACACTTCCATTTCTAACCCAATTCTGCCACATCCCAGTGCCGACCGCTGCAGCGTCGCCCTTGTCCCCTCACGATCGCGCCGCACTTCGCACGTAGGGAGCGTGGCAAATGGATTTGCCACCTTCATGGACTTTGTCCTTTAACAAAAGCCAGAAGTATTAAAAATGTAATCGCTTTAAGCTGCTGCTGTCACAACACCATGCTGAGTCCCGCTTGTGACTAGCAAACAGCATGAATCATTCACCTACAGTCTGGTTCAGCCCCAGAGGGGACCTGGGGACAGCAGATGCTATCGGCGGTGGCATCTTGGTTGGTCCTCAGTCAAATCTGAGGCTGCAAGAGCATCCTGTTGGCTGGGAGAACTAAGGGTTTTGCTGCGTGTTTGATGCCCAGGATGCAGCTCTGGGCGGCACCTCTGGATCTGGGGACCTCCTTTCCCAGGGTTGAAGCCTTTGGTGCCCTGGCTATGGGAAAACCTCCAGGAGCAGGTGGAGCTGCTGGCAAAGAGGCCCTCCTAATGCTGCTCAGATGAGGCCGATCCCATCAGCTCGGTGCTCTGCTGAACCTGGGCAGGTTCTTGCAAAACTGCAGCGTGATGCCCAAAACCTGATGCTCTCACAGTTAGCAGTGTGGTTACACTGCACTTGCTGCTGGACGGACACAACGTACACATGCCTGGCTGCAGGGGTCTGCAGCTTTTCAAGTTATAGGAGAGTTTTAGGTCAGCTGTAGTTAATTTTGAGAAAACCAGTGACTGCAAAACACCCGCATTGAGTTGGATTTCTGCAATATTTGTTGAACTTTATGAAGGACGGAGGTAATAGCTGATTTGTCCCTCCTTGGAGGAATCTGAGCAAGATACAGCAGCCCTAAAACACAGTGATATTATAAGAGCCATTAGGTTCCTGTAAAGCGTTGCCAGATTTTTAAGTGTCTTTCCAAAGTCTACCCACTAGCGGGCAGCAGAACAAGCAGTTTTTAATGGGACAATTGAGGCATTGCAACAGAGTTATACGAGAGGAATCATTGCTTTAAATATATTTAATGTGAAGCGTAGCAGTGGTGGCCTGGAACAAACCCACAGAAGTGTCATCCTGATCCTGTGCAACAGGCAGCCCAAACTTCCCTGGTAGGAAAGTGGAGGGCGAAGGTTTTTCCTTGAGTTGCTAAAAGCCCGAGCAATTCCTACAGACACAGAGATGACTTGCCCAGGGTTTGAGACAAAACTGACGGCAGAAGCTGGATGGGGACCTGCGTGGGGTGACGTTTTTCTTTCCTGCAGCACTGGGCAACCCTTTTCATAGAATCACAGCATGGTTAAGGTTGGAAGGGACCTCTAGAGATCGTCTAGTCCAACCTCCTGCTCAAGGGACACCCAGAGCATCACGCTGTGGATGCCCAGCAGGAGCGGCAGCCCCAGCAGAAGGGGCTCTGCAGCTCCCGCTCGCCCCAGCTTTGGTTTCTGGAGGTGCTGCTGAGAGGAGAGGGTGTCCGGCCCTTTTGGCTCCGCTGGGCTGCACGGCTGCAGCTCCATGCTTCCCGTGCAGGCGTTTCTGCAGAGGGCCACGAGATGGAAGCATTTTCCAAAACCTGCAGCGCCCTGGGAAGGGCGAGGGGGACCTGCTTCTGATTTGAGCAAGGGGGGACACGGCAGCCCCTGAGGTTGAGTGGGCTGAGCCCCATGGCTGAGAGGAGCAGGAGCGGGAGCAAACAGAGCTGCAGCTCTCAGGGCAAAGTCCTCTCCTGTGTCCTCTCCTGCACCTCATCCTGCTGCTCAGAGCACGTCCAGGAGCCCGCAATTCCTCCCTGCTTCCCATGTGCAGGGGGGAGCATGGACGGGGCCTGTCTCTGCTCCCTTGGGAGGCTCCAAAGTGCTCCCAGCAGTGACCAGGTAAGCAGCCAGGAATAGGGCTTGGTGCTTGGCACAGCCTGTGCTCAGCCCCGCTCGCCACCCTGTGCCCTGGCTCCAGGACGGAGCCACAAACATCAGCCGTGTCTTATCCCGATGTCCCCGGGTGCACAGGAGCCGCCGGCACCAGCAACAGAAATAGTTTACACGTGAGGAAGCTGAGGCACAGGCAGGATGAAGGCCTGGCTGCCGCTGAAGCAGCCCCGAGCTCAGCTCGGACGCGGAGGGTCCCGCGCTCTGCCCTGCTCAGATTCCCACGACCTTGGGCAAGTGGTGTCACCTTCCCGGCTCGTGACACGGCCGCCCAGCACTTCCTTATTAGCTGTGGGCGTGCGGGGCTAAACAGGGTCCAAAGCTGGGAGCAGAGGGGTGATGCACCCGGCTATCCCAGCCCTGCATCCCTCCGCCCTGCCGGCCAGGGCTGCGGGGTCCTTTCCAAGCAGCAGGAGCTTTTTCCCATGGGATCTGCAGTCCTTTGGTTCCTTCCCCCGGGTCCACAGCAGGGGAGTGATTTGGTCGAGCGCCCCTGTATGTGACAGAATAAATGCACAGAGTCCGGCTAAATACGTAAAAGCGCCTTGACATTCAGCTTTCCCTTGTGTTTGTTTAATAAGTAAACAGCTAAAAATAAGCTGGTTATACCCAAGCGGCTTGAAAATAGCATTAAACCGAGGGAGTTAAGGCTGTGTGCTGGGTAGTAGGATGGGTATTTTCCTCTCAGCTCGACATCAAAGTAGCTTTATGGGCTTTATTTTCTTTTGGCTTGAATCAGCATGAACACGGGGAGGATCGGGCTCAGCATCTGCAAACACAGACCTCTTCCCTGGTGCTAATTGATTTAATCTGTGGGACAAGAGCAACAGAGCAGACTTGCCCGGAACAGTCCTGCCTTAGAGCTGTGTTTTGGTTATTTTGGAAGTGCCTGCGTTAGTCTAAAGCAGTGGCACCACCGGGTGACTTATGGGGATGTCTGTGCGGGATCCCCGGGGCAAAGCAGAGCGAAGGGGGAGCAGAGCAGAGCTCCAGGGCTGCTGGAGCCCCGAGGACGGGGACAGCCCTGAGCCAGGACACCATGCCCCGGTTCCGAGCGTTTGCACAGGGTGCGTGTGGATGGGATGCGCTGGCTCCCAAGGGCTCCACTGCTCCTGCAGCTGCTTCAGAAAACTGAGATCCAGCCGAGGGCAGGATGAGGCTGGGACCTGGGGAGTGCCCTTGCTCAGGGCCACCTCATGCACAGAGCGGTCAGCAGGTGTCAGTGAATCCGGAGCCTTTTCCGGCTGGAAGGAATCACCAGGCCAGTGGCTCTGCAGCCCGCCGGGGAAGGCGGCTCAGGCTGCCTTTGCAGCAGGTGAGCAGCACAGGACTTGGCGTTGCCATTGGAGCACTTGCTGCCTGGGGAACTACTGCGGTATTGAAATAATCGGTGCTTTCAGCGATGCTGATGCTGCATGTTGTCCCCAGAGAGTGCTAGGCAGGGAGCTGCTGTCACCAGCCTGCTGGGGACTCTCTCCCGCATGGATTCATGAGCGCCAGGTAAAGCAAGTCCAGGTCTGCACCCTGGAATCCCATCCCTGTCGGCAGGGATTCCCTTTCCCTCCCCAGCCTGGAGCAGGGCCTCTCTCATGCCATATCCTCCCCCCAGGGTGCCTAGGAATGGGTTTTCCCATGGAAGAGGCTATTGAGACTTCCCACCAGGAATTTCTCTCTGCTCTTGGTGGCTTTTGTTGCAGATGCTCCTGTGGGGCAGCAGCGACTGCCCTGGCAGCTCCCCTCGGATCCCAGGAGCTGCCGTTCTCCTGGCTTGTCCAAGAGGGAAGAACTTGCTCACAGGATGTGGCAGCTGGATCTGAGATTTTCCTCTTTCCAGCTACCTCTTCCACCATCTGCTCCCATTCCCTAGTTGCAGCAGCAGCAGTGGGGGGGTGTAGACCCTGAGCTGGGCTGGCACGGCTGGAATGGGACTGTCCCCATTCCCCTTCCAGACCCAGTGTGTTTCCTGGCCGTACCCCTTCCGTTCCCCTCCTCTCAGGGATGCTTGGCTCTGTGTCTATCATGCACGTGCAGTCCTGCTGCCCTGCGCTTCGCTGCCTCCCTTGGCTGAGGTCCTTACACACATCCCCTGGCTCATGCACGCTAAAGTTTCTGTCTGCATGCATGTTTTAGGAAGCCAGAGCTGGGCTGGATCCCTATTTGGGCTGAAAATAGCTAGCAGGCTGGGCAGGGAGCCGCAAATCCTGGCTTAGCGTGTTGAGGTTGTTGCTCATCAGCAAGGGAGTCCCCTTTTTGGTGCCACCCAAGCTGTTCTGGCTGGATAGCAGCCTGCTGAGGTGCCTCTTCCCTTTGCATCCAACCACATATTCCTTATTCCTATGGCATGAGGCTCGGAGGAGTCCCTATCCTGCAACCAGACCTCCTGCACTGCCTAGGCCAGTGACTGCACATGGCAACTAGCTGCAAAGCCGCTTCTGACGCTCCTTCCTTGACCATTGGGTGTTTCTTGCATGGCTGGTCTAGCACAAATAGGAACTCCCACTTGCTGTTGGCCAAAGCACCCAGCACTCTGGTGTTTCCAAAGCACACCGGACAAGAGCAGCGTTTGATCCGGTTTGTTTGCCCAGCGCGTTCCCCTGCAGTGCTCTAACCCCAGCATTCCTTGGTCCCGAGCAGGAAGCGGAGATTTAAGCTGCTTGGGGCACTTAGTCATCTCTTCCCATCAGGGAGGCTGCTCCCTGCGAACCACCTTGGAAAAAGAGAAGCTTGTCAGCGAGCCAGTGGGAAGAGAGATGGATTGTTCCCTGAAAAAGCAACTTATCTCCTTTCTGCACTTGCTTCACACCAGCTCAGGAGGGACAAAGTCCGTTTATGGGAGCAAATACACAGGGTGTGAGTGTTGCACGTCCTGCACACGGGCCTGGAGGCCTCCCCTCTCTGATGGGCAACGGGCACGCGCAGCCCTGCGGGAAAAGCCGAAATCCAGAAGCCGAAGTTGCTTTCTAGGAATGTTGCTAGCAGGGCTGTGGCTGGTTTTGGTCCAGAGCTGCTCCCTGAAGGAGAAATGTCCATCTCAAACTCTCCTGGTGTGTCCTTCTGGCTACGTCCAGCATGTGGCCCATAGTTTTGCAATGGAAGACGTGTAGGGTAAGATCCTGGGGGGATACTCGGTGCCGGCTTTTTACTTTTCCATAATTTGGCAGCTTCTGGTTGCTAAGTGCATGAGTCTCCGGGTTGGATTGGTGCTTCTGTTGTTATGGTGATGCTCCTTGGACAAAATTGCGGAGCTGCCGCCGGATTCACCGGTCTGCAATTGGCTTGCCGGTTGCCATGGCCAGCTGTATTTCGGTGGACTGTTCTTTGAGAAGGGTGACTTCATGCACACCAACTTCTGCACTGAATTTTGCTTTCTTTAGCTTCAGGGTGATTGGTTTTCAAGGGAGTTAATGGATTTGTTCCTTGTGTGGGACAGGAGTAGACTGCAGTTCACATGGACCCAACTAGGGATGTCGTCAGAGATTTGCCGTGTGGCCTTGGGGCAACTCTTAGCACCGGGAATAAGCCCTGCATCAACAAGGATATCTGAACTTGTACCTGCTTCTCCCGCGCCTCCGCTCACCTGTAAAACGGGAATAATAATCTTCCTTTTGTCTTCCTGGAGTCAGTGAAGCTGCAGATGCCCAACAGAGGTGTAATTTTTGGGGGTGGCTCTTAGATGGGGTGACGTAGAGCGCTCCCCGCTTGCTAACACCATGCAGAGCTCGAGCCCATGCAGAGCCTCGTGCAGCCGGCTCCAAATGACAGCAGGGTTTTCATTCAGCCTCACCCCCGGCCAAAGCAGCTCCTGACATGGCAGAACTTCAGGGGACCTTCTGGGGACCTGCTCCCAGTTGTCCTTGACTCCACAGCAGCCTTTGAGCTAAAGTGGCTGCCGAAATGCAGCCCTGCTCCGCGGGCAGTGATTTCCACCTGCCTGTGTGTGCACAAGGGAGAGGCGTGCGCGGGCAGGACAGGGCATCGAACACATTTTCTTTCCATGCCTCGGTGCCCGCGCTGCTATTGAGTGGCAGGGCAGCGGGAAGGGGAACCGCTGCCCGGATGCAGTGACTGTGAAATATTCCCTGCGGATCCGCACACAGCCTTGGAGCAGGGCATGTGCTTCCCCATGTGAGTTTAGCAGTGCAGCCAACGTGCCTGTGAGCACAGGGGATCCGGAGAGCTCGGCAGTTCAGATGCGACCCTGGGTGGCAGCAGAAAGAGGCCAGCAGAGCTCCAGGAAGGGGTGAACCCCCCCCGGATCTGCCCCGTTTCGTGGCTGGGACGAGCACATTCACGTTGCTCTTTCTGCACTGCTCTGGGTTGTGCAGTGTTCTGCAGCGGGCACCCCCCATCGAGAGCCAACTGCTCCTTTCCACTTGAATCCATCTGAAAACTGCCATCACCTCCACCGTGCGTGTTGCCTAAACAGTCTGGCCCCCTCGGCCTCCTCCTGCAGCAGCCCTGCAAGCCCTGCAGGCTGCTGCATTGCGCTCCTGTGTCCTCTCTTGCAGCACTGGGGCGGATGGAGCATCCTCGACGGGGCCGCAGTGCTGCAGCGGGGAGCAGGGACAGCTTCATGTCCCTGGCTAGAAGCCAGCTGGGGAACACGCGTGGGGCAGAGGACAGTTGTATTGGCTCCATGGAGAGCCCCCACAGCCCCGTCCTCACACAGGTTTGCACAAGGACAAGGGGTTCACGTTTCACGCGTGCCCTCGTGCTGGTTGTACCTCCATCCCCCGCTCCCCTGGTGTGGGATTGTCCTCCCCACCTGCCCATCCTTCCCCTCGCATCTCTGCAGAGGTGTTTGCTGCCGAGGAGGGTTGTGGAGAGCAGCAGCCCCAGCCGTCCCCAGGGCTCCCTGATTAAGATGCAGCTCAGGATGCTGCTGCTCTTGCAGCTCCAGGCTGCCACGCACAGGTACCACTGCCCGCGAGCCCAGCAAAGGGGCCCATCTCTGCAGCACCCGCTGCTCGGCCGCCCAGGGCCCCTCAGCAGGGACACAGAGGGAAATGATGCTTCGGGCAACAGCAGAAACTGCTTCCTTCCATAGAGGGGATGGATGCGGAGAAGGATGTCTGTCCTATGGAAGCTGTGCAGGCAGCTATATGGATAGACTGTGCTCATAATGGATTGAGTCCTAGGACTGGGCCCTCAGCCTTGCTAATGCATCACACTGTACAGGCAGACACGAACATGCAGTTTGCTCTCTGCTCGCTGCAACCATCTCTTTTTCCCACCTCTCCTTCCCCTGCTGCTGCAGTGAGACTCTCTTTGCAGGAAGGTGACTGCAGAGGCCCGGGGTCTTTACGAGATGCAATTGGTATTGAAGGGAGAGCAGCCGTGGGCTGCGTTCCAGGGCTGCTCCGACTGCACCGGGCACGGGACGTGCTGGGAGCTGCGGAAATGGGGAAGGAGGGAGGGTACCCAGCAAAGCACCCCCAGCTGAGGGGGTAGCTCCAGGGTCCGAGCTGAGGTGACCACAGCCGAGGGCTTCTACCAAGTCTTATGCTTTTCAAGCTAGATCCATCTGCTGCAGAACACTCCTGATTGCAGCGAGCCTGGTCTCACCCCAGATACCCCCTGGAACTCCACCAGGCTGTGTGATTTCACTGTGATAAGGCAAAAAATAAAAAGAAAAGGAACCCTCTCTGCAAGACAGGACGCTGTCAGAAAAAATCTCTCTCACTAAAAAGCAAGCAGGTCTGCCTTGTGCTCAGCCAGGAAGCCGGCACATTTGAAAAATGTCCTGCAGGCATCGCCTTGCAAATGCTGCGCTCAGGACTGCAGAGGCAGCTGCTCGGGGGTGCCAAGTTCAACAGCGGCGACCTCGGGCCGTGCTGCCCGCAGGGACACTTTGCTCTGGGCAGTATTAACCAGGCCCAGCCTGGTTAATGCTGCACTGAAGGCTGCCTGGGACACGTGCCGTGTTCTTGACCTGCATCCCGCCAGGTAACGTGGCTCCTCTCCCGCTGTGTCCCAATGCATGGGAGTCTCTTGGCTGCAGCGGCCGGGTGCTTCTCCTATCCACAAGCTGCTCTCAGAGCCATTCCCATCAGGATTTTAGTGATCCCTTCCTGGCCTGGTGCTTACTGCAACTTATGTTTATGAGGAATGTTATGCACCAATAATTGGCTTGTGCAACAGCCGCTCAGCTCGTGTCTCTGCCTCTAATTGCTTGTAATGCTGCTTCCCCCTTGCCTGTCACCTGCTTCCCTTACAGGGCTGGTTTCCCTGTCAATCCTCGGATTTGGGGCTTGCCCCCATAATTAGACACAGCTTTTGCTGGGTTTAATCTGTGCTTTCTGATTCAAATAGGCCAGGTGAGCAGCACCAGAGGCTGGTGTGTGGAGGGAGAGGCAGTGGTTGCTACACTAAGGGCTGTGCTGGGAAGTGCACATAAGTGTTGCAGACATCTCTCCCCTGAAGCCATTGCTGCTCTAAATAGACGAGATGGATGTGAGTGGAAGTCAGGGGGATGACAGAGCCTGGCTTGGAAAATGTGCTGGTTCCTGCAGCCAGCAGCAAAACAGGAACACGGTGGGTAACGTCACCCGGAGCCATCTCTGAGTTTCCAGCCCTTGTGACCAGGTACTCATTGACCAGGGGTGAAGGGAGGGCAGCTCCTGCCAGAGCCCATGGCCTTCCTGCTTGGCCTCCACATCTGAGCGCTTTGTGGCTCCTTTCTGAGCCCCATCATGCAGTGGGTGTCTCTGGCTTGTCCCCTGCTGCAAAGTTGAATTTTCCCCCTGCTTGGTGCTCTGGCTGCTTGTTCCTATAGATAAAGTGAACAAAAAAATGGAGTTTTGAAGAGGGAGAAGGTCCCTTCCCTCCACAGGGTGCTTGGATTCCTGCCCTTGGAATACCAGGTCATGGCTCCTCCAAGTGTTTTGCAGCAAACTTGATGATTTTAATATAACAAATGGGAGTCAGCAGCTTTCCCAAGACTCCCACATCCAAGAGGGAAAGAAGAGCTCTGTGAGCAGCAGAGCTAAGGAAGCCCAGATCCGCCTTGTGGATTCTCAGATGTCTGGCAGGAGCTTCATCCTACATGCCTCCCTGTGAGAGGGTTTCCTTCTGGAGAGCTTCTGCCCTGTCATCCTCCTCTCTGGATCTGTCCTCTCTTCCCTGGAGATGGATTTTTGTCCCATCCCCATGCAGGTGTCCAGCTATTATTCCTCTGCCTTCCCCAGCACATTAAACCCCTTGGATTTGAGCACAGCAGCCCATTAATTACCAAAATCTCTACTGACAGGATGGTCTGTAGAGGGAGGGTGAAGATTAATATAGCTGTGGATTTAAGAAATTAATTAGTTTCAGCAGATGATGTTGGCACCTCCAGGCTGCTGAGTTATTCCCATGCTTGGTCCACTTTTGGCAAGCCAAGAATGTTTAGCTAAACACAAGGCAATAAATAATCGCCACGGAAAGTGAAGCTGCTGCTGAACGCGTAGCCCTCCGGAGAGGCGGGGCTGGGATTTGGGAAGTTGCCCAGTGGCAGCGCCTGCCTTGAGGCTTCCCGTGGGCTGGGGAGGACTGAGCCGTTCCTACCAAGACCTGTCCTTGCCCAGAGCCATCCCTATCCGGAGCTGTTCCCATCTGGAGCTGCAGGCTGGCAGCAGGCAGAACTTTCTGCTGAGGCTGCCGCAGGCGGATGCGGAACGGGGGGCTGCGTGTGTTGGGGAGAGCATCAAGGATGGGTGGGAAGAGCTGCGGGAGGGAGCTCCCGTGACCTCCCTGAGTGTGTGCTCTGTGTGTGAGTGTTGTGTTGAGTGTGCTCTGTGTGTTGTGTGTCAGTGTTGAGTGCTGTGTGTTGGTGGGTGTGAGTGTTGGTGTGTCGCGTGTGCTCTGCATGTTGTGTGTCAGTGTTGAGTGCTGTGTGTGGTGGTGGGTGGGTGTGTTGGGGTGTTGTGAATGTGTTGTGTGTGCGTGCTGTGTTGTGTGTGTCTGAGTGTTGTGTGACTGTGTTGGGGGAGTTTGGGGTGTGTGTCTGAGCGCTGTGCGTGCCCTGTGTTGTGCGCAGCCCCGCAGGCTGCAGCGGAGCCCGGTCCCGGCCCGGCCCCATCCCGCAGCCGCTCCCGGCCCGTCCCGGCGCATCCCGGCTGCGCGGGCGGCGGGGCCGGGCGCCGCTCGA
>VZSG01000358.1:486238-523981 GCA_013398315.1 Nothoprocta pentlandii | reverse complement strand
GCCCCGGCACCGGCTCCAGCCCCGGCCCCGCTCCGGCCGCTCCCGTTTGTGCCGGGCCCCGGCTGAGCCCCGCGGCAGGAAGGAGGAAGGAGCCTGAGCTGCCCGTGCGGCCGGTGAGTGTAAACAGAGCCCAGGTGCAGCACGGAGAGGGGCCCGAGCAGCTTCCCCCCCGCCGGGCCACCCCCTCTGCCGCCCGCGGCCGCTTTTGCTCCCTTCGGGAGAGCAGGGGCGAGCTTTGGGGGCTGCTCGGGTGCCGAGTGTTAGGGGAGGGGACAGAAGTTGGGGATGCGGTGAGGGAGGGTTTGTGCAAAGCGCAGCAGGGGGTTGTAGCGGCCGCGTCCCTGGGGGACAGGGGGGCCCCGCGCGTGTTTTGGTGGAGCCAACGTGCCGGCGGTGCGGGCAGCCCCGCGCCCCGTCCTCCTGTCACCGCCGCACACCGCTGTGGCCGTGCCTCCCTTAGGGAAGCCGGGTGGCACAGGAGGAGGGTGCTGCCGTCCCTGCCGGAGAGTTTCCAGGGCTGCTTGCAGGGGAGGTGGCCCCAGGGGGTCTGTCCGGTGTCCCCCTGCTCCCGCGGGAGCTTTCCTGCTGGCCGGCAGCCTGGCGTTCGCCTCATTCTCGCTGCTCTTGGTATCCGCTGCCTCTTTGCAGAGTGTGTGGTGCTCTGCCGAGTCCCTCGGGGTGCAAAGAAGTCGCCCCCGGGTGTGCTGGCAAGAGCAGAGCGGCCTGGGGAGCGCTCGCCTCCCTGCCCTGCCAGCACCAGCTCCGCTTGCACTTCAGCAACTGGCTGCTCTTGGCACAAAAGCAGCCTGGAAGGCGCTCTCGGGCTGGTGGGCGCAGTGGGGGCATTAACTCTGAAAGGGAGGGCATGTCAGAATCAGGCTGGAGGTGCTGGCTTTGCTTCGCACCAAGGGTGCGACACAGGCACGCGCTGGGGCCCGGAGGAAGGGCCTGAAGGGGAAGGGCAGAGATTTAAACAAGCAGCAAGTTTGTGTCTTTGGACGAGTTCTGTGAGAAGGGGAGACCCCGTTTTCCTTGTGGGAAGAGGGCACTTGTTTCCTTCTTGGTGACAACTGGGCAGCATGTTGAGCTGCAACATGTGGCCGGAGCAGACTGAGCCGTATGGGTCTGTGACGGGGATTCCGGGTCCCCGTCTGTGGAGAGGTCCTCAAAAATGAAAGGGCAGTCTCAAAATCCAGATTCTTTTGAGCCAAATGCCTGGTGTGGATGGTAATAGATGGGTTACTGCTGCTCGTGGTGATTGGCGCTTAGCTCTCAAAGTGCAGTTGTAGTCCAGAGCCTCCTATCCTCCCTAGGGAAAATCCCAGCACATCCTATTGATCCCTAGATGTGTCCAGGAGCCTAAAGTGAGGGAGGAGCAGAGGCAGGGCGTGAAGGTGACAACCTGCTTCACCAAGCAGCATCCTGTGCATGAAGCTGTCCTCTGTGGGTGTATGTATGTCCCCTTTGCTCTGATTTTTTTTTTTTTTTTAGAGTCTTTTTCATGTCATACTGGGCAACTTCCATTATAGCTTTGCTGCCCATTCTCCAGGCAGGACCACATCCCTTTAATGGGAGGTTTTGCAGATCTCACAGGTTTGCTTTCAGGACACACGCACAAAAAAGCACAGGCCTCATGTCAGGGGGCAGGATTAGGGCGAATTAATAAATCAATAGTGCAGTAACCTCTGCAGCAGCAACCGGGAGTTCCTGCTCTCTTATTCTGCTTGGAAAAGAGAGGAAACGCTGCGGCTGAAGAGCAGGATTGCCCAGAGCTGACCCTGCTCCCGGCCTTGTCGTCACTGATTCTCCCTGACCTTGGGCCGGTTACTGCATCCCCATCCCCGAGCTTCCCCATCTGGTACCACTTGACCTTGCGTCGCGCGCGCAGAGCGATGCTGACATCCCCGGAGCGCTGCGCTCCTGGCAGAGAGTGCCGTGGCGGCGCCGAAATATTTGCTGCGATGCTGAGAAGGCTCCTGTCGCTGAACAAGCGCTCTTTGTGGGTCCCCTGAATGGTTGCTCTGCTGGCAAGTCTGTGACAAAGAACGCAGCGCTGGCGTCACATATTCATGCACTACAGGTGACTGGAATAGAGCAGACGGGCTCTGCTGCTGCTTCCTGGCTCGCAAACGAGCGGATTGAAATCTTTAGCTGCTGCATTTCGTGTGCGTTTGTGGCTGGTGTTGCTGTGTTTCTTAGCGCGCTTGCGGGGAGCCTCCCTGAGCCCGGAGCAGGGTGCTGGCAGAGCCGGGCTTTGCCTTTGGCTGCTCGCGTGGTAGGTAGGCAGGATGGATGAGGGCACCTCATTTCACCTCAGGGAAAATGAAGAGACAAAATGACTTGCTGGAGTTATTATAGGGAGCCTATATACAGAGCAGCACCTTGAATTCTCTTCTCTCAAATCTGTGAGGATCTTTCAGCTCTGCCGTATCTGCTGCTCTCTAATATTTGGTGGAGGCAGAAAAACATATATTTATGCCCGCTATGTTTATGCATGTTAGACACCCATGGACTGCTCTTTCCTGATGTCACATATGTATTAAAATATCTGCATTACAGTTTCCACTGAGACCATCCCCCTCTTCTGGCCTTCTGGAGAGAAATGAATGTTTGGTCATTCATTGTAAACCCTGAAACATTCCTCTGGCTTCCTTACAGACCTGAGGTTTGGGCCAGGAGGTCTGAGAATCTCCAGAAAACCTGGGACATGTGTTTGGAGTCATGTCCAAATAATAGTAAGAGTTTCCAGCAGGATTTATACTCGGCAATAGCCTCCCAAATTCCTGCTGCACACACAGGGAAGTTGAGGCAAAGTTAAGGCAGCTTGTCCAAGGCATAAGCAACAGGACACGGGCTCCAGACTCCTGGGCCAGCTCCAGAGTTTAGGATAAAAAGATCTTGGAGTGAGTTTCATGCAAGATAACGTGTGTGCTGGCATCCTGAGAGCTCTGCTGTATGGTGATGTGGTCTCAGTTTGCATCGCTACAGATTGAGGCTCTGTTTGCAAAGACCTTGTATCTATTTTGAGCAAGCCCTCAGTTTGCCTTGCTGGGTTTACTTCTTCCTTCTTTTCCACATTAATTTGCTTCTGCCATTGGAAGACACAGCTGAATGCAACCTGTTGATGAATGCAGATGCCGGAGCCCAGATTACAATCTGGTGGACAATAAACGTTGCAGAAGCTGCAATCAGGTGCATCATCTTTTGCTCTCTCTTTCTATTCCTAATCAAGGTTTCTTTTCAGGCAGTGTTTTGCCTGCGGGCAGCGTTGCTCATCCCGTGCTTGTTTGCTCAGTCACTCAATCGCAGCCCTGATCTGTGTCTAGCCAGCCTGGCTAGAGGAGGAGCTGGCGTGAATTTGTTTTCAGGCCGCAGAGGAGGGTGAACAAGCTCTTTGGAAACGGTTGGGGTTCATCTCTGCTTCTGACACTGCTACGGTCTCATTTCTCCTGTTCTTCCCTTGCCTCTCTCCTTTCTTACGGTTTATTTTTGCTGCATCTCCTGTCACCACCCGAGATCAGCGTTCTCCTGCCTTCTGGGTTTCCCAACTGTTTCTACGGATGAGCTCCAAGCCCCCGCGGCCAAGGCTGGGCTTTGCAGAAGGGCGCAGGGCTCCGCGTCCCCGCTGGGAACCGTGCACACGCAGATGTGCATCCCACTGAAAATCGCAGCATTTCTTGCAGCAGCTGAGCCCTTGCTAAAACTGCCCTTAGGTGCTCAACGGCCACAGCGTCAGGCGTAGCCGGGACCTGCCAGAATGCAGCTCGTGAAGCCCAAGGATGCTCCTGGATTTGGGTTGGTTACCCCGATGAGCTGGATTCAGACGCCTGCAGTAGCCCGTCTGCTCCTCCTCAAGAGGGGCAGTTACGGGACATGATTTTTGTTTGTCTTTCGGGCTCCCTTTCAGTTTTTGCTCTTGATCTGCCATGCGGTGATGTTTTTATTGCTGAAGGCTGCTACATGGGCGCTCCCCCCCTTCCTGTCTTTCTTCCCAAACTCTCTGACACTTGGCTGCTACACTTAAAACAACCTGAATTTCCCTATCCATAGCCTTGGGAGTGGGCGAGGGGCTGGATTGGCCCAGCCGCCCGAATGCTGCTGCTGTTTTGATGACTTCTTAATTGAATTGCTAAATGAAAAAGAAGAGACTGCTGAAGCTGACCATAAACACTGTGGCCTCTGGACAAATCAAAATGTGCCTTTTTGGGAAGTGGAAGCATTCCAAGCGTTCCATTTATTCCTGCTATTTCTCTATTTTGATTTAAATGGTTTATTTTTACTCAGTCCGGTTAATTATCTGGTGAATGTTAACATGCTGGTCACTCGGGGGCTGTGATTCATGATCCCAGTCACATTTAGCTCTGAAGCCCCCAATATTCCTTCTCCCTCCCAACACTGCCCACTCTTTTAAAGCCGTATGTTTTATTAGTTACTAAATCTGACAGGGTTTATGGACTGGAGGCTTAAGTCTGTTTTTGTGCACAGGCATGCACATAGAGAATGATATTTGTAATTTCTTTGTTTTCCTGCACGGAACATCACCCGGAGCGAGGTTTTATGCCTTCCAGCACGCCTGGAATTGTTTGATGGAAAGGCTGCTCTGAGCCTGAGCTGAAGCAAACGCTGCTGATCCGTAGGCTCCCGGCGATGCAGCCTGCTGCTTACAGGGCTTTTCAGTAGCACTTTGGTTCCATTTGGTGGGTTTGATTTTAGAAGTGGGCTTGGAAGGGGTTTTATGGTGATAGCAGCTGAGGAGATCTCTTTTCACCCCCAAAATTTGTCCTCCTGTTGCACCCGCCGAAGTCACTGATGAAACTTCACTTTCTGCCAGATGCTCAAGGGATATAAATCAATGTTGCTCAATGAAGGCAGAACTACAGCAGCTCGAGACGTGGCCCTGCTCTCACCAGTCAAGGCTGTGGATCTCACCCCTTCTCTCCAGCTTTGTCACCCCTTCTCTCCAGCTTTGTCACCCCTTCTCTCCAGCTTTGTCACCCCTTCTCTCCAGCTTTGTCACCCCTTCTCTCCTGTAACTAACGTGTGTGGGAATCGTCTGTGCCAGCATTCAGAAAACGCAGGGCTAGAAACTCTCCTCTCACTTCTGGAGACGCTACCAACGTTATCAGTAACCTGGAGGAGAGGGAACTTCAGAAATTTGGGCAGGATTTGGCCCTGATATGGTAGATTTTCAGCAGGAGTGATCTGTTCATGATGGAGCAGACAGCAAAGGGAGATCCATAGTGCTTTGTAGGTGCCATCCAAGACCAGAGCTCCGGGACGCTTTTCCTTGCTCTGCTCTGCTTTGCTGCTTGACCTTAAATGATTCCCATTCCATCTTCGTATTCCTATTTCCCCGCTTCCGTGCTGGGGATAGCAGCCAGGTTCCCAGCTGGGTTGAGGGACAGCTAGTCCCAGCGAAACGCTCGACTATCCTTGAATGAACAGCAGTCATGGACGGATGAAGGGCTGTTACTGTGCTATTGCAGGCGTAATAACCTGTCCTGGCATCTGCTCTTCATGCCTCAAATTCAATCAGTGATTGAAATGCAACGGGGAAGCTCTCGGGGAAATCTGGGCTCAGCCTCCAGCACATATTGCTCCTTCTGTGGCAGAAATTCCCGCGGGTTGGTCAGCGTGTAATTATTAACTAATTACAGCGCAGTAATCACTGTGCCGCGTGGTAGAGGAAGTAGCTTCAGCCAGGAACAGCCCTCTGTCTCACAAATCCCAGCCTGCTCTTATCTGTCCTTTGTATTTTGCCCATCGGGATGGTATCTGCCTTACAGCCCTGCCCGTCAGGCTCTTGCAAGGGACATGACGAGCGAGCCTGGGCCTCGATACCTCCGTGTGCTGTTTGTTCTGCGTGTTTGCAGTTGGGACACTGAGGACCAGTGGTAGCCCGGGGCGGGAGCAGCTACGTGCTGGGCTGGGGCTGCAAGGAGGCTCTTTCTTGCACTGGTGCCAATATCCCCCTGTCCTGCTTGAAGATGACCACGTGTAGGGCAGAGCCTTTGCTGTTTTTTTGCAGGTATATGCCTGCAATAAGGGCATTGATGTGACGTGCTTAGTGAGCAGGAGGGAGGTAAATTAGCGGGAGGTAAATTAGCAGCCCTGAAGACTGAGGGCCTCTGTTTTTCCCAGGAGCAGCTTCAGCAGGGATGGGAGCTGCACCGGAGCAGTGTCGCCGGCACGGACCTCCCTCCTCCATGCAGGAGGCCAAGGAGTTCTCCCCATGGCCCCTCGGGATGCCCTGGGTGCTGAGCGGAGCTGCCCGTGGCTCCGAGTGCCGTTGTCCCAAGGGGATGTGCAGGATCAGAGCGCGCTGCTCCCGGCTGCCTTGGACAGAGCTGCTCTGGGGCTGCGCAATTCCCTAATCCTGCGGCTGGCAGAGCCCTGACGTGTCCTCTTCTTAGAGAAACATCCTGAACTGCTGCCCGGTGCAGGGGAGGCTTCTGCAGGACCAAGTCTCGCTGCAGGCTGAGGTGGTCCAAGCAAAAAGCCCCGCAGACTGCCCTGTTCAGAGGAGCCAAAAAGTTTGTTTTTCTACCATTTTTTGTGCTGCAATGGCAGGAAACTTCTCTGAGATGGGGGATGAGAACCTGTCGGTGTCATCACAAGCTGTCCAAAAAGCCATCATGAGAACTTGGAGATTGTGCCCGTGATGAAAGGAGATGGAGCCGGGGCGGAGTGAAGCTGCGGGAATGGGGGTCTGAGCCCTGCGGGTGTTTCCGGAGACCCGGCACCTCGGAGCCATCTCGGCTCTTTAGGAGAGTCCCAGAGAGGCTGCGAATGCTCCGGCGGGCACCTGCGCCAGCCCGCCCGCTACCCGGGCTTCAGGCAGGAATTTGCAATGGAAATGAGCACACTGGGGAGAGAGGAAGGATGCTGGTGCCTGCTGGGGAGTCCGAGGAGGGTGCGGGATGAGGCGCGCTGGCTGCACGCTCAGTTTGCTCTCCTCTCAGCCCAGGTTGCCGCTGTGCGGTGATGGCAACAGGCATTTTCTCAGTGTGGGAGATGTAGAGAAAAGGTCCAGCTGAGTCATTTTAATTGCATGAAAACATGACACAGTATCAGAGTGAGAGGGTGTGTTTTTGCAAATTAACATTAGCAGCGTGTGTTCTATTTAAGTGCATAATCCCTTCCAAGCCCTTCTTATTAATGATTAATTGTGCCACTATGATAGCGGTGTTGCAAGTCCAGTTAGATGCAATGTGTACAAGCAACTTTACCCGTGTTGAAACAGATAACGACTTGGTCAGTGGTTAGAAGGGGGCACTCGGGTCTGCTAATGATTTAGCACAAGCCCAGGGCAGCTCTCGGCTCTCTGGGTCTCAGGATTATAGTCCTTGCTCCTCTCAAGGGTTTCCTGTGAAGCAAAGAGCTTATCTGCTTGCAAGGCAGGAGGGGAAGAGAATTGAATACAGCCAAGTGAACTTAAAACCAGCCTTAACTCAAAGCGCTCTCTCCCTCTTGCTTCCTGAGCTTGACTCTCCTCAACTCCTATGGCATCTCATTGAAAACCATAGGGAAATATGGATATGCTTTGATTTTTGAGGGGTAAATTTGAAATAATTTCGTAATGCACTTCTGATGTCCGCCTTCCCTCTCTCCCGTTCTTTTTTCCTGCATTCAGCTCATTTATCTCCCCCAGTTTCCAAGGCTCGTGCAGAAATGCAACTCGCTTGTCAAGGACACCCAGGCTGCAAGGAGCTGTGTGGGAGACCCAGTGGGTCTGCAGTGAGAGTCGTGGTAATTCCCCAAACAGGGAGGTAATTTGGGAATAAAATAAAAAAAAAAAAAAGGCAGGAAGAGTGGAAAATGAGTATTTTTGTTTTGTTGTGCTCTGTGTTTTAAATGCACTTGCTTTGTCTGTCGTGCTCATTACCGACTTGTCTGCTTTCAGGCCCCTGAGCCGGGGCTTGGCTTGGAGGAGCAGATGTTATTTACAGTTTAACAAGGAACAAGGTTTATCTAAACAGTGTGTGCTTGCCGCGTTCCCAGATATGCATGAGATGTTGCCCTGCACGAGGAAGTGAGCAGGGGCTTGCGGGCACCGAGGCTCGACCTGTTGGTACATGTTTCCCGTGGGATGCAGAACCCAGGCGTCTCCACGTTTGGGGTAATGTGGAAGCACTGCTGTCTAACCTGAAAACGGTGCCCTAATGATTGTGTTAAGCTGTGCTTAACACAAGTCTGGTACCGGTAAGTCTGGTACCGGAGGGGAGGATTTCTGGGCAGCACTGAAGGTTGGTCAAAGATCCCCAGCTGGCCGGGAATCCTGGTTGGGCTGGAGGAGGCAGGAACATCTGAGGACACCAATATGAGGAGCAAAAGGAGGAGAGATGCGTCTCCATCGTAGGAAACCATCCGTCTTCCCGCTCTACCCACCTCTTTGTAAGGAAGCTGCTGGAGGAGGCAAGACAGTTACTGAGGAGTCTTTTTTTTTTTTTTGTAATCTGGGCACAAATCCAAGCTGTTTGTCAGCCTCAGGCATGTGGAGCTGACACATCTGGGGGAGCCCCACGTCAGCTCTAGTCAGATCTTAAGTGGAGCTGGACCATTTGTGGGTCTGCTTCATTCGCTTTCCCTCGTTGTTCCTCAAGACGTTTGCTACTGTAAAAATCTCTTTTTGTGTTTGTGTCTGCATTATTTCTTCACTGCAGGTGTCCAGACAGCGTCTGGTTTTTCGCTGTGCTCTTTGCAAAGTGGAAATGCTTCATGCACGGAAATAACAAGAGTGGTGTTATTGGTGGCTCTGTCAGAGAGGAGAGCTGAGAAGCCAGAAAAGAAATAAATGCTCAGGGACATTTGGAGACAGGGAGGAGTTTTCAGATTGAGAAGCAAAATGAGAGAGCACAGGGGAAAAGCAGGTAAATTGCTATGAAGAGGAAGGGCTGGCGGAGGTTGCAGCAGCGGGGCACAACTCAAGCATCCCCCCTAGGCAGCACATGGGTATTTGGATGGGAGCAGAGGAGGATGATGGTGCAATAGGGTCTGCACACAACCCGGCATTAGGGAGCAAGGCAGAGGGTGCTGCCCCAAAGAGCAGTCTGGTCACGCCGGGATTCCTGGCAGCCGCCTCCTGATTCAGGAGAGATGGAGATTTGGGCAGTTCTGTGCCTAGGCTGGAGGTGGTGGATCCAGCAGGCAAAGGCGGAAAGGTCCTACCTGTGAGACCACCAGAACTCTAGCTTTTTTCCCCAAATACACTGATCCCACGGCTGCAGCAGGTGCTTTTGGATATCAACCCTCCTTTGTGTGCTGCTGCCTGGACTTTTGGTCGCACCTGCATGGTGTTTTGTTCCCAAAAAGGGACATTCCTCCCCTCCTTGCCCAGGCTTGAGGGAAGGGATCCATGCTCAGAGGTTCCTGCCAGCTCAACCTTCATATTATGGAGCAAATCCCAGGGAGTCGTTGAGCCTCACCGTGCTGCTCGCCTGCACATCCAACCCCCTGAGCATCGTTGCTCTAGCAGCGATAAGGAGGTGTCCAGGCAAAAAGAACTGCAGAATTGCTGTTCCCGTCATCGGGGAGAGGGGGATGCCAGAAGTAATTACAGTTGGTGCCGTGCTTTGAAATCCCGGTGTTCCTCAAGCGTGGGCTTGTTGTTCGCCCTCCCCGTGCGGCTTCATTTCGCCCGCATCCGGGAGGGAAATCCATCCACGCACGTGCGCAGAGCCCTGCAAGGACGGGCGCGCGGCTGGTTTAAGATTAAACGCTGGATTAGCGCAATCCTTGGCGCGGAAGTGGAATCACAGTGTTTGCTTATTACCCTGCTACCATGTGACTGTTTCAGGGCTTTAAATAAAACAGATTTAAAGCCCTGCTGCAAAGAGTTTTAGGTGCCTGGTGCTAAGCAGGGGCCCTGCTGCTCTGGAGCGCAGGGCTGACTCACTGGCTGCTATTGTAAAGGATGCTAAAGTGGGGAGAAATAGGGCAGAAACTGCATTTCATTCATTTCTTTTCCTGTTGTTGCAGATGGATGGTTCTGAGTGCAGTGGGGGCTGTTTTTTCAGCTGTATCGGCACAGAAATACAGGTACCTGCAGCAAATTGCAGGTCGCAGCCCTCCTGCAAAGGCAGCTCATCAGGGTAGAGCCAGACGAGCTGAACGGTTCTTCTCTCCTAGAAAATGTGCAGCAAAGAGCTGAGCACTTAACTGCTTCAAGTGCTTGTGGTGGCAGTGTTTCTTATAAGTGTTGTAGTTCTGATTATATTGAAACTGTGTTTTTATTTTTTTTTTCCTGGGAAATGAGGTTTGGGCAAGATCCTTGGATTCTGTGATGTCTCTTTCAAAGCTTTCCCTTAAAATCCGTCCTTCCTTTCTTCTCCTCTGTCCTCATTGTGCGTCAGTTGCTGCTGCCCTTTTCTGTGTGCCAGAGGTAGCTGCACTGAGCAAATTCCATGCAGCTATCAGGTGTGCAGCATGGAATTGCTGTTCTTTAAATACGCTCGCAGGAATGCTTTTGGAAAGGGGACCCGGATAGCAGGACTCCCGTCCCTCTGCACAGCTGCTCGGATAGCAGCTAAGCCACAACTGCGGCCCCGAGCTGCATTTCATAGCTGCTTCCTGCATCCATCCTTCACATTGCAATTAAGAAATGGCTCCTTTGCTGTCCTTAGGGATACAGTACCGGCCTCCCAGCCTTGTTCTCAGCTGTGTGCCCGGAGAGGGGCCTCCGTGTCCCCCTGCAGAAATGCAGGAGCTGCAGGTTGCTCAGGGCACCGTGTCTCAGGCTGGCATCACATCTAGGTCACCCAGGCATAAGGGGAAGCACCAATTTGCCCGGGAGGCAGTTTGCTTTGTGTTAGTTAATTGTCAGGCGGTAATTGGTTGAGTGTCATAAAAGACAAGGGCCAGACTGGCTTTTGCTGGAAATGTTCCTCTCTGGCAATGACTCTTGTTGATTTTACAGGAGCTCCTCGCTGTGTCAGGGGCTTGGCAAATGCAGCGAGAGGCTTGTGAGGGACTCAGCGCTGGGTAGGAAAAGGATGAAAGGAGGAAGTGAGTCATGGAAAAGGGGAGATAGCTGCTGATATCACGCAGCAGATCAGCAGGGCAAGCCTGAGCTGTAAAGGGCTGCTGTGCTGCCCATCACAGGGCTCTCCCATGCTCCCGAATGTCACATTAGAGCCTGGCTCTTCCAGGACAGCAGGACATGGGGACTGAACTCCTGAGAGCCAGGAAATTAAACCTCAATGACTTAGCTCCCGGAACAGGATGAATATTGAAGAGAGCAGCTCTGCTCCAAGCTAGGTGCAGTTGTGCTGGGCCATAGGGGAGGAAGTCACGCTCTTTCGTTGACTCTTCTTCCCTACTAGTTGCCTTGTGGATCCAGCCAGGAGCTCGTGCAGATCAGGGCATGATCAGCAGGCGCAGGGAACCTGCTCATTTACACAGGCAGCAAATCCAGCCCGTTAATGCACCCGTGCTAACGAGGTACCATGGACACGCTGACACGAGCACCTTCCGGACGACCCAACCGGACCGGAGAGCCACGGACAACACAGGCATTGAGCACCCGGGTGTGGGACCGGGTTCTCTGTCCCCAGCGAGGGACAAACTGGCTCTTGGCAGCCTATTGTTGAGCTTGGCGAACAGTGGGCACTTTTCTCAGGTTATCTCCAGCTGCAGAATAAGTGTTTTGTGGTCGCCGGAATAATGCGTGGCGCTTCCATGCCTTCCTCGGAGCTGCCCTCGTCTCACCAAGCGCTCGGACGAGAGGAGCCAAGGGGGAACCGCTGCCGGCCCCGCAGAAAGGCAAAACACACACGAGCAGCACGGAACAAGCCTCCTTTGTGCTGCTCTTACTGGGCTCATTGTCAGCGTTGGGCAAGCGAGCGCAGAACCGCTTATCTCGCGAGAGCGCCTTCCTTCCACTGCTGCCCCTGCACCAAGCGCGGCTTGCAGAGCCTCCAAAAGCTGGCCCTGCAGGAGGCTTTCCGTATCCTTCACCCTTCCTAGGCTACCTGCATGGACAACTAGGTCTCGGGCTGGTACGTGCTCCACCTAGCCTGCATTTTGCCTGCGTTATTGTCAATTTTGCCACCAGTTTTCCACATCCACAATCCCCATGGTGCAAATGATGGAGTCTGCAGCAGAAGAGGATTAGAAGCTTGTTGCGTTGGGTGCTGCGTGTTCCGTAGACCAGGCTTCTGCCTTCAAGGCTCTCACAAGCAAGGAGAAGGCAAACAGGAAGCCCTGGCATCCTTGATTTACGTCTGGGAAATGGAGGCATGCCAAGAGAGTCAGAGATGTAATCAAAGCCAGACTTGCACATTTGCTACGGGATCGTTTTTCTTCCAAGCTGTGCCTCAATTGCAGGAATGAAGAGAATGGGCAGACCAGAATTGGCTCCCAGAATCGCACTCTCGAGTACCTATGGAAGCCACTACAGGAGGAAAAGAAAGTCACAACACGAAGATGGCCTGATGCTCTTTAGAGCCCGGGTTTCAGGCATGTGCTCAGCGTGGTCCCTGCTCCGGGATGAAGGTCTTGCTGTTTGCTACAGGCATCCTGTAGATTAATAGGAATTGATCGTACTCCCTTCCCTGCACAGTCACGACCTGCTGGCGGGGGTTTGCTCCCTGCGTAGGAGTGAAATGTCAGGTCCCCCGCATAGCAGTGTGTCCAGGGAAGGGCTGCCCTTGCTCTCTCCCCTCATTGCTCACCTTTTCTGGAGAGGAATTGCTGCAAACAAGCGCCGAGCAAACGGGGACGGGTCTCCCAGGGGTCTGTCCTCATCCCAGCGCCCCCTCTTTGGATAAGGGGAGTTGGGAATGGCCACTTTCCATGAGCAGCCCTATGGGCTCCATGAAAGCCCAACTCCGTGGGCTGTGTGCGGCCTCTTGCTGCTGCTCAGAGCTGCCTCCATCCGTCTAAATCCATCAAGGCACTTAGTCCGTGCTTGGGCTTCCTCCAAGGGCCGAGCAAGATGGATCTGCTCCGTCGAGGGAGCAGCTGGGAGCAGGTTGCTCCGGGAGTTGATCCTGCTGACAGCTGAGCAGCTGGTGGGCAGGGGCTGGGGTCCCGTTCCACCCCTCGTGGGGACAAGGGAATCTCCTGCCCTTACCCCTGCAGGATTCCCAGCTGCTCCAGGGAATTCAGCTTTGCCCTGCACTACCTTAAAGTTGTCCCCAGGGTCCTATAATTTCTCCCAGGAGCTCAAGAACAGCCAAGGATCTTGGCAGCGCGCTTCCCATCTGGTATTTCTCCATGAGGAGCCGTGCCGAGGAGGAATTCCTCCTCCCGGGGCTCCTGGGCTGTGCCGTGCTCCCGTTTGCGCAGGAATGTGCCCCGCGGCGGGATCCATCCCGTCTCTCCCATCACGGGCACCTTGGCAGCGCGAAGGGGACGGGGCTCCGGAGGAGCCGCATCCATCGCTGTGCACGGAGCCCCGTCCCCAAGGGCTGCTCCCTGCCTGTCCCCGCGAGCAGGGATGTGCAAGGTGCCCAGTTCCGTGTTTCCAGAGCAGCCCTGAAGTGGTTGTTGGTACCAGCCCTGTTTTCCCAAGCCGCTGTCATACGCTTAAAGAAAAAGAGGACAACTCTGAACGCTGCTGCTGCTTGCTGGTGCCTAAAATATCTTTATTTATTTATTTTTTTGAATTATTTTTTCCTTCTTGCTTTCCTGTCTCTGCCTCTTGAATGCCACAGCAATGAGCCTGGTGGGTTCACTGTACAAATGCAGGGGAGATTCAGCCTGGATGCCTGTGGGAATAGCTCCTGGAAAAATAGCGAGCGGCTGCTGCTAGTGCAGCTAATGGGGCTCTGGCTTCAGCATTTAAAGACCTGTTAACATCTTGTCTTGATCATGTGATTAGCTTTCCTGATGGGATTCAGCTTTGGGCTCTTTGAAGTGTTTTATCCGAGTATTTACTATCTGACTGCATTACAGCAAATGCAGATCATTCACACTGCTGGCTCTAATCCCCGCTGCTTGGCTGAATTCCAGTCGGACTCATTTCGGATTTTGCCTGGTGGTGCCTAAATTCCTGCCTGCCATTTCAGCCCGCTGCTTCCTTTCGTGTCCTGCCATGCAATGTCACGTTTCTGTGTGTTTTAATCAGGTTTCCATCCCTGACCTGGCTGCGGTTCAGGCCGGGGCTGCCGCAGTTCTCCGGCTGTTTCGCGATCCTTGAGATCCAAGCGGTATCGTTGCCTCGCTATCGAGTGTCGCTCTCTTTCAGAAACTCAATAAATGCCTCCATTTCCTGCTATAATTAACGTAAAACGAGGCAATCACTGGCAAGTCTTATTAGGATATCCACCCCGTGGGAGAGGGCTCTGCTCGGCACACTTGCACCGAGCCATAAAAATACGGAGCCCGGGACAGGTTTGCGCATAGCAGGGGAGGGAGCTCGCAGCATCCGTGATATTTTTACCCCGTCCCACTTCCTTACTGACGAGCTTTATATTTAGTGGCCTCTAGCAGCTGCCACTGCGGTAGGTGGCAAGAAGAGGACGGGTTTGCACCGCAATTTATAGCACTCAGACTGTTGTCAGTGTTAAGGCGCTCGTCCTTTGCAATGTTGGAAGGAGGGTGAGTGCCCAGGGAAGGAGAAGACCCTTCCCCTGACTTGCTTTCTGTCCACCTCGGGTATCTTCCTCTGCACTGTTGGGCTGTCTAGTTGGAAACTTGCTTCCCTTGCAAGCTAGGGAGCCTGATCAGAGCGTGGCCCGTGCAGACGCTTTCCAAAGTTTCCAAGTTCTGCCTTCCCTGCAGGAGGAGCAACGAGCAGGTTGTACTCCTGGCTTGGAGGAAAGCACCAGCAGAGAGACGTTGCCGATGCAGCGTTTATGGGTGAGGGCATCCTCCTTGACAAAGCCTGTTTATGTAGTGCCGAGAAATATATCAACCTCTGGAAGCTCAAGTGGATGCATCTAGCATCCTCCTTGCCCCGTCTGCGGATCGTGGGTGATGGTGAGCTGCAGGGTCGCTCCCTGCGCGCTGCTAGGCAGCTCAGCAGGCACCATTTCTGCATCCATTGCTATTTCTGCAACTATTTCTGCACCCCCGGCCTCCTTTCCATGCCTTCCCGCCCTGTGGGCACCCTGCCTTGGTTCCAGATGCCCAGACTTGCAGCCGAGCTCTCAACTTTAGCTTTTTGCAGCATTAAACGTGGCAGGGGACGGAGTTTATCCGCAGGCGGGATGTGTGGGCATGCTGAATCCGCAGCACTCAGGTGGATCCCACGATTTCAGGGGGTCCGTGCCTGGCGGCGGAGCGTGGCCGAGGGGCGAGCCGGGTGTTTAGATCAGGGCCGGATAATCCTTTAAGCTTCCACAGGGCGGCATGGCAGCCGGAGCGCTCCCGTTGCCGGAGCGACGCGATGCCGTCGCTCCCGGATGCCGACTCTGATCGCATCCATCTGGAATGTGGGCACCATTTGTTAGTGCTGATCAAGCCCGGAGGGGGCTGGAAGGGGCAGCGGGAGCCAGGGAAGGACGTGGATACCTGGAAGCGGCGCCGCAGCCCGAGCCCGATGCCCAGGATCTGCAGCGCTGGTGGCCGCTCCATGGGTTTGTCCCGCTGGGAAGTGACACCAGCAAGAGCAAAGCAACCTCTGCTGGGGCAGGGCCGCCTTCTGGTACAGGGAGGAATGGTCTATGGAGTCTTTCCGGGCATTATTTTTTCCTTCTTGCTTTCCTGGTTCTGCTCCACTTTCCCTTTTTGTGGCCACCTCTGAAGTTTCCAAGGATGCTTTACAGCACACCCACTGCTGCTGTGTACGATTCAGTGCCCGTAATCATGTCCTGGGCCCATGTCTAACATCTCAGAAAGGTCTTGTGCACCTCTTGGCCATGGTCGGCTCAGGAACCTGGCTCCCTTGGTGACCCTAAGGCTCCTCTTCTGCTCTGGTGCAGCAGCAGGACCTCGAGGAGGATGATGCTGAGGATGTCCCGCGTCCCCAGCGGGTGAAACCTGCCACTTCCAGAGAGCTGCAGGGGATGGTGGGGCTGTCCCGTGCACCAGCCGAGCCCCTCGGCCTGATCCTCTCCCTTTCCTGCAGGGCTCTGCCGTCTCTTGCAGCACGAGGTAAGATGAACAAGATGAAGAACTTCAAGCGGAGGTTTTCTCTCTCGGTTCCTCGGACGGAGACCATCGAGGAGTCGCTGACGGAGTTTACAGAGCAGTTCAACCAGCTCAACAACCGGAGGAATGAAGGTAGGAGCCCGGGACCCCTCCTGGCAGCGATGTCAGAGCCTTCCCTCTGCGGGTACAAACAAAATCTCGGTGCAAATCGCACCGAGACCTCGGGAGCCGCTGCCTCTGTTCGGGGAGCATTTGGCCCTCCCTGAACCACCCTGTTCTGGTCCCGTTTTGTGTGGTTTTCAGGGTGCCGAGCAGCGGGAAGCTCAGGGCTGAGCCGGGCACGTCGCGGGTGCCGCACGAGCAGCCGCCTCGCTCTGCAGGCCGGGACAGGCCCTGCCGGCTTGGAGCGGGTGAAGGGAGAGGAGATGCTCGAGGCAGGGACCTGCACGGGCAGGCAGAGCCGGCAGGCGCTTGGAAACCCCACGGCCTTGGACGTGGTTCATGCAGGGGAGTGTTTGCTCCTGCGGGTGCGCTTGCAGCGTGCATTTGCTGCTGCGGGTGCACTTGCAGCGCGTGTTTGCTGCTGCGGGTGCACTTGCAGCGTGTGTTTGCTGCTGCGGGTGCACTTGCAGCGTGCATTTGCTGCTGCGGGTGCACTTGCAGCGCGCATTTGCTGCTGCGGGTGCACTTGCAGCGTGCGCTTGCTGCTGCGGGTGCACTTGCAGCGTGCGCTTGCTGCTGCGGGTGCACTTGCAGCGCGCGCTTGCTGCTGCGGGTGCACTTGCAGCCCGCGTTTGCCGCTGCCTCCCACGAGCACAGCCTGCTCATTCGTGGGTGCCCTCGGCACCGTTCAGGTCACGCTCCAGCTCTTTCTCTAGCCATAATTGCTAGAAACTTTTGCTGCAAGCAGAGGCTGAGGCTGTGATGAAATTGCCTGGCACTTGCATCTGCCCCGGCGAGGAGGGATCATCTCTCTGACTGTCTGAAATAAGAGATGCGATAACCTAATTTACAGCTGCTCCTGCAGCTCCTGACACACTTGTCTCCTTGTGCATGCCCCGGTGCTCTGAACAGCACCCGTTTGCAGCCTCCTTCCCTGCACTGACACCTGAGGCCCCACAGAGAATCCCAGTGCCACCAAAAGGAGGTGGTACCGCTCCCACCAACACCTCCCCTTGCACCCTAGCCAGCAGATTATAATTAGTCTCGAGTCCTTAATTAGCTGTGTGGCAGATGTGGGGAGGAAATGGGGCAGGGCTGGGATCTTGCTGGGCACTGATGGCTGCAGCTGCTCCTGCCTTGGGGGCTCAGGGCTGTCTGAGCCTGGGCTCGTTATCTGCGCTGTGCAAAACAGGGCGCTGCTGGGGAAGCCTCTTCCCGGCTCTGCTGCTTTGATGAGGCTGCAGTCACGGTGCTTCCTTTGCCCTTGAAAGGCAGAGCAGGACGTGCAGCATCTGCCTCTCCCCCCACCATGTGGTCTCCGTCCTCCTGAGATACCTGGGAAGGAAAAAGAGCAAGGTCAGAGCTGCGTGAGCCCGGGGCTGGTTCCGGGGCTGTTCCCAGCCTGGGTGGTTGTGGATGAGAGGAGTACAGGCAGTGACAGGGTAGCGCTCAGGGGATGGTCTTGCCTGGATGCAGGAGCGCGCCAGGAGCTGGCCCTGGGCTCGGGGAATTGATATTCCCCACCCACGGGGTATATTGTGCTTGCTGACAGCCCTGAGCACCCAGGATGGGGCTGGGAAGGGCCAGCCCTGCACCATTTCCCCGCTTGGATGCAGCACATTGGTGCTGTGCCACGTTTTCCTGTGCTCATGGTTCCCTATTTACACCCAAGGCATTTCCCGTGCAAAACAGCCTGGGAATTGCTGTCCCCGCTGTGCCCCGCCACCCTGACAGGCCTCCTCCATCACGCCCAGCCCGCTCCTTCCCGGCCAGGATCTCTTGATTAAGCCTCGCTTGGGTTGTAAACAAGCCTGAGAAGTCACCTCCACGATGCCCTTAATCTCCATCCCCTGCAAGCGGCGGCTGTGGTTTATGGAGAGCCCCGACAGCCGCATTTCTCCGAGGTATCTCCAGCATCAGCCCCTGGCCGCTGGGAGCTCTTTGCCCACAGACTTGTGCCAAGGGGCCTTGGCAGGGGCCCAGCAGAAGCAAGTGGGAGACCCGGCTGCAGAGCCCAGCACCCCCAGGACGTTTTGGGGGGGCAGGATCGATTTGGGGATGCTGGAGGGGGAGCAAAATGGGCTTAGTGGGCAGGTTCCTCCTTTGCAGGGGTTGGTGGGGAGGGCTGCATCTCTTGAGGAGCTGCCTGATCTGGAGAGGGGTCTGAATTAGGGAAGCAGGAGCTGCCTGGAATATCCTTCATTTTACATATAGAGAAATCAGGGTGCGGAGAGAGCAAAGTCACTTTGCTAAGGTCACGCAGGAAGCTGCGAGCAGAGCTGAGACTGCGGCCATGGCAATTACTCTTGTGCCTCCTCTCTCCTGCATGACACAGGGCTGAAGCTTTGCTTTGGGTCGCCTTTTCCTTGTTCTGCATGTCCAAACATGCCCCTAGGGCTGCCTGTCGTGGTGATCGCTGCTCTCCAGGTGAGTGGGTGCCCAGGGACAGCACAGGGTGATCACTGACACCAGAAAAGGGCAGTAATCGCAGTGGAGATCAGCAAAGCATTTCAGCTTCATCACCTCATACAGCTCTCTGGGGAGGCACTTGCGATCTTTATTGCCACCCCCAGCATCAGAAATGACAGGTTATCAGAACTCACAGGTCCCCAACAGTCTGCAAGCGCTGTCCTTATGTGGCTTTTGAATGGCTCTGCCTGCCCGTGAAGGTGATGGAGAGGCCGAAGGAGCCGCTTGAGATGCTCTCAGCCTGCAGAGAGCTGCTGTGGCCGGACAAGGCACAGCCGCCTTTGGGTAGAAACCTGCCTGCTTTGGTGGTGGGGTGGGAAATCCCACCCCTGCTCTCCCCATCCTGGAGTCCCTTGGCCTCCCTTGCAGCCACCGAGGCCGAGAAAGCCAGGCTGGGAGGCAGCAGAGCTGGCAAATGGAAAAGCAAACAGCCTTGCAGCTCGCAAAGCTGCCGTCCCAGGCAAGGTCACCTTGGCAGAGTCCGAGGAGGTGGAGAAGGGAGGTCAGAGCTTAATTCCAGGCTGGGCTCTGTGCAGTATCTCTTCTCTGACACTGGCCACACCGGCTGCCTTTGGAGAAGCAGCAGCACATCTGTGGAGATGAGATTCCTTCTCCATGGCTGCTCCAGGCTCTTTCCTTTTGTGCCTCCCTCGTTGTGCATCCCGAGCATCCCAGACCTGCTTTATAGAGGCATTGAGTCTTGGTAGCTCCCGTTTGCTTTGATCAGGGCTCGGGGCGACAGTTCACATCCATCCCAAGGATTCACAGCTACTGCCTGGGCTGTCCTCTGAGGCCAAATAAAGCCCTATATATGGGCTGCAAAGCGTGCATAACTCCTAGCTTGCAGTGAAATAAATCCGAGGCAAAGCTGGCCTTTGGAGCACAAGGCCATGACAAAGTGGAGATGAACAGGGGGAGGAAGGAGGATGAATAATCCAGGATCTGAGTGCAGCTCTGCCCTGTGAGCATAACGGAGCCTTGAGAGAAGAGTTCACATTTAGCAAAGTAATTAAAAGTTCTAAGTCAGGCAAGAAGCGAAGGGTTCTGGCCCCTTTCCTCGGGAGATCAAAGCTTGTTTTGGCAGAAGCTGTGTTTAAATATATTTATTTAAAAAGAAAAAAAAAGTGGGAGGTTCGTCAGAGGCAGCCGCTGTGTCTGCGGTCTCACTTTAATTTGCTTTGATATCCCATGCAGCCTCATTATTTGTGTGGTGTCAGGGCTCCCGGTAACCCACATGAAATGCAGAGCAGAACCCAACAGGCCTCCTTTGCCGAAACACCGGAGAGGGATTTTCAGCTTGGATTTGCCATGTATGCCCCAAAAGGAGGTGTATTCACTCTTCCCGTTCTTCATCTGCTGAGATTTTGCTCCTGCAAAAGGAGCAGCCAACCTTCTTGTCCTGGCCTGATAGAAATGTGGTGCTGAGACTGTCCAGCTTGGGCACCTGCACTTGGGTGGCTCAGTGGCCACCATTCCAGCAAAGTGGCACTTGCAGGACTTCATGTGGCCACCAGCAAGCTCTCCTTGGCGTCAGCGGGAAGAGAAAACCAAGGCAAACACGCTTATCGATATGGTGCATCCTCCTTTGCTCAGCGGATTAGCTGAACTGCAATCAATCCTCTGATAAGTCATGCCATTCAGCTGCTAAATGGCCTTTTGTTTAAGATAATTTGCTCAGGAGGGCAGCAAGTTAGAGAGATGTGAAACAGTTCAACCCGTGCACTTTTATACCTGTGGCTAAACTAATTCCAGTCGAATTTCCTGGCACTTTTCTGCTCAGATAGATACTGGGCGAGAGCAGCAAGTGCGTGGGCTGTCTATGCAGGATGGCATCCTGCTTCCCTGCGCTCTCCATCCCCTTGTGCTCCTAGTGACCATGGCAGGAAATCACAGCTCTTCCCGGGTCATTTGTCTGCCATCTCGCATCCATCAGATGGACAAACTGCAGCCAGGTGCCAGCGCTGCTCAGTGCTCAGGATAAAACAGTTTAGACTGAAAAGAGAGCGTTTTTTGGGTACCAGGTAGGGGCCAAAATAGTTGTTCCAGCTCTGCCCAACATCCTATAAAAGGACAATCTTCCCTCTGGGATGTGGCTGTTCCTCCGTCCACCTGTGTTGGAATAGGGAGCTCCCACCTGGAATGTCCCCCTTGGAAAGAGCCTCTTTGTGGACGAGGGGGATCTGCTTCACTGGGGTCTGGGGGACCCATGTTGAACTCGTCAGGTTTTGGCTGAGGGCTGTTTGCGTTGCTGCACGCCAGAATATTCCCAGCAACCAGCCAGTAATTACAGAGAGAGCAAGTCTAAGTGCAAACTCAAGCTGGAGACCAGAGAGAGCTCAGTGGGCTTATTTTGTCCTGATTTCTTGATCCGTTCAGGGTTGCATGGGCTTGATGGGGCTTCACACTCGGAGTCCCGAGAGGAGAGACATTTTTCTGCATTGCTTTGGTTTTCATGAGAGTTTTTGCCCTTCTCGGGGCTGTGTGTCTGGCTAAGAGCAGCAGGTTGAGGCAGGAAAGCCTGGAGTGTTTTGTTTTACACTAAATGACTCTGCAGCCTCTAATCCCAAGCATCACCTGCTCAGAATTGGTCCTCGGAGGAAGGTGCTCACCCTGATGGCTCTCAGTTTTGGTGGTTCCCCGAGCAGATTAGATAAGCGTGTGTGGAAGCAGCGTGGGAGGCAGCGCACCGGGAGCCCGGAGCAAAGCGTGGGAATTCCCTCTGCTTCTTCCATGCGGAGGAAAAGGACTTGCCATGACCCCAGGCTATCTCGGTGTCTGCAGACCTCCCTGCCCTGGGTGCACTTTGTCCTCAACACAAGTGGTTTGGGCCTCGCCGCTTTCCCTGCCTCTCCAGCCCCTTCACTCCCTTTTTCTCTTTATCCCCAGACCTGGCCCAAGGGCACCTGCAGCTGGGACACCTGGGCAGGGATTTCCGGGCCGGCACGTCGCCCATCTCCCCCTCGGAGGCAGAAGGCCAGTCCCCCGTGGCCGTGCGCTACCGGAACAGCAACAACCAGCGCCGCTTCTCCATGGAGGCAAGTGCTGCTGCGGGCTGGAGCGGGCACGACGGGCACGGGGGACTCTCCATCGCTTCTGGGCATCGAGGACCTGCCCGCTGGTGTCTGCACCAGTTCATTCCAGGGGACCGTGGCGGGATATAGGACCAGGGCACATCCCCTTGCGTGCACGCGCACCCCTTTGGTCCTCCCGTGAGGAGGACAAGAGCTGGACATCAGCAGCTCTTGTGGCCCTCTCCGCAGGACGTCAACAAGCGTCTCTCCCTGCCCATGGACATCCGCCTGCCCCCGGAGTTCCTCCAGAAGCTGCAGATGGACAGTCCGGAGTTCCCCAAGCCCCTCAGCAGGATGTCCCGACGGGCTTCTCTGGTGAGTCCCACCGCACGGGGCGAGCAGTGCCAGGCACACCATGGCATATAGGTCCCAGCAAGCAGATGTATGAGTTATTTCCAGCCTCTCATGTGCAGAAATGTATGTGCAGATGTATGTGGTATTTCCAGCCTCTCATGTGCAGGAATCTTGCTTCACGCGTATAGGTCCCAGCAAGCAGGTGTATGTGGTATTTCCACCTGCTCATGTGCAGCCTTGCCTTCCTATGCCAGCTCCTTTGTATATTATTGAGCTTGACACACACATGTGCCCATGCAAATCCCCTTCTGCACACACAGCTGTGCACATCCCCTGGCCTGCATATTCCTTCACTCATCCCTGCACATACCTGCCTTTCCTCGCTCAGCCTGACTCCTTGCAAGAGGAGGAGGTGGAAAACCTCTCGGAAAGCCTCTTGTGGCTTAGCAAGTGCTGGAGCCTCTGCTAGTTGAAATGCAAATGGTGCTAAATAATGAATTAGCCTTTGCATTAATGTTGGCTTCTCATTTTTTTTTTAACTGCAGAGCATCAGCATATGTGGCAGCAACGACCTGGTGCCCTGTTTATAAATGTGCAAGCATGAGTCCTGCTGCACCGAATGCTCGGTGGTGCCCAGAGGTCTTGGCAGGCGTTTCCAGCTCTGTTATGGCTCTTCACGAGGAGGGAGGGTAGAGAACAGGGAGCTCATATTTACCTGCACATTTTGTCTAGCGAATAAAATAGACTTGGCCAAAGCAACGTGCTATTAATATTCATGGTCCCCTAAACGAGGGAGGCACGCGCCTGGAAAATTCACCATATGGCGCTGTGCGGTTTTGCAAGAGTTCACGTTGCAGCAGCAACCTCGTTTCCCTGCGCCAAGACTGTTCTTGGGGTAGCTGCATGTTTGGGGGAGCTGGAGTCAGTGACGCCGGGTCCCCCTGGGACTGCTAGAGCAAAACCAGCTGGTGCAAGCCAAGAAACTGGCTCGAGGGCAAGGGCAGCGCTGCGGGGCTGGGAAGCTTTAGCCGGGCTGGAGGCAGAGCTGGCCCCGTGCCCGCGCCTCCGCAGGCACAAAGGAGTTTGAAGGGGAACCACACGAGTTTAGTTTTTATGCTAACGGAGCGAGGAGTGCCTCAGGTTTCAGGTGGCTGTGCTAGGAACCAGTCCGTGCCCCGGCCGGTGAATGATCCAGATTAACTGAGGAAGCGTCCCAGGAAACCTGAGACCACGTGTGATTTAAGAGAGCTGCTAGGAGGGAAGCCTCAGTCTCCCGTATTGCAGTGCTTGCCCTTTCTTTCCCTGGGTGTACGAGAGCAGGTGTCAGCAATACGTTGAGCACTCACTGTTCCAGGCAGGGAAATGCCTCTTTCGTGCTTGATTTGGGAAGGACACCGAGAAATGGAGTCCTTGCACAGACCAGCGCATAGGAGAGCGCTCAAGGAACGGGCAGGGTGATCCCACTAGGATTCTCCACCAGAAAGAGCATCTGCTCTTTCAAACCCACTGCTCTTGTTAGGCTGAGCCATTGCTGGTGGCGTGGCAGGATGATGGGTGAGAGGGATAAGTGGGGAGGAGAAAAAGGGAATTGGAGGCATGGGAGCGGGCAGGAGCAATCTTTCAGGCTCCGGCTCCCTGCGGATGCGGCCAGGGCCATCGCTGTGCTGGGATGTAGGCAGCTGGGGTCATCCGTATTCCTTAAGCAGGCAGTCGTGGAGCTTTGTGATGGATTGCCTGGCTGCCTGCACTGCTTGTCTGGAAAAGTAATAGACTTTATGGACCTAGATCAGCTGGGCTGCTGCATGCAAACAGCTACCTTGATTTATCCGCCCCTAAAGCTATTACTGCCCTGTATCCTTGACTTAACCTTCCCCCAGGTGGTTAGCTTTCCCTGGACGAGATCCCCCAGTGATGCTCTCCCTTTTCTTTTGCAGTCAGATATCGGGTTTGGGAAGCTGGAAACCTATGTTAAACTGGACAAACTGGGAGAGGTAAGAAGAGTGTGAGCCCCCTTAAAATTAAGTTTTAAGGGCAGCTTATAGTGCAAAAGACAGACCAGCAGAACTTCTTCCATATCTAAGGCTCTTTAGATCAATTCGCTCTGTGGATTTCAGGCCATTTAGCTTCAAATTGTCGTTCTTGCAAACAGCATAGAATATACGAGCGTTGTGCCGCTCTGTGCGTGTGCACGGCCTGTATTTTGCCTCTTCCCCAGGGCACTTACGCCACGGTCTTCAAGGGGCGCAGCAAGCTGACGGAGAATCTCGTGGCGCTGAAGGAGATTCGCCTGGAGCACGAGGAAGGGGCCCCTTGCACGGCTATCCGGGAAGGTGAGGGGCTCCTCAGGTTAGAGCACAAGCCTAACGAGCGATGCCTGCTGTGGCTAATTGTGCACAGAGCAATCGGCACGCAGCGCTGTGGTGCTGGCTGCCCGAGCCTGCCCTCGCCTTTCGTTTCAGTGTCCCTGCTGAAGAACCTGAAGCACGCCAACATCGTCACCCTGCACGACATCATCCACACGGAGCGCTCCCTCACCCTCGTCTTCGAGTACCTGGTGGGTCCCGGGGACCCGCTGCGGGCGATGGGGAGGGCTGCGCTCCCGTGAAACGGAGCTGGGCTTCGTTATAGGGAGGGTTTGTTGGGCACAGGGGAGGCAATCTGGTGGATTCTTCCCTGTTGCAGGATAACGACCTCAAACAGTACCTGGATAACTGTGGGAGCCTCATGAGCGTGCACAATGTGAAGGTAAGCCAGAAGTGCCTGGGAGCTGTGCCCCTGCTCCCTCCTAGGGAGAGGTGGCAGCTGCAGGGAACTCCCCCCAAGCACATCCCGGGATGTCACAGAGCTGGGATGAGGCTGGGACGCCCATTCTCTCAATTCGGTCCTTTCCCAACACCCCTTGACCTTTTTCTGCAGACTCTGACGTTCCACCAGCTTTTCTTAAGCCACAACTATCTTAAATAAAATGACTGCGTGGGCAGACGTTGTTCTGAATTGCTGCCCATAGGCTTGAACACTGGTCTACCGTGCATTTCATCCCGGGCCAGCTTCAGGGCATCTCTCCTGCCCACAGGCTTTGCAGTTCTTAGGACAGGCTCGCTTTGGATGCCTGCGCCCCAGTGCTAATTGCTAATTCCTCTGCAGATCTTCATGTTTCAGCTGCTGCGTGGCCTGTCCTACTGTCACGGAAGAAAAATCCTGCACCGAGACCTCAAACCCCAGAACCTGCTCATCAACGAGAGGGGAGAGCTCAAGCTGGCTGACTTTGGTAGGTAGCACAGGGTAGGTAGCAGCTCTGCATGAGGGCAGCCCCGTGCTTTGTGCTAGTCCGGCTTTGCTTGCCTTGTGCTGCCTCTCGGGAAGAAGGCAGCGTTGCAGCAAGGTGCAGCTGGATGCAGCTCCTTGGTGCACATGCCCTTCGTCCCCAGGACTAGCCAGAGCCAAGTCAGTGCCTACAAAAACGTATTCCAATGAGGTGGTCACGCTGTGGTACCGGCCCCCAGATGTTCTGCTGGGATCCACCGAATATTCCACACCCATTGATATGTGGTAAGTCCCAGTGCTCGTCTGCAGGACAGAGTGGGGAAGAGGTGAACTTCCAAATGAAGATTCCCAAAGTTTCCAGGACGAGTGGGTTGGGCATAGCCTTCCACCTGCCTGTGCAGCAGTGTATGTGCTGATAAGAGTTGAGTTGTTGGTTAAGATAGCAGTGTCTGCCCGTCTTAGATGCAATGCTGATGTTTGTGTCCCATGGGTCTCAAGATCTTTGGACACTCTTTCCATGTAAATGGTTATCTGTATCTGTGCAGGGGTGCGACCCTTGGAGCTCATTTCTGTCAGCAGGGACCCAATCAATCAGCTGGGGGGCCCGGGACCCCCTCCAGCCCTTGCTAAGGGGCAATGGGATGTGCACAGGGGTTCCACCTTGCTAATACTCTGCTGCTCCTTTAGGGGAGTGGGTTGCATACACTACGAGATGGTCACTGGCCGGCCCATGTTCCCTGGCTCCACGGTGAAAGAAGAGCTGCATTTAATCTTTAGGCTCCTGGGTGAGTCTTCTGCTATCTCCTAAATCCCCACTTGAGGGCAGTGGCTGATTGCAGGTACTGTGAGAAAGCCACCTCAGCTGCCTGGACAGGGCCTCTTGGCAAAGCAGAACCCCATATCTTTGCACCAGCCTCGCAGCCAGCCAAGCTCCTAGGCTGCTGCCCCCCAGGATGTACCCCCAAGTCCAGACCTGCTGATGAAATTCATGCTTTCTGTCCTGCCCCCTTCTTGGGAGAGGTGGGCACTAGCTGTTGTCCTTACATCTATGTCCTTACACCTGTGAAGCTCTTTCTATCGTCTAATTTAACGATTCCCAAATGATCATGACGGGTTTCCCTCTCTCCCCATCTCAGGAACCCCAACAGAAGACACCTGGCCTGGAATAACATCCAACGAGGAGTTTAAGGCTTACAATTTCACACAGTACCGAGCCCAGCCGCTAATAAATCACGCCCCAAGGTACCTTCCTTCCTGAGCAGAGACATAAGGCATGGTAGGCTTGTGCTGGTCTTAAATGGGAACCTGGGGAGACCAGGTTCATTCCCACAATGTGGAAATGGCACCCTCTGAATGAAGTTGGACACTGGAGCTCCCAGATGACTCATGGGCTATTGCAATGTGCCCTGGGCGTGATAATGTTGTGCTGTTTATTTCCTCCTCCTCTCAGGCTGGACTCGGAAGGCATCGACTTGCTGATGAACCTCCTCCTGGTGAGTGCTAGCGCAGTCTGGGAGGGTGGGATTTGCTGAAGTACCTTGGCAGCTTTGGATCCAGGCAGAGAGGAGGGACTGGGGCTGCAGAGTAAGCCATGCTCATACAGCTGTGGCCATGTAGATGCTTTCTTCAACCCCCTCCCCTTATCTCACCCTCTGACCTGCACTGGGTTCGCTCAAAAATTCTCTGGAGATTCTGCTTCTGTCTCCTCATGAGTTTATACCCTGCTTGTTCGGAGCCCTTGTCTGCCCGTCATCGTGTTTGCGGGTGGATGCACCACCCTTCTCCCCGTGCACGCACAAAAAGAGGTGATCCATAAGACCTGAAATGAGTGATGCCCTCCGAGTGTACCGCAGCTCCTCGTGAACATGCAGATGGCACCTGCATCTTCCTGCACGTCCCCATGACGCGCTTTGGACGCCCTCTCACCCTGTAGCACATGAAATCCCTCGGGCACACACCCACAGAGGCCCATACCCTACGCATCCATACATCCTCAGCCGGGCGCGCAGCCTTGGTGCACGTGCCCGCTCATGCCGCTTTCCTTTCTCCGGCGCTCGGTGCAGTACGAAGCCAGGAGCCGGATCTCAGCGGAGGCAGCTCTGCGGCACGCGTACTTCAAGAGCCTCGGGGAGCGCGTGCACCTCCTCCCCGACAGTAAGTGCGAGCGCAGCCCGCGGGGTGCGCTGCGGCTGCGGCTCCTCCGACGCTCGCTCCGTTCCCCAAGGGAAGCGAGTGCCCGTGCAGCGTGGTGGGGAGGGTGTCCGCACATGGAGAGCGGGAGTTTGGGGTATGATGGGCACAGTCTTGGCCCGGGATTTGCAGACTCCTGTTGGCTTAGCGAGCTGGACTGAGCTCTCTGCCCCTTCTTCCCAGATGTGTCCATCTTCTCCCTGAAGGAGATCCAGCTTCAAAAGGACCCAGGCTACCGAGGCTCAGCCTTTCAGCAGTCAGGTAGGGCTGGGGAAAAGGAGACCGGCCTCCTCTGGGCTGAGAGAGCCTGCAGAGGTGCCATGGACCGCACTGGCGATGGGGTAACTCCCAGCGCCGGGACCTGCGTAAGGAAAAGACAAAGTGGGTCCCTGCCACCCGCCCTGCGCCCACAGCAGCCACCAGTTGCCCCTGGGGCATCCTGGCTTGTCACTTGCGTTGCACCCGGCTCCTGTGGGGAAGCATCCCCGAAGCAACGCGGGGGTGCAGGGGGGGTGTCCCTGCAAATTCCCGCTGTCCGCCTGGCCTCTGTGACCCGTCTCTCTTTCTTCCTCAGCCCGAGGGAAGAACAGGAGGCAGAGTATATTTTAAACCTGGATCTCATGTTCTTCCCGTTGTCACCATGGAGATCAAAGCACTGAGAAAGGAGACAGCAACCCGCTCCCACCTGACCCATCGGAGAATTATTGACTCGAGCAGGACGATGCTGAAGCCCCCCTGGCCGCAGGCTCTGCTCTGCCCGTCCCCGCAACCCTCTCCCACCACCCCGGCAGCTGTTGTGAAGATCCATGACCTTCCTCCTCACTTGTTCTCATGTTGTGCCCATCAGACAGGAGCTGCTACCCTCTGCCCAGGTGCTGTAGGGAGCAGTTGCCCTGATCTCGGGGCACGTGCTGGCCCTATGGAGACCTCCTTGCTGCCCTCGGAGAAGGGAGCAGGGGGGTTTGGTGAGCAGAGGGTGGCTTCTCCGAGAGCTGAGGAGCTGCCAAATCCTGGTACGTGGCCTCTCGGCCTGGACAGGCATCTCTGGCAACACCCCTTTGCTCACACAGCTGCCTCTGGATGAGGAGGATGTCTCCTCCTCATGTAAATGTCTCCTGGAGAGACATTTACAGCCACATTAGACTTGGGGTCATGGCCCAGACAGGCACTGGAGAGACTGAAACTCAAGAAACGGGGTAGCCTCCTTCACTGTCCCTACAGAACCCGTTTGCTCTCCCTATCTTTGGACCTGACTCCTGACGGAAGGATGGAGTGGTTGGGAGTAAAGGGTTCCCGTTGGTTCCCCCAACATCTCCTCCTCCTTGCCAGCATCGCGTTTATAAATACGGCTAACGGGCTGCTGCGGAGATATCCCTAGCTGGGAATGAGGAGATATCCCTAGCTGGGAATGGGATGGAGGATGGCTCTGGCTGGAGCTGGACAGGAGCAGGGCCAGACACACTCCAAGCACCCGCTGGTTTCTGTTGCCGAGACGAGCCCTTCATCCAGCCCTCTCCAAGGCACTGATGTCGCAGCCTGTTCCTCGTGCCCGGAGCTACCGCCCTGTTAGCCCGGGACCGTCTCCGCCGTTGCCGCGAGGGAAAGGCCACGACTCCCAGCGTCTCGGGAGCGTCGGAACGGCTCTTCCCAGCCCGCCTCCTCCAGGCGCTGTGCCCGCGCTCCCGTCCTCGCCGCCCCGGAGCGCTGTGCACCCTCCCTGCGGCGCCTTTCCACCTAAAGGAAGCCAAACCTCCCACAGCTCAGCTGCAGGACCCAAAATAGACCCGGAGAGGAGCACAGAGCATCCCTCAACCCGCTTCCCAGGGCGCCGGCATCAGTGAAATCCTCCTGCGCGGAATGTCGGAGCACGCAGTGGCTCCGAGTGGGCTTTGCCGGCGGACGACGCATCCGGGCGCGTTTTCCCCTCTGCGCGTCTCGGGACCATGCCAAATCCAGGGCAAAGAGGCCCCGCTTCGCTTCTCCAGCTTCCAGTCTGGAATGTCGTCAATAGGCGAGCACTGTAGGAAGTTTTTCCTTCTGTATCGTATCTACGTCTTTTTCTTGGCTCCGCTGGGTGACTCGTCCCCTCGCCCATCGCTCCTGCAGCCCTAGGAAATGGCTGGGAGGCTCTGGGCATGACGGGCACCGTGACCCCGTTACTGGCGGGAGGACTGGCAGGAAATGCCAGTGTCTTAGCCCATCCCGTAGCTCTCCCAGCCTGGCAGCGTTGCTCAGGGGATGGAAACCCTCCATGCCTTTGCTTCCCAAGTGAGCAGGGACTTAGAGCCCCCTCGTCCCCTTTTTCCACTTTGCTAAGTGGCATTTCCGCGACTCTCTGCACATGCAAAGTGTGAGGATAAAGCAGCAGATCCCAAAGCTCCTCGGGGCCTCGGGAGGCGGCTCTGCCCGAGTGCTCAGCGCTTCTCCCGTCAGACCGAAGCTGTTAAGCCGGGCTTGTCCTAGACAAGCATGCAGACGTCTGCATTGTTTGAGGTTTGCCCATCCCTGCTCGGTGCCTTTGTCGGTATGTCCAGTGTACGGCGGGCTCAATAGCTCATTAATTGTTTCCATGTAATAGGGGAGAGCGGGAAGAGCCCCAGCAGCCCCCAGGGACGCGTTTTGCCCTGATACAGGCGCATCTGCAGGGCAGCGTTTCGCCTGGCTTCGCGCGCCCTGCTGCGTGGGGCTTTTGAAAAGAGCAGAGGGACGGGGGGTTCGCAAAGGGAGGTGTTGGCTGGAGCCAGGCTGAACTCGCACATTGGCATCCTCTCTTTCGCAAAGGCATTTTACATGGAGTTTTCCTTGGCCTAGCAGGGATCTGTGCAGGAGACTTGCGCCTTCCAGGGCAGCCAGCGCCTGTCCCCACTTGGCAGCTCCAGTGGCATCCAGCTCATGGGGACGGCGGCTGCAGCGGGGCAGGTGCTGGTGGGGCCCGGTGTTGGGTGCACGTGGTGCAGAGGTGACTATGGGCACGTGGAGGGAGAAAGGCTCTTGCTACTGCTGCCCTCCAGCTCCCGGGGGTGACAAGAGCTCCTTGTCACCAGTCCAACAAGCCTGCCGTGGTTTTGCCTGTCCCCACAGGACCCGCTGCTCCTGAAAGGCAAAGTCACCTCCTGAAAGAGCATCGTGATACGGAGTTGGGAAAGGCTGGTGGAAAGACGTAGCAAGGCCTGCGCAGACAGCCCCGCTTTGCCCAGGGTCAGGGAGCAAGGAGAAAGGGCCTGTTAGTTGCTGTTTATTCTTTCACAGCCTTTGCCTTTTCTCCTACAGACCTGTCCTGAAGGAGATCTTTGTGCGGAGGCACTATTATTTATTAGCCCCGTGCGCTCCTAACAGCTCGGGTTTAAGATAACCCCTTTTGTTCCGCCGCATTTAGTGGGCATTTGATCCCTATTCGGGAGAGCGATAGTTTGTGTAAATATTTGGCACCCCACAGAGCAAGGCTTGATTTATAAGCTCCGTGTGCTGCTCCGCTCGCACGTGTTGGCCGGCAGAGCCCGGCCTCGCGTGGCACCTTGCCCGCTGCAGCCTGCCAAGGAACGGGCTGCAGCGACGGGCCAGCTCCCTCCCGGGCGCTGCCACCGTCCCGCTGCAGAGCACGGAGCCCACGGCGGGCTGAGGAGGACAAAACCCACACGCAGAGGTGCCCGGCGCCTTGCAAAAGCTCCTGGAGGTGCCCGGCGCCTCGCAGCAGCTCCCACGCGGAGGGTGCCAAGGTCCCCACTGCTCTTGCAGCTTTGGCTGCTGCCCTCTGCCTCCTCGGGCAGCGGACGGGGCCGCCTCTGTGGAGCATTTGGAGCCGCGGATGGTTCCAAATTTGGGTTTTAAAGTAGCGCTAAGGAAAATGCTGGGAATTTCTGTGGCTCTCTGGAATTTCGTGGGGTTTTTTTTGGTCATTCTGTGGGTTCTTCATTAACAGCTTCACCACGTGGCTGATACTTCTGCACAGATTGGGAGTTTTGACAAAAAGAAGTTGCTGCTCATCTTCCAGACGTTTTCCTTGCGATTTTTATTTTTATCCAACAGAGTTTGGATGTGCACTCAGGAAAGGCTGTGTTCTTTCATCTCTCCAGCTGACAGCTAATTAAAGAAATGCAAGTAAAATAATGTCAGTACCAAGGTCTGTATTACAGCACAACAATAAAACTTTACAGGCAGTTATTTCATTTTACTCTCTCCATACAAATACGCACACGCCTTTCCTGGCCCAGCCCATTGCCAGATCTATGTTAAGATTTTAAATAACAAAACTACATTGTATCTTGGAAACGAGGGAGATAATAGGTGTTTTGTTTCCCTCCCTTAACACACACTAAATTAAAAATAGCAAGCCGTTTTCCCAAGCTTCCTAAGTGTTTGGTTTAATTTGTTTGTGTGTTTTCCCAGGACATATCTTTGGTCAGAAACTAGGCCATCGTAAAACCCAGGGCTCCCAGGATCAGGCTGGGAATGGGCAGGTGGGAACACATTGGAGAAATGGTCCAGTCTGCGGGAGCAAAAAACATCAAGAGATATAGGGAGGTCGGTTGTGTGTCCCTGAGAAAGGGAAGAGATGGGAAGAGGTGGGAGCCTGGAGCTGGGGTGTGTGACAGAGGTAGGAGCAGAGTCTCCATCCGGACACCTCAGTGGCGCAGAGAGGGGTTTTGGGGAGCAGTGGCTGGTTTGCAATGGCCATTCCTCTGAACCTCTGCCTAACCAGAGTAAGCCTGTGCTAAATCTGTGCCCGTCGCTTAAGCAGAGGCTGCAGCCTGCGCCCCACGTGAGGAGGAGGAGTCCTGCGAGGGCCCTCAGGTTTGCATGAGAATTAGGAGTTAAAAGCAATGTTGTCTCGCATGCCAAAAGCCCTGGGCCTCTGCATGAGCAGATTGCTCCAGCTCTGCTGTGCCTCCCCTTTCTGCACCCTTGGGCCTCGCCTGAACTGCATTTTGATGTCCCGTTAGCATTCCCACCAGCAGGATTGGGATCCTGCTTGGGTTAACAGGCGCAAAACCTGAGAGCCACTTGCTGCTTTCTTCATTGCCTTCTTTCACGCTGAGCATCGTGCTTGTCCCGCAGCAGCCAAGGTCAGTCCGGGTGGCCAGGGTACACGTACTGTGAATGCTCTCCGGGGTGACTCATTCGCAGCTACCAATAATGCATTTAATGAGCATTGTGCGACTGAAAGGTGCATTTTAAAAGAAACGATTTTAAAGATTTATTCCAAAAGAAGCAATGATTTTTTTACAGGAAGTTTTTCTGGCATAAATGGAAAGATGCATAATAAGAATAAAAGATTGTATCCATCCATCAACCTTGTGTCTGAATGTTTTATAGAAATATTTAAATTTTTGCATTTCAGATGTTACGTGCACTATTTTGTGGATGTGCTCGTTCTTGCTGAGGCTGATCTTGCAATATTACAGATGTGTCGTGACAGCTCCGAAGCTGAGATCGGACAATAAACTTTACTGAGTACAGGATAGCTTTGTGTAGGATATAATTTTTCTTTTTTCTTTTTTGGTAGGACAAAGATCCAGTTTGGTTTTGAATTTCAGATAGGTAGAACCAGCATCTCGGGAGCGCAGGTAGCTTCCTCATGCGGGTAAGTTGCTTTGCTAGGAGATGAAAAAGCCAGGAGGCTGCTTGGACCTTCAGGCGGGAATTTTCTTTCCCCTGTTGTTTCTCCACAGCAGTTTTCCTGGGCTTTTTTGGTGAAACCCCTTGTAAAAACCTGGGGTTCCTCCCGGGCAAAGCAATGTGTGCAGCTCTGCAGGGCCTGGCTCAGGACAGAGTTGCTGAAGTTTGGGGTTTGGTGCTTGAATTACTGCCTGGGTAGGGGACACAGAGGCTTCCCAGCTGGATGGCCGCTGCAGAACTGCCTTGCTGCTGCCTTGATTTTTATATTCTGCTTTGCACCATTGGCTTGGCTCCTCCAAGCTGTCCTGCCCTGGGCTTTGCTGTAGCCCTGCACCGTCCCCAGGGGAATCGAAGCCACTGTGGGCTGCAGAGAAGAGCAACTTTCCACATGGGTTCCTGCTCTTGGGGCCGTGGTGACTGGATTCCCAGTTGGGACACAGATTTACTGCGGAGGGAGGTTCCCTCTACCTGCCCTTTCCAGCGAGCTGAAACAAAAGGAACCTGAGAAACTTGCACGCAAGAGGGAAATGTTTCTGTAGGCCCTTGCGTGGATCTTAAGGGCTTAAACAAATATTGCCATAAGCCTGCAGGGCAGATAAGGCGCACAAGGTGCATGTCCTGCCCGGGGCTGCAAAGCAAGGGCAGAGCTGGGGAAGGACGGGGGTGTCCTGTTCCTGGGAACCCCATGGGGCAGAAGGTCTCCGTGTGGTCAGAGCTGTTCACCTTGGACGAGTCCAGCTCTCTGTGACCCCACATAGTGCCGAAAAGAACCCCAGCCACCCTGTCCAGAGGTCCTGCAAAGAGCCAGAGGTGGAAAAGGGGGCACCTCAGGGACCTGGGGGTCTCTGGGGATGTGGAGCAGGGAAGGGGCGATGCTCTGGTGAGATCCCAGCCCGCGTGAGTCACCTTCGGAGCCCGCTGGACACCGGCGTGGGCAGATCCCGAGTGACAAGGTGTTTGTCAAACCAGTTCCTCCGTGTGCCAGCTCATTGCTCCGGTGCCGCTGCTGGGGCAGCGCCGGCCTTGGGTCCGCAGGAATGCGGCCGAGCGGCCGAGAGCCACATCCTGCACCCCGGGGCTCTCGGGAAGCAGGACGTCACCATCTGCTCCAAGCCAGGAGCTCCACGTTCATTAGGGATGCCTTGGGATGCCTCATGTGGATGCTCAAGTGACGCCAGGAATTGCTTCCTGGGTCTCTTGGCATCTCTTTGCAAAGAGGGGGTGATATCAACTGTCCCCAGTGTGACTATCTCTGCGTTGTTAAGTGAGAGAGCCTTTCAGGAGGTCGGTCTGAAGGTTTCCCTGGCTCCCTTGCAGCAGTTCTAGCAAAGCAGGAAGCATCTTGACTCCAGCTAAAACGGAGTGGGCGTGTTGAAAAGAATTATTTCAGTTGGATGTTAGGAAAACACGTAGGTGAGCATTTCCTCCTTTCCAACAAGCATTGCAGTGGCTGTAATAACTAGGCCAAGATCTCAGGGTAACATTTGACCTAAGGTGGAGCCCGGCTTGCCAAATAACATGGCATGTGTTGAAACTCCTGCTCCCAAGTTACTTGGGGCTGAGAGCTCTCGAGGCTGCTGCCATTGCCTGTGCCCATGCTCGTATGGTCCTCACAGCCAAGAATCCAACCGCTTGCTTGGAGAGCCCGGGTTCTGCTGTAAGGGCCTCACGTCTTCTCTCAATACAGCTCATCCAGGCAGCTGTTTGATGACCTGGTCAAAACTGCATAGTGCTGGAGTTCTTCTCTCGCTGCAGCTATGGAAAGGCAGCGGTGCTCCCACTTCCAAATGAGCGTGTGAATCTTCCCAAATAACTGCTTTCCCAGCCCCACGTGTGGGGCCAGAGCTCATGCTGAGGGAGACCAGCAGCACCAAGCTGGTCTGGTACCAGCTGGTCTGGTAGCCCGGTCTGGTACCTCTGGTCCCGCACACCTGAGCAAACCTGTTACTGGAATTGATTTCCTCGCTCTGCGGAGAGCGAGCTAAGGGAAATTATGCCAGTATCACAACAGCAAATCTGATAAAGTAGGGCTTTGGGGTTGATGCTCCATAAAGCAGCCGCTGCAAACCCGGATCTAACATGTTAAATAGGTAATTGACCCATTAGCTGAAAAGATTAAGCTTATATAAGTGGACTCGATGAAAATAAATAAATAAAAAACCTGCTGCGCCACTTGCTGCACCAGGAAGAAGGCGCGAGGACACAGGAAGCAGAAGGAGGGTGTTTTTCAATTGCTCGTCGGGTCCTTTCGAGCAGCGTTGGCAGCCGGGTGACGCTGCCGCCTGTCGTCAGGCGGCTCTGCCCTTCACTCATTCATGATTTCACTTTGCAGTTTGCAGCGAGCACAAAAAATGTGGGTGTTTAATTCATTACAAGTACAACATAGATTCCAGTTCGGAAAACAGCCTGAAATGCCTCCTCGTGAAGCCAGTTCTGGGCTTGCATATACTCATAATCCTATGGCTTGCATTTTTATGAGCTGCCTCTGAGGATCTGGCTTTCAGGATCTGGAGCCAGAATGGATCTGTGTGTTCTTGTGCTGACTAACCCACCTACGCTTCAGCTCTTATTTGCAAGCATATCTTGCATGGTTTGCGCTAGTCTTGACAAAACGACCTGATATTCCTGGAAGCAGCACTTAGGCCATTGCATTTAGGCCATTGCTTAGCAAAGCAGGGTCCCCCACTGCAGCTGGGGCCAGGGCTATGCTGATAATCCCACCTTTGGTACTTAAATGCTGCCTTTTTAGTGTGTGCATGCAACGAACTTAAAAAGGGCAGGGAAAGAAAGCATCGTGCAGCCGTTTTGCAGGTGGAGAAGCCAAAGCCGAGCCTGCCAACGCTATCAAGTCATGGCGATGGCATAATGGACGCGGAGAGGAGACTGCAGGTCTCCTGGCTCCCTCTCCGGTGCTCTAAAACTGATCTTTGTCTCAGATAGGGTGCATCTGGCCACCCGTAATAGGCCTCCCTGCGAGCCATTTGGCATCACAAGAGCAAAGTTGTCCGTGCTTGGAGCAGTCCATATCCTGCTGCTGTCGGAGCTGGGGTTATTTCCTCTCTCAGGGCTGCTCCGTTTCAGATTTTGCAAAAAAAAAACCAGACTATTTCTGAGCTTTTTCGGGGGAGTTGCAGAGTGTGTGTAAAATGCCTGGCAACTCACACTGCAGTAGGATGGAGTTTAACCCATTTTGCCCGAAAACACCTCGAAGTAACCAAGGGGACGGTGCTGAGGGGCTGATGAGCTGTGGCTCAGGGTGATTTGGGGCAGAACCAGCCTGCAACGTGGGACAAGCCTCACCAGCCCCTTTCTTGGGGAATTATACCCAATGTGTGGAAGAGGAGGGGAGGTCTCTGGCCCACGGGACTAGGACCAAAGGCTGGTTCTTGCAGGGATGAATCCTGCCTCCCCCAGGCTGTTTTGTCCCCACTTTCACATGGGCAATGGGGTAGTCTTGGGTGGCACGACCTCTCAAAGGCTCCCAGCCCCACACTGGCCTTAGGGCCTGTTAACAGAGGCCTGCAGAGATGGACCGATAGCCCCAGTTCCCGTCACAACGTTGACTCATTCTGCATCCTCAAGCAAATCACTTCATCCCTTTCCGGCCTTAGTCTCCCCATCCATAAAGCCAGGTAAGAGCATTGGATCCCTCCGGGCAGCCGGGCTGCACTTGCTTAATTGCTTCCAGGTGCAGGTCGCTTCCAACCACAGGTGTTTTCCCTTCAGCAAATCCTCAATAAGGGGTCCATTTCCCATCTGAAATCCACTGCAACTGCCCATGCACCATCACTTTGTCTGGAGGAGAGGAGACAAGGGCTTCCCTGCCTTGCCTCCCAGTCCAGAGAGCTGGACATAGTTTGGATTAGCTAAACATTAAACTATGGTTAGGTGGAAAGGAGCACCTGAGGCTTCAGAACGGCATTCCAGAGACACGGCTCAGGGGACACGTGAGGTTTCCATGTGGATCCCCCGGCATGAAAAGGTACCCAGTATGTGGCAGGGCTGGGATCTGCCCCTCTGCCATGGCCCAACTCCAGCAGTTCTGGCTTGCCTGGAAAGAGTGTTCTAAAAATTACCAGCCTTTCCCTAAAGTAGGTGAAATATTTATAAACCCATCCTCTAGAGGAGACCTTTTGCGTAAGCATCAGCCGCTCTGACTTTAAAAGACACGCAGCGAGCCATCCGAGGCTTCTTGCCCATCGCAGGGGCAGGGACGGCTTTAATTGCATTTGTCTGGAACAGCTGCACTTATTTACCGGTGCCGAGGCTGCCCGGAGCAGCAGCGAAAAGGCAGAGCTGGGTTTCCAGGGTGCCCTTTCCCTGGGTGGGCTGTGCTCCTGGGTGCAGCGGGGCCGCGGGGCTCGCCCGGCTGGGCTGAGGGTGCCTGGGGGGGGGTCACATTTTGGGGGGAGGTTTGGGGAGCAGGAGGCGTGAGGGGTTTCTCATGGGTGCCCCGTGAAGCCGAAGCGGCTCCGTGCGGCTCCCCTCGGTCCCGGGGAGGTTCCGCTCGGAACCGGGAAGGCTCCGTGCGGCTCCCCTCGGTCCCGGGGAGGTTCTGCCCGGCCCGGGAAGGCTCCGTGCGGCTCCGCTCGGAACCGGGGAGGTTCTGCCCGGTCCCGGGGAGGCTCCGCTCGGTCCCGGG
>VZSG01000358.1:469419-485576 GCA_013398315.1 Nothoprocta pentlandii | reverse complement strand
CGGGCTCCCGCCGCCCCACGATGTGGTGGGACGAGCGGGTCTCGGCGCGGTTCCGGAGGAACCTGCAGCCCACGCTCACCTACTGGAGCGTCTTCTTCAGCTTCGGCCTCTGCATCGCCTTCCTGGGGCCCACGCTGCTGGACCTGCGCTGCCAGACCCAGAGCTCGCTCTCCCAGATCACCTGGGTCTTCTTCTCCCAGCAGTTCTGCCTGCTGCTCGGCAGCTGCCTCGGAGGGGTCTTCAAGAGGACGTAAGGCCGGGCAAACTCATCGCACCCCCTGCCTGGGGTGCTCCCCTGCCTCCTTGCTCTGCCCTGGCTGCTCCCTGCCCGCTGCTCCGGCCCCCCCCCGTCCTTCCCCGGCTTTGCAGCCCTCCTCCTCCTCCTCCTCCTCCTCCTCTCCTGCCCTGCTTTTTTTTTTGCTGTTGTTGCATTTTTTCCTCCCTGCTGTGTGTGTGTTTCTTGGGTCTGACGGCAGAGCGTTGCGGGCTGCCGGGAGGAAAGCCCTGTGCACGGTCCTGCCTGCTCCGCGGCCACACTCACCTGAGCGCACGGGGACCAGGACAGGCCACGGTCCCGCTCCGCTGGCGGCTCCTCCCGTGCTCGCACCGGTGCCCACCAGCTCCACGGAGCTCCGGGCAGCGGCAGCTGTAGCTGGAGTTCCAGAGCTTCCTGGAAGATGTTTTCCCTAACCCAAGAATTAAGCACAAAAAATATCGCTGAAATCCTGTTTTAATAACCTCGGTGCTGGGCTCTGAGGCACGCGGCTCTGCTGCGGGGCCAGGGCAGAGGCAGCGTCTCCTCTTCGCGCCGGGGACAGGGGCTCTGCAAATCAGGAAGGCGCCCGGGCGCAGCCCAGTGGGGATTTGCTCCGTGTCTCCGCTCCAGGATGCGTTTGAAATAAATCACACTGCAAAGGTTGCCAGCCAGGCAGCTGGGGTGATGCGTGGTGACAGCTCTGCCCTCCTGAGTGTCAGCTGGGGATTTACTTTGTCACTGATTCTTCCTGCACCGGTGGAAGGCGTTAGCTCAGCGCGTGTCTCTCCTGTGCATGTCATATATACATATGTGTATGTTTAGCAGGTATAGGAGAGGATTTTATAGGAGACCTTGGTTTCTGCAAAATGCCCCTGAAATGTCTGCTAAATTCCTGTCCTGTGAATTGGGGAGGATCCCGAGTGGTGCCTGGCAGGGAGGGCGGCTTTAGAGCCCCCGTCTGCAGGGACCCCGAAGGCTTCGTGGAGCAGCTGAGGCCGCGCTTGGGGGTTGTGCTGGGAGAGGAGGTGCTGGGTCGGACACTGGGGAACAGGGACGGCACGTGGGGACCTTGTCCTGGGCATGACACGGATCTGAGGCTGCTGGGTCAGCAGGTGCTGCCTGTGCCAGCACCTTCACATGCGTCTGAGGAGCGAGGCAGGAAAGTGCAGAATTGTCGCTCCTGCAGGTTCCTCCCCACCTGTGGCCGGTGCTGGTTGTGCGAAAGCAGCTTGGGTTTTTGGGGACAGATTCTCCAAACCTTTAACTCTGCGTCAGCAAGTCGGGAAGAAGAGTGAGTCGGTCTCGTTACGAACCGGGATGCGCTGGAGGCTGCTGGTCGTAGCCTATCTGAGCAAAGGACTTGTGCAATTCGAGTGGTCCAGCCCTGATCCAGGGGTGCTGGACACCGCTTCCCTTCTGCTGGAGGTTCACAAAGTGTCACCTACCCACAGTCCCAGCCAAGATAGGCTCTAGGGTCAAGCCAGGCTTAGTTTCCAGCGACTGTAGGACCTGGACTCTGTTGTTTGCTTTAGGTTAAAATCCAGGTGTTGGTCTGAGCTGTGTGCTCAGGGAAAGCGCTGCTGCTCCCAGATGCTGCTGCGTAGGGGTAGGTGGGACCCGGACCCTCCGGTTCCTCCGTCGAGAGACGTTAACGAACCCCAGGTCATCATCTCGGCCCTTTCGCAGCCCTGCTGCAGTCTCGGAGCATTGTAAGGAGAGAACATAATGATGGCAGCCTTTCCTCTGCAACTCACCATGAGCCTGGAGCACTGGAATGGGCTCCAAAATTCCCCATTTACTGGATTTCAAAGAAGAAGAAAGTTTGCCCTTGCGAGTTTCCTCAAGTTGTGCAGAAATGCAGGTGTTGCCTTCACCGTTCCGTGCTGGGGACTCGGATTTGCCGAGCGGTCTCTTCCATGGCTTGTCAGGAGGTGCCAGCCCAGGCTGCAGGAAGGTGCTAATGCTCCATGGTTCATCCCACCACCGGGTCCGTACAACAAGGGCGCTGCTTTCTGCTAACTGGTCTTTGGTGCCTGCTCTGCTGCAATTACAACTCTGGGCCAGAAGAACGTGACTCCTGAGGCAGTATCTCAGAATCATTCCTTGGTGGGAGCGGGTTTTAAGAGAAGAGCACCTCATGCAAACCCCACTCCTGTGCGGGGCCGGGGCGGCAGGAGCCCAGTCACGCATCGCATCAGCAGGACGCGGCTGAGGGATGTGTTGGTTTCGCATCGTCAGGACGGGGGTACAGACCCCTCCGCAAGTCCCAGGGCATCTCGGCAAAGATGCTTTTGGAGGAGGTTGGTGGTTCCTAAGAGATCCCGCAGCTGCAGGTGGTTGCAATGGGCAGCGAAGGCCCTGGCAGCCCTGGGTGGGATGTGTCTGTGCCGCTTGCTCTGCGGTGGCTTTGCAGTCCCCTCTTTCTGCCGGGCTCGGTCGCCGAGCTGCTCTGCTGTCTGGTCTCTGCTTCCTTCCTTCCTTCCTGCCTCTGGGCTTGGCAGTTCCCGGGCAGCGCGGTGCCAACCTGGGCTCTGCCCGCGCGTGGAGCAGCCTCCAGCTCTGCTCGTGGGATGTGGCTAACGCGCTGGCTCTGCCGCACCGCGAGCATCCCCGCGGAGCCACCGTGAGCGCAGGGAAACGGCCCTTGGCACCGGGAATGGTCAGTGCTGGCAGAGGAGGAGGCAGCAGCTCCCTCTCCAGGGCTCCCTGTCGTGCAAGGCAGGAGAGGGCTGGGGTGGGTATCGCAGCTCACTGGGTGACACGGGGACACCAGCAGCTCCAGCTGCCTCTCCTTGCCAGGAGCTGGGGTTTTCTGCAGCTCTCCTGGTGCAGGGCATCCCCCTTGCACTGCCAGCAGGAGCACACGCTGGAGCCACCTCAATGGGAGCTGCAGCCTCTAGGTCCATCTCTTACTGGTGCCTATACATCAGATGGACCTGCGTTTGAAAGTGCAAGGCAGAACTGTGGCAGATGCTGCTCTCGTGGTGATAATTCCCGTGGCTTTCCTCTCTTCCCCGCCCCAGGCTGGCTCAGTCCTTGTTCGCGCTCTTCGCCTCGTCGCTGGCCATCTCCCTGGTCTTCGCCATCATCCCTCTGTGCCACAACGTGGTGGTGCTGGCTGTGGTTATGGCCGTGGCGGGGCTGGCCATGGGCTGCATCGACACCATCTCCAACATGCAGCTGGTGAAGATCTACCAGAAGGACTCGGCTATTTTCCTGCAGGTGAGCGTGGAGCATCCACCCTGAGGAAGAGGAGGCAGCAGGAACGAGGGCTTGAGCAGCTTCCCTGCAGACAGAGGCAGTAAATCCCACCTTTGTGCCCGTGTCTCCCATCTCTTGCAGGCGCTGCATTTCTTCGTGGGCTTCGGGGCGCTGCTGAGCCCGCTCATTGCCGACCCCTTCCTCTCGGACACCAACTGCATCCTCTCCAACAGCACGGCCAACGCGTCCCGCAACCTGCCGCACATCCGCAAGTCGCTGCTCCCGCACCACCCGGGCAACCTGTCCCACTACGACCTGCCCATGAAGGGCATGGTGGTCACGCACGTGTCCTACGCCTTCTGGATCATGGCCCTCATCAACGTAAGTGCTGCAGACGGAGCAGCCCACGCTGCTGCAGGGCCCGTCCTGCTGCTTGGCTTTGCAACCTCATTTGGGGATGTTTTGGTGTTTTTGGGTTTTCCCAGCCACGGAGAGAGGCGTGAGGGTGGTGGTGCTGGTGGAAAGCAAAGGGTCATTTTTCCAAGGGTCTGGTTCTGGAGCAGGATGGGTGCATGTACAGCAGCCCTGTGCCATTCTTGCACCATTCACTGTGACCGTGGCTGATGTCCTGTCCTTTGGGAATCCCTTGGGAAGCTGTTCCCACCTTGGAAGCTGCTTTGGAAGTTGTTCCCCCCTTCAGGCCAACTCCAGCATCCTGTAGCCGGGGGTTACACCAGTTACTGACACCCGGAGTCACCGCGTCTTCCTCTGCGGCCAGTCCGGGGAGGAACTTGAGGGCTTGGAAAAGACTCGGCAGGAGGAGGATTCGCTTCCTCGTTAGTCACAGGGAAACGTGCGCTGCGGGACGGTTGGTGCTGCTGGTTTTGCTCGGGACCGGGATGCAGAGCCATCCCCGCTGTGCCGGTACCGGCACCATGGGGTGGGCACCGCACCGGGCATGGGCGAGGAGACCCAAAACCAAGGGGCTGCGGAAAGGAAGCCCCACAGTGATCCCCGGGTTGCCCTCCCATTCCTGTTGTGGCTGTTCCCTGTCCTGGTCACTTGCAATGGAGCTGCCGGAGCCGCCGCGGCCGTTCCCGGCACCCGGAGCCCCGCGGCGTGTCCCGTGTTGACGGGAGCGATACGCGCGTGTCCGGTTGCTGCAGACGGGGCCGAGCGCCGCCCTCTGCGCCCGCATTGGAGCCAAGGGGAATCCGCAGGCTTGGGAAGTGCCTGGGAAACCCGCGGCGGCTCCGGCAGGACCCTGCACCCCCTGAGGCTGCCTGGGGAGAGCAGCCCGTGCTCAGCGCGGCCGCAGGAAGCCGGGCTGCTTCTCCAAGTTTTCCAGCTCTCCCCTTGCGAGGCTTTGGACAGATTGGCTTGCAAATAGGTGTGCATTTGTTCTGGGTTTTGGGGTGTTTTATTTTTTTATTTTTTTTTTTTTTTGAGAGAAATAGCCCTTTGCAATCAGAAGGGAGCTCCTCATCACCTGCAGACAGCAGGTTTGGTCAAGTGTAGCCCATCAGTGCCTCTTCTTTTGGTTGACGGGCGAAAAACGAGAGTTTTTGGAGCCGTAAGGAGAGTTTCTGGGGTCCCCAGAAGGGTCTGTAGCGCCTGCAGCCGTGTGAGTCGAGCCCTTTCCCCCTATGGGAGCAGGTTTTCCCCTGGGGCTCCTGCTCCAGGAGCAGGTTCCTCTGTGCTGCCGGGTCTGCCCGTTTGCTCGTTAACCACAGGCCCCAGGGGACCTTTGTTAGCCCCAGGCTGGCACGAGGAACTCGGGACCCCGCGATGGGTCTCCGCAGCCGTGCTGCGAAGGGAGGAGAAACCCCCTCCAATTACCTCGGAGGCCGCGGATGCTCTGGGAAATGGGCTTTAAATTATAATTATACCAGAGCGGTATCTATTTGAGCAGCTCCCGAGCGAGCTGCCTTAGTTTGAAGTGTTTAATGCCCCATTCCTGGAGCATGGAGAGGAGAGGGTGGTTCAGCCCCATCCTATTCCAAGCAAAGTCGCCAGCAGGTTTTGCTGCCGCCGCCAAGTGTCCCCTTGGTCCAGGCAGAACCATGTTGTCTTTCCAGGCCCTTATTCAGGGACCTGACTTGGTTCCATGTTTAAATTAAATAATGAAAGCCACCAGCCCCAGATAGGAGGGTGATCTTGCTCCAGAAATGGCCCTTGTTTTAGGTATAAACACCAGAGGAAGGAGCTGGTGCTCGGCATGCAAAACGCCAGGGAAGGGGATGCAATGAGCAGGATACAGGACTGGAAGCCAAGGCCATCAAGTTGTGTTTTTCTATCAGAAAAATACAAAAAAAAAAAAAATTCCATGCTGGCTTTTCAGAAATGTGTGTATTCTGACAGAGACAAAATGATTCATTTCGATTTTCTTGCTTTGTTTTGAGTTGAAATGTCTCTATTTTATTTTGGCGTGCCATGTGTAAAGCTATCAGAATAGTTGTTTCAGTGTTCCTGGAGGGAAATGGTTTTGTTTTAGTGGAATTAAATGGTTCAACATTATCAAAATGAAGTGCTGGGCTGACTCCCAGCCCCAATTTTTCATTCTAAGAGGAAAATTTGTCTTTTCATCCAGATTTGGAACAAAAACCACACTTTAAAATTCAGTTTCCCACAGAACGGAAATTTCATCATGCAGCCCTTTCCAAGGGGCTGGAAATCAGGAAAATGTTCCTCGGAGAGGGATGTGTTTGTCCGGAAGGTGGTTTCCCACGGGAAGCGCGGCACGCTCCATTGTGCTTAGGTTGCTCAAAAGTAGCCGGGACACAATAGGAGGGAACAACCCGGCGCTCCCGGCGGGAGACCCTCGGGAGGAACCGGAGAGGCCTCCGTGAGCTCAGGGAATGGCCACGGGCTGCCCCATCGTGCGGGTTCCTCATTTCACCTGGGATCTGTGCGTGCAATTGCTGCTCGTTTTGCTCTTTCCCCCCATGCACGATGCTGATGTGACCCTTTCCCCTCTAGTCGAAGAGACCCCCTCTCCCCAAAAAGGCTCCTGCAAAAACACCCCGCGTGCAGGGGCGTTTTGCACGGACCACCCTGGATTTGGGATGCATCCGAGCTGGTGGTGCTGGACGGGCAGCACCCTTGGGTGCAGGGACATGGGTGCTCCAAGGGCTGCTGTCCTTGTCCCGGCTCCGCGCGTCCCTTGGCTTTGGGACGGGCGCCCGGGCACGTCCAGCTCCTCTCCGTGTGCCCAGCGAGCCGCTTTCGCGGGCGCCGCGGCCCCGTCCACCCCCTGGATTTATGGCCGGCCTCTCCCGTGTGCCGGTCATGGAAGACTTTTTCTCCCAGGCTTTTTGCCAGCAGGACACAGGTCTGGGAGCCCTGGGCAGCTGCTTGGCCTTCATCGTGCTCCATCGGCTTTCCCTGCTTTCCTGGAAGGGTCCCGGGGTCTTGATGAAGTGACAGGGGAGCCCTGAGAGGTGGGAACCAGAGCCCCGTGGCTTGTTTGAAGGCCACATCCATGGTCCTGCCCAGGCCCCGTGCGCTCCTTAGGGCTGGGAGCTCCACAGCACCTACCTGTACGGTCAGTCCCTCTGCTTGTGGGTGGTTTTTTATGTGTTTTTTTTCTTCTTTTCTTTTTTTTTTTTCCTGCAAAATCTGCACTTTAGAAGAATAAAATCTGCTCCCGACCTCCGGAAGGATTAGAACTATCAAGCGATGCATTTTTCTTCCATGGGACTGAACTAACTGTTCCGATTCCCATTGTTCCCAGAACAATGAAATCCTCGTAAATGAATTCAGTGCAGAGAGGCGGGAGGGGGAAGCAGGGGGGAGGTTCTCCATACATTTAAATGCTGCCCCGAGCCAGCAAAAGGCAGGAAATCGGGAGCTAGAGCTCGCACTTGCTCCCGGGGTGCAGCGAACAAGAGCGCAGCAGCTGCAGAGGGAGCTGCTGCTTGGGGATGTCCTGGCTCTCTCCCCGGCTTGCTGCGGAATAAGCAGCACGTGGTGGCAAAGGGAGGGCTGCACAGGGGCAGCCCTGGCTTCATTTACTTCCCTTGATTTTTCTCCAAAAAAGAGCGAGTTCGGGTTTGGAGGCACCGCTGTGTTGGGGGATGGAGCAGGATGGAGCTCGTCCCGGCTCCGTGGAGGCGTCGGGTCCTGCTGGGGAACCGGGAGCTCGGAGGGCAGGTGCCAGCCCGGCCCTAAAGCTACTTTATTTTGATTATTATCACTTTATTCTTTGGCCAGGAGCGGCCAGCTGTGTGGAAATGCGGATATTTTGTATGTGAAGGGCAGGTTGGTGCTTCACGGGGGTTGCATTCAGGTGCCTTCTGTTCCGGTGTCCAAAACGTGAGCGGTACCGGGACCCTCCTGGGACAGGGAGCGCTGGAGGAGATGCTGGGGCCACGGGGCAGCCCAAAGGGGATCACCGAGGCAGAAACCTCGGGCTGGGAACGATGCTCTCCGTGGGGGAACGATGCTCTCCGTGGGGGAATCTTCTTTTCCTACAAGAAGCCCCCGTGCGCCGGGCCGGTTCCGTGCGCATTGCCAGGCTCCCTCCCGCCGGGGACCAGGGCTGTGTCTGTGTGACACCGGTGACGTATTTACGGTGCCCTCTGTGCCCGCCCAGCTGCCGGTGCCCATCGCCGTGTTCTTCCTGCTCTACAAGGAGCGCATGGTGCCGTGTTGCAACGGGAGCAGCCACCCGCTGCTCTCGGCGGACGAGCTGGCCATGGAGGCGCGCCCGGGCGACAAGGACGAGCTCTCCACCGCGGTGCAGAGGCCCCAGGCGGCGAGAGGTGAGTTTGAGCTCGGGGTGCCACCAGAACCGGCTTTGGAAGGCGTACGGGGCAGGAAAAGCTGCGCTCTGAGCTTCTCTGTTAAGAAGTGAAATCCATCCCCTCTTGACTAAGGTGGGGACTAGCCACACTGCACAAGTGACTAACTCCAGGGAGCCCCAACAGGTATTTTTGGGCCCAGTTACCCTTGAATTTGATGGGATCACACACCTAAGAATATTGATGGGATCACACACCTAAGAATATTGAATTTGATGGGATCACAGACCCAAGAATATTAGTTAGTAACTGGGCCCCCAGGCTGGTTCACTCCAAAATTAAACTTTGGCTCCTAAATTACTTAAGTATATGTGAAAGCCATGCCCTTGTTTCCTCCTGGCTTTTGGTCAAGATGTGAGCTGGCTTCTCTGAGCTTAAAAGTCCCAAGGACTCTGCAGAAAGCTGATTTCTTTTTTTTTATTAAATCTAATTTCGGAGGTGGGGAGGGGCTGCAGGGGCTTTGTGAGCGCACCTGCAGCGTGGATTCTCTCGTGTCTAATGGGGTTTTGCTCTAAGAGCATTGCCCAGCAGCATGGAGCTCCCAAAGGGGAAGAGGAGCTCGAACAAGAACCCTAAGCAACGCAGCGAGCTCGTGGTGGGTGGGTGGGTGAGCTCCCAGCCTGGGGCAGTAGCCCCCTGTGCAAAACCCCTCTTGCCTCTCAAGATATATAGGTAGGTCTAGAGGGTCGGGGCTCCGTCCTGCAGCCGAGCGTGGGGCAGACGCGTGCGCTCCAGCTGCCTTTGCTCTGCCTTGTCTCCCACCAGGCCACGAGGACTTGTTTAGCTGCTGCCAAAGCAAAAACTTCCGAGGGGCTTCGTACGCCTACTTCGCGGTGCACATCACCGGGGCGCTGGTTCTCTTCATGACCGATGGCATTGTGGTGAGTTCAGCTGGTCCAGGCTCTGGGCTGAGCAAAGCTGTAGAGCTTCTTTCCCTCTAAAACAGGCCCTTGTGGGGGAAAAGGGTTTTTTGTCTTTTCAAGCTAAGCACTTTGCATGCATTTTACCCAATACTACTCTTAGTCTTGCCCTTTTGGAGTCTGTCTTCTCTGTGTTCCACTTCTGCTGGAAGTTTGTCCCCAGACGCAAATCCTTGGGACTAGGGATCATCCAGGTGAGGCTGCAAGTCCCTACGTGGCTCTCCAGCAATCTGCACGTGCCGCAAGCACGGGGGACAGTCAAGCTGCAAAGCAGGAGGTCTGCAAAGCGACGTGACCTGCTGTGCTGCTCTCCCCGCAGGGCGAGTACTCGGGCTTCATCTACAGCTACGCCGTGGAAGAGCCCCTCTCCGTGGTGCATAAAGTCGCCGGGTACCTGCCCAGCCTCTTCTGGGGGTTCATCACGCTGGGCAGGCTCATCTCCATCCCCGTGTCCTACCGCATGAAGCCTGCGACCATGGTCTTCATCAATGTGGTGAGGCTATTTTTTTTGTCGTGTCCTTCTCCTGCTGGTCTCCAAGCTGCTCTCTGGCTTGGATGTGCAGAGGGCAGCTCCTCTCGTACAATACCCAGGGTTGCTCTTGCAGGGAAATTTATGCCCCTGTTTTCCCTCTTTTGGGGCTGATTGCTCAGTATATTCTTTGCTTAGTATGTAAAATATCAGGTATACCTTAATTTCATTAAATTCATCAAATATTCTTGTGAAGAAAGGGGAGGGAATCCTGGATCCAAGCTACTCCATGTGCAAATGCACACATCCAGAATCAGGCTAAACAGTTAAGAAAAATAATGTGTACTGGTGTTGCAGACAACATGAGCTCCCTCTGCTGCCACTCTGTGCCATTGCCAACAGTTGGTCTTTACTGTTTTTGCTACTGCTTGTTGCTAAAGTGAACCAGAGGGAGAGCGTGTTTGGTGAAATTCTGGGGGTTCTTCAGCTTTTTTCCTCATGTTTTAGGGTTCTGAAGGGGTAGATTCCTTAGCTGGTTGAATAAGAGTTTTTCGTGATCGAGACACCTAAATATTAGAGAAGTGGCAGTATTGGTTTGTTTAAAAGCTGAAAAATATTTTTCTGGTTATGGTCTACCTAATCAAATTGAGACATACTAATTATGTAGTAAAAGTCCTGTTCGAAATAGAACCAAATCCTATATTGTTAAGGCAGACAGACTGAGATTAAGCTAGTTATTTTGCAGATACTGTGATCTTTTCTCAGTATGGCTTATTTTCCTTTCCACAGTAATTTTTATTTTTAAATAAAACCCTCAACTCTCTTGCAGTCAGCCTTTTACGTCCCTACCGCCTCCGTTTGTGTTTTTCCCAGGTGGGCGTCCTCGTAACCTTCCTCCTCCTCCTGATCTTCTCCTCCAGCGTGGTCTTCCTCTTCGTGGGGACAGCGAGCCTGGGGCTCTTCCTCAGCAGCACCTTCCCCAGCATGCTGGCCTACACCGAGGACATCCTGCAGTACAAAGGTAGGCAGGGACCTGCGGGCACCCGCCTGACCTGCCTCCGTCACACCCAGCAAGCCCCTTCCCTGCTCAGGAATGCCTAGAAAGACAAGATACATTTAGGAAAAGTATTAAAATTATTCTTTTTCCTGGCTTTTGGTCAGAGAACCAGGCTACCTGAGTCCCAGTTTAGGAGCCTGTACAGGCAGTGATCCAGAGTGGTGCTTAGGTTCCTGCAGCTCAGCCCTGTGCCAGCTCTAGGCTTCCTGCGTGCTGACCAGCAGCTCTGCTTTTGAGGCTTACGGGCAGCTTGTTTGAAAGCACAGCCCTGCTTATCAGGGAACTGAAACTCCTTGAGCTTGGCCAGCTGCTGCAGGACATCCCTGCCAGCCTCAGGCTTTGGGACAGTGGTGGAGAAGCATGCAAATCTTTTCAGCAGGAAGCATTGGTGCTCATACAGACACAGCGAGTGACAAAACAGGCCAATCTCTTCCTTTTCTTGGCTCAAACTTTTACCTTTCTATATTACCGTGCGTCAGAAGAGTCGTTCTCAGCGCCAGAAGGAAACATCCATTAAGGATTTGCAAATGCTGTAGAGAGAGACAGGAAAGAGCAGTTTAAAAGCAGCTACCACCTGACTGCTGCTGGGTTATTTGTTCCCTGTCAACATGACTCGCCCCGTTTTCTTTGCAGGTTGTGCTACAACAGTGCTAGTGACCGGCGCTGGGATCGGAGAGATGGTACTACAGCTACTGGTGGGGTCGGTAAGTGTAGACTAAGTCCAGGCATGCCAAAACCAGCCTGGAACAGGCAAGATCTTTTATTCCCCTATGTGGCCAGCTTTTGGAATTACCCACCAAAATAAAGCTGGTATTAATGTCACCAAAAGTAACTTAAATGAGTGCTATGACGTGTTCCTCTTTCTTTCTTTTTCCCCTTCTCTAACTGCAGATCATACACGAGCAGGGCAGCTACAGTTTCCTGGTCTGTGGGATGATCTTTGGAGGCTTGGCCTTTACCTTCTACGCCTTCCTCTTATTCTTCCACAGGATGTACCCCAAGCCCTCGTCAGGTGAGAAAGCGCCAGCATTCAGCTCTGCTTTATAATGAGAGGCAGAGTGCCATAGGCATCAATACCTAACCAGCGTGCAGCACTTCAGCAAAATGCAAGGAAATGTTTATTTTACTCCTGCTTCCTGTCCCCTCTTCCTGCTTTGCCTTGCCCACAAAAGCCTTGGCAGCTACAGCTCTGGATTGTGGGTTTTTTTTTTTTTTTTTGCATTAGAGATGTGAGGAAAAACTAGGAATGTTCTGTGGACCACAGAAGAGCCAAACACAACCCAAAGAGGATGGTAGCTGTGAAAGCACCTCTGTGCACTGGCTACTGCAGAGCTAGTAAAAGGAGAGGGTTAAGTCTTGCTAGTGGAGGATTCCACAAGTTTCCCAAGGCTGCTTGTTTTCCAAAATCCAGGAAGATCTTGGGTCTCCTCTCCAAAACAGCTTCCACTAAGAGCATCACTGACAAAGGATCCCTCTTACCTATTGCCTCAGACGAGTTGCTTTTATCTAAGCACTTTTTACAAAAGCAGCAGGGTTTGACAGCCAAACAGCTTGTCCAGGTTGGGGAGCTGGAGGCCCTTCTCTCAGCTGATGAAGCTGATGCTAATACAGGAGGTGATAGAGCAGCAACAGCCCCTGTTAAGAGAGCATATGCATTTAAATCACCTAATCAGTGCATTCAGAAGTGTCTTCATGTCCCTTTTGCAGATCTGGATGCCACCTCACCTGACAAGCCAGCAGTAACAGAGGACAATGGACTTTATCAGCGCTAAGAAAACAGTGGACAAGCCCTAGACAAGCAATAAAACAACACACAATTAAGCATTAGCATTGAGGATGATTTCACGTTTTATGACTGAATCAAGCAAGTTCTCTGCAATCAGACGCACATTAGATTGGAATAAGTCAGAATCGAGAAATTGCCCTAAAACAACACTGTGTCGAGACAAGCACAAGCTGCCCATGTCACACGTACCAAGAAGAAGATGGGAAACAGCAGCCTGGCCCTGTATGTAAAAGGCTGACACAGCAGGTAGGATGGAGAAGAGTGACTGTTTTGTACCAAATCAGAGAACAGGTGGGGTGGAGGGGTCTCTCTGTTCCATTTATTAAATTTTAATTACCTCTTGGCTTAGTCAAGGAACTTAACTTTTTCTTTGGGTCTACAGGAGCCTTTATGATTTACAGAACAGAACTGGTTTTGAATTCATTTTTGTGCAACGCTGGGGTACCTAGGTGAGCTCCGTGCATCTTTGCAAAGGGGAAAAAATGACATCCCTCTCAAACCACCACGTGCACAGTGGTAGCAGGCTCTATCCATGTTTGCACACTTGATAATCCTTGTATATTTACACAGCATCAGACATGTTCACCGAGACGCTGTCTTACTCAGCATGCTAGGGCCTCTTGATTATTAAAATCATTAAGCTTGTAGAGTCAACGATGAATTGTGGTGGTTTGTTTTGCTTTAAGTCATTAGTTTAGCTGCTACACTGCAGTGTTTTATAGGGCGGTTCTATTTCTAGCTTCCAGTTGAAGCTTAAATGGAAGTATTGGGGAGCCAGCCTCCAGCTGCTTAATCTGTGCAATACTTATTGTTAATAACAGGTGCCTTCTGTAAGGTACTTTTTATACCCCACGCATGACCTGTTACAAGCTATGAAGAAAGGACTGGCTTTAGAAGAGCATAAAGCTGCGTACATCTATTTCTTCAGTGCGTGATTGGACATGTATTTTTGCTTTAACTGCTGTATGTGGATGTACATATGTATGTGTGTATATAAAGCAGTGTTTAATTAAAGATGATTGATTGCTAGATTTCAGCGTGACTGGACTTGGGTAACTTAAAGCCTTTCTGGGACAGGATTATCAGCTACACCTTAAACAGCTGAAATGTTCATAATGAATCTAGTTCACTATGAGAGCTGTTTAAAGTGGTTTTAGAATTTTCGTTTTTTTCTCCAAGCATTAGTGCTTCCAAAAAACACCTTCTTGTGCACAATTCCTTTCAGAAGAATGGAGGTGTTGATTTGACTTCATAGGACAGCCAAAGCAGGGAGAAAGTGTTAAATGCAACTGAGTTTAGGGGCCTTCTCCTAAATGTCCTTCTCATACCTCGTATCCAGTGCAACAGGAGCTGCAATTCCTCTCTAGCACCACAGGATGCCACTGTTAATTCTGCTTGCGAGGGCTGGGATGAGAAGAGTGGTGTTGAAAATGCCATTTGCAGCAGAAAATAGAATCTGTCATTAATAGAGCTCTATGAGAGCCCTGTCTCCACCCCCATCCACAGGAAATCAGCATGAAACCATAACTCATGTTTACTTTGAAAGAAGTCAACTCAGACAGCTTACATATACGTCAGTACAGAGGGTGGCAGAAGCAAACGCAAGTCTTGTCCACCTTGCAAGGATAAGACAGGACCTGGCTCAATGCTAGTGCCAGATCAGAGCTTCTCTATTGTCAAAGTGTGCTCGATAATGCAATTCTCCGTTTTACCAGCAGCATTTCATAGGCTGGAGCAACTCGCCAAGGAAAATCTTAATCAAACAGTACCTGATCCATGGAAAAAAGCCTGTGCAGCAGCTCCCAAGCTTGCAGCAGCACCTCCAGCACGGTCTCCATCCAGCACAGGGGCTGGAGCACATGTGTCTAGGAACAGACAAGTTAGCATGAGCCTTATCACAGAGCTCGCTGCCCTGCACCTCTAACTTCCCCAGCAAAAACAGACAAAAAGATGCGTAACTTTGTTAAAAATATTTATTTAAAAAAATACAATTGTTTTGCATGTCTGGTTGCACATAACTATTAACATATGATTGACTTGAATAATTTGCTACAATGCTTTTTTAAAGCCAGCTTGCATTATACAAAGCAAATCCCTCTGTCAGTTCTTACATAAAATAGTTTTCTTTAACTATTCCCACCCCTTTTTAAAAAAAGATTGCAATACATTTTTTTTTTTTTTGCACAAAAAATTGAAGCAATAGAAAAGTCACCTGATTTCTCAGGAAAGACCTTCATTATGTTTGAGTAACAACTGCCAAAAATGCCACTCTTTGAAAAGAGCATTTCATACTCTGAAGTGTCATTACAGTGCACCTCGTCCAAAGTAAGCTTGGTAGCTTAGAACTTTGCCCTGCAAATTGTTGCCACACCTGAAATGCATTCAAATAACTGCATATTTGCTATAGTAAAGCTGTTTTTTTTTTCTTTTTTTTTTTTTTCTCAATATGCTATCAACATGCTGAAGGTCTTCCTAATATGTCACCTTGGAAGGTTAAATAAAAGCAAATTTAGTAACACCGAACAATTACGGAAAAACTTTGGCTATTTATGTACTTGCATTACATACCAGCATTTTTTTAAACACAAGGGCATTAAGATACTCTGTATTATAGGTGTGTGCTCCAAAAACAAGATGTTAGGCTGAGAAGCTACTCTATCCCAGGCAGGTTTACTCAACCCTAACCAGTGCACCAGCAAGGAGCAAGATTAGGGTTGTTTCTAAAAGACCATGTCTAGAATAAATCTCCAGTGTAGGAAGTCAGCAGACATTCTCTACCCCATAACAGAAATTTATTTCAGCTCTTGACTTGGCAGTATACATTAAATGCAATTCTGTTCTGGAAAGAGTGACTGAAAATGTTCTCTGCAGCCTTCAGTATAATTTTACTGACAGGTCTGTTCAACTTACTGGAAAGTAAAACAGACTGTTTTTTCGGAGTTAAGGAGTAAGTTGACTGAAGTGATTGGTCTCAGTTGATCCTACGTAAAGATGTCAGAGCTGCTGGAGGATTAAAAAAAGCCTGCAGACATCAGCTTAACTGAAAAATTCAATTGAGAGTAATAGGAAAAGCATCCAAAAGTCACTTTCCAAAACAGATGTGCACTTTAAAAATAAAACTGAACAACAACTGCCCCATATTACCATTGCTGATTAGGTTGTTAAGTGCTCTATACCTTAATGTAAACTTCCCTGTCCTAAGTCTGGTGGGACATTAGACAAAAGCTGCAAGGAACAGAGTCTCAGGGGGTTAAATCCGATCCCTGGCAGGGCTCTGCTCCCGTTTCCAGCCCCTGGGCCCCGACACAAACCTGCCACCCCAAAAAAGGCCCGCAAGTTTCCCAAGACAGGGGTCCTGCTGGTCAATGATCCCTGTTGTTTCAGTTGTGCCTTAATTCCAGCTGTCCTAATATACGTTACAAAGAACAACCGATATTTGTATCCTTACTCTACAAGTCACTGGAATTTGTCCATTTAGTCACCTCTATGATTAAGAATATATACTTCTCAGCTATAAAAACAGAGGGGGGAGGAGGGAGATAAGCATAAATGTGCTACTGTACTTATCACAAAACACTGTGACGTACATAAGGCCATCTGGTAACACTGCAACAGAATACAAACAAGATTTTTTAAAAGGGAGTTTCAGAATACAACTTTTTTTTT
>VZSG01000358.1:450529-468839 GCA_013398315.1 Nothoprocta pentlandii | reverse complement strand
AAAATTTTTGTTCCATGAACATAAAACTAGTCAAAGATTAATTTAAGACACTTTTTTGGGGAAAGATGTGGCATACAACAACGTCAAAGATGCATTTAAAAATAACCTTTGGCAAATAATCATTCCACAATATGGTACAATGGATTAGGGTACCCCCTCAACACCCCTGAACCCTCCCCAAAACCCACAAGAACATGTGCAAAACATTCAAAAGTGGCACCTGCATCCTGCATAGTGCAGTACCCGCCCTGGATACACGGTAGGCGCTGGCTGGCACTAGAACACGCTGAGCACACGGCCTCACACGCGTGTGCAACACACGTATGTGCGTATGACCGAGCTCACCCCACCTCCGTTAAGGGTATATATAAACCCCAAAGTTTTCAGCCATCAGAGGATGCTTTCTAGCACATCTATAGAATAGCTCCACAGTCAAAAATCTTCTACAAAAGTCTTTGGAGAGGGAGAGTAACTAAAAATCAGATCTAGTCAGTTCACTGTGGGTTTTTTTTTTAGAATAATACATACAAAGCTTGCTACCCCAAAAGGGAAATACATTAGCATATACATTCAAGAGAAAACATAGGGCCCTGCCCTGCTTGCTTATCTTGCAAATCATATATTTTTTTAATTAAAAAAAAAGCGTGGTCGTGGTCAGCAAAGCTGCGTCCTCTGAAAGGATGGACGTTCTGCTGCAAACTTTCTCCCTTCTTTATTTGTTCTTTGCACAAAGGCAAAATGAGTATAAAAGTTTAGGCTCCACTAGCCCCCCCCCGAAGCCAAAATTTACCCTTGCTGCTTTAGGTGGCCTCAAGAGATGGAACGAGGCAGAGGCTGCAGCGCTTGGCAGTTCCACTATTGCATCCTTAGAGCTAAGAGCACGCTGCAGAGAAAGGGGTTGGGTTTATTCCACTAAAATATTTCCTCGTGCAGAAGCAGCTTTTATAAAGGGCTGCTATGGTGTCAGTAACTGCTCGAACCAAGTGGGAGGCTTTCAGGCTGAGAATTGCCTAAACCAAGCAGCACTGCAGTTTACCTTTTAATCTGCATCTGCCAACCCCTGATTTCGGCAGATCAGCTGCAGCATTTCACGTGTTAATCACTACTCAACTTGGTGGGATGGCCAAAGGCTTCCCCATTAAGCACATTTGCTAATACTGTTCAGGCTAAAGAGCAGCCATTGCCATTTACTGTTTAATTGAATTCAATCACACCATTAAAATTCCTGTTTAGGCAAGACATACTTGACCTCGTTAAAAAAACGCCCCAAATCAGCTTCAAAATGACGTGACTGCAATTCTAATGGATTATCAGCTGGTCTGCTGTGTGCACCGTCCTGTGGGGCTCAGGCTCTTTGCTATACCATGCTCCATAATTAAGATAAAATAAACTATCCATACTGAAGACCTCAGAGGCCAGAGAGTACGTGCATTTCTTACACAGTAGAACTAAGGAACAAAACAGAATGGAATTGTTGTGGCCTCCCAAAACCCAAACAGCAAGTTTTAAAATACCTGTCAACTTCGATGCTGTTCCTTAACTACGGCTGTAGTATTTTCATTGCTGACAATGCCAAGATCACCTCTTGATACAGCACTGAGATGCACCTTGTAAACAAGTATGCATTAAAAAAGGAAGAAGTTAAATTGTGTAATAGAACATGAGCACATAAAAAAAATTATATATGCTATAAAACAGGAGCAAAACCTAAAAGGGTATAGGAATCAAGCATGGAGAGCCTGCAGATTGTCAGAACTGTAGGATTCTGCTAGAAAAATGCTACAGAAGTGGATCAGAACTCTGCATTTCAGTTCACCTGAGAAATTGCATCAATAGGATAGTCTGGTTCTTTGCGTCGAGTTCAATTTGCAAGAGTTCTTGCATCAAAGCTGAAACCAGGCGGGAGCCTTCCTGCGTTAGATGGCTTCATTTCTAAAAGCTGTGTAAATGGAGATACACACAGAAGCGGCCTTCACGGGGTTAAAATGCACACTATACAAAATAAAACCAACCCATTTGCTAGATATCTGAGCTTGAAAATATATCAAAAGGTGAAATTATCCTAGACAAACCACCAAACAAAGCCTTTAAGAGCATAACTCACGTGCCACTGCATGGAGAGTGACGTCCCAGACCCAAAGTGAATACAAAGAATGCTCCAATTCAAGGAATTTCAGTATCTCCTGACCTATTGCAACAGGCAACTTCAGGGTGCCAAAGCACAGGAAAAACATTCAGCAGACACCGCTGAAGACCAGTCTTCTGAAAGAAGGGTCCAGGCTTAGCTGAGGGGAGGGAAAAGACTTCCCTCCGTCATCCTCATTGCTCGGTTTACATTCCCTGGAAACAGGTAGAGGCAAAACAAGCTATGGTTTTATAACCATAGGTTTTTCGTAACCCATTTCTTCCTTTCCTGGATGGCCTTTGCTAGCAGCATGCGTTGCTAGTGGCGTCCTGCAGGTCAGGAGCTGAAGAAAAGCCAGACGTGGCACAGCGGGCAAGAGCAGCACAAGGTTTTTGGCCCCGTGCTACTATTACAAAGCAGCAGCAACAGGGAAAAGAGGCTTCCAGAAGCAGGACAGATGTGCAGCTTCGTGCTCATCCAGGCTAATTCTATCAACTGTGTATTAACCATTGCAATGCAAAAACACATGAGCATTTGAGAACAGCTACGTCAGCAACGTGAATTTTAATATAATAAAATGTTTCGGTAATGCTGCACTGTTAATTCCTTTAAACCAACATGGTACAATACTCCTATACAAACAGCCTACAATGGCAACTAAAAAAGTCTGTATTAACCCCTACCTTCCCTATGCTGTATTAAAAAACAAGCTGCAGCAAGCTGCAAAATACTCCGAACGGAGCTGGATTCACTAACCCCGCTCCAAGGAATGCAGAGCGGCGCTGCGCTCCGTCGGGAACGCGCCAATTCCAAAAAGCTGGCAGTTGGGTACTGGTTAAATGTGCGTTTAATGAGATGGCATCACCCGAAGCAACCTGGAGAAAAGGTGAGCAAGCATCTCAGCTCGCTTACCCCTCCAACCTGCTTTGCCAACTGCCTCCTGAGGTTATAATCCTATATGGGGCTTTTATTTTCCTAGGCAAGTGCTTAAGAAACAAAAATAATCACCTTGCAGTGCTACCTGTCAGGAGGTTGGGCATTATCGGATTGAAACCAACACATCCAGGCTGCATTTATTATCATATTAATTTCCTCTGAAGAAGGTATTCCTAAAGAAAAGATGAACGTGCTTCTCATCAGCCACCTATGGCAGTGCAATCTTAGGAAAATACTTGGAGAAGAAAAGCATGACACGAGGCCAAGCCAAACTGAAAAGCTACATCAGCATTTGGTTCTCTTGCATACCTATACTCAAAGTGATACAGTCTACAAAAACACTAAGTGCACGTGTGCACATCCACAACTTTTAAGCAAATAAACGTGGCTTTTCTCCAAAGGGTACAAGGAAAGGGAAGCAATTAAATTGCAAGCCTTTAATTGCAAGTCTTTAGTGCTCATTAATTATTTTTAAATTCTAAGCCTAGTCTGCGATGTCGCTGTCAGGTCCACACACTCAGTGGGAATAAAATTGGCCAACCTAATACAACCATTGAAAGTGCTGCTATTTATATAGAGCTATATATAATTTCTAGAGCAGACTCATCAACTCTCATGCAAACCAGAAAATTACAATGCCTGCTCTTAATCACGATCTGCAGCTTTCTTCCTGCATTAAGAAAATAAAATAAAAAAAAGAGAGTCAATATTGCACATTGTCATTTAAGAGCCACCGGCATGGGAACTGTATCCTCTCTCTGATTAAAACAGGCATCGGGATTATGCCTCGGGCTTAAGCCAGCGGGAAGACAGTTCATTACATGAGCTAACTCCCTGCAGCCTCTGCCTAGAGCCAGGCATGTGCTTTTCTCCAGCCTCCCTCGGGACACGGGGCTTTCTGCGTGAACGGTGCCCTCAAGTGACACCGTTGCACCCAGCCATCGAGCCCAAAAACGCACCCTGTGGTTGGTATATGTCACTGCTAGAATATAAAGCAGTAAATTAAGTGAGGGCATCGCCACACATGTGCATTAAAGTGAATCCAGAGTCTGCAGGAGTGGCCGAGGGAAAACTCCCCAAAAATCGAGCTCACCATGGACCCGTGGGATGGGTGGACCAGAGAGAAGCACAACGCTGTAGAAGTGCAACGCCAGCTTTCCCTGCTCCGAGGGTACAACCTTGCTCTGCTCAATAAACCTCAGTCTAAGACAGGATGTCAAAGCAAAGAGATGGTCGCTGGTTTCTAGTGGACATTTTATGCCAAAGATTATCCTGCATCACCAGCTCCACGTACGGATGTGAGGAGCAAACAGAAGCTGCTGCCTGACAGCAGATGGCTACAGCGGAAGGACACACGGCCCAGTGCCAACAGACCACGACAGCCACTCTCCAAGGGCTGGGAGAAGAGAAACCCTTCTCTTTCATTCCTCAGTTCTCTTAAAAGGCCTCCTGAGGTTCTAAAATCTATGTACAAACTTAATTTCGTCAGTGTTTCAAATGGCTCTGGAAACTAAACTCGTACTAATCCATACACGTAAAGCCACCAAGAAAAATAAGCAAGCACAAATTTACAGTAAGGTTGATATAGTGTGACACCTCTCAACTATCTGTACACACTAGGCCTAACCTTTTCAGGGTCTCAGCTCCTGCTCAAATAACAAAAAGCAATAGATTTAAAGCAAAACTTGGGGGTAAGTGCTGGGAGAAAAGGAGCTTTTCCACTTCAAGTGTCTCAACTGTGGGAAAAGAGCAGTAACGTTAATGCTCGGCTGTTAGTGTTCTCACCCACCGCTTGGGTCTGAAGCTCTAGCATCAGGCAGCAACCTCACCGAGTACAAACACACCCTCAATCCTCACGTAAAATCCATCGTTCTGCTAATTTGCTAGCAGTCAAATCACAGGCTTTCTAACAGATTGCTGTCAAAAGAAATGTTTGGACTGGAGCATTCAATCGATCCGAGAAGTGAAAGGAACCAACCCCGCCATCCGCTTGTGTCCTTGCTGAAGGGAGGGCAGGGAAGCCTCCAGCCCCTTTCTTGGAGAGGTTTGCATGCAACGCTGTTCAAAAACAAATGTCTGTATCTCAGTAACACCGTCGCTGAGTTTTTCCTTGAAAATTGCTCCCTGCAAAAAGACAAGAGGTTTTTACAGCAGATAAGACGCGAGCTGTTTCGTTGCTGCCCAAGTTTCTCAGGCCCCAAGGCAAAGCCGAGTGCTCACACCCCTTTCCCCAGCATTTCCTGGAATGTCAGCTTCAATCACGTTTAGATTTCTTCTTGCCAAGCACAGGAAGCAGAAGAACAGAGGGTTTTCCAAGAGTCGAAGAGAAAAGACTTCTCTGATACCTTTTACTGCAGTCAGTGCAGACTCAGCTACTGCAACACAAAGTGAAATTCCCTTTACCCATAGCGAAGTCTTCCAAACCAGGAGGGAAGAGAAGAGACTGGAGCTCTGGGCTCCTATTAAGGCGTTTGCATATACATTCCCGATTTGGGTCTTCAGAACAGGGAATTTCGCAAAAAAAAAAGGCATTTTACAATTGGGAATGGCAGAAACTATGACTGTTGATAATCTCTGTGGAATTATAAATTGCTCTTTAAAAAACACGGTTAAATATAAGTGTCATAATCTTTCCCTTGCTCGCCAATATGTCCTTTCCATGAGTTCATGTGCTATGTCTTCTGAAGATCTGGGGAAAATGGCCCGGGGGTAGAGGGTCCATCCAGTCCAGACAGAGTAAATGGCCCGTGACTGTTCAGCACTGACGGAAACTAAGAGACAAAAGAAATGATTAAGAAAAAGGGCATTTTAATTTACTGTTCCTCTCATACCTGTGTCTATAAAAGCTCCCCCACAATAAAAGACCAAAATGCTTTCAAGGAATCTCCTGGGCTTCCCCCAGTGATGGACTGTTTAAGTGCCAGGGTGTCACCGACTGTAGTGACAGCTGATCCGGCTGTAGTGCCGAGTACTGCTGTGCATAGAGAGGATCAGAGTCTGCAACCCCTGCACTCACCATGGGCTATATCCTGATCTAGTTTGATCCCTACTTGGCGATTTTAATACCTGTTCTTGGAAACACCGCTTCTAAATTGTTCCTCGATTCCTTATCAGCTATTACAGAGAAAGAGATCCAGTGGATTTTCAGACCTCCTTGTTAAACCCCTGTTCTGATTGTACATATAAGCTACTCCCTTCATCTCCATGGAGATGGCAGATATAAACCCAAAAGACAACTTAAATTTCATCCTCTAAGTAGGATCAGGCAGTAAATACAGCTATTCTAGTTCCAAAGGGGAAGGAGAAGCATCAGCAATTACAACCTGAGGACTTTAAAAACATGCATTACTTAAATAAGAATATGCATCAAAAACCATGAAGCTGAGAATTTCCAAACAGCAGAAGAGAGCAAACTATGAAGATCATGCAAAACTGTGCTACATGTTGCTACAGCGATCACACAGATGCAAAATCTCCCTCTCATTAATAGCAGTGAGACTTAATTAACGTGCTTCAGCAGAAGAAGCTGTAACAAACTGTTACAGGACTCCGTGGAGAGCATCAAATTCCATTTCTGGTAAAGTCTCAACCAAGAATGGGACAGGAAGGCTTTTTTTTTTTACAGGAGGGACAGACCTAAAAAAATTCCTTCTCTAATTCCAACTACCATTGGAACTACCATTGGAATACAAACTACCATTAATTTAAGTGTGTGGCCCTGTGGCAGAGCCTTGCTGAGCGTGGCTTACCTGGAAGAGGGTATTAGCACCTTGCAACCTGGCAGGACTGAGAGGAGCAACCGGGCTGAGAGTACTCCAGAAGTGAATGCTGGAGAGCAAGGGGCTGGGCGTCAGCAGGATGGGAGTCTGCAAGGGAACAAAGAAGGTCAGCCACAAGTTAAACCTGCTGCATATGTAAATCCAGGCACAATAATCCAGCTCCTACAGTTGCATAGGGCTAGATCCAAGCATCAGGGACTGCCATTCCTCCCTCCAAGCCCACAGGAGCACCAACCCTCCTGCCCCCCTTCCCCGTTCTTAGCAACTGGCCCCCTTTTCCCAGCAGTTGCCAATTCCTGCTGCAACCTACAGCAAACCAGGTGCATGCAATTCAGCGTGCAACACCTGTAAGAGGTTTGGGAAAACTCAATTTATGAGTTTAAAATTAGCAGGCACCAGGAGTACAGGTGACCTGAGTGACACCAAATGTCAGCTACAACAAAAGAAAAGTTGCATCCAACCTCTGCAACCACTGGATTTTCCAGGTTCCCCTGCCAAATACTCTAAAGGCTGCTAAAAAAGCAGCTACGCTTGAGTTTTTTTCCTGTCTTTAGCTGTTTTGGTCTTCAATCAGCAGTTTCCCTACGGTTTCCTTCCAACTGCAGCTTATTAAAGGAAAGAGATTAAATATATACAGAATGATATACCAGCCTAGCCCTATGCTGTTCTCTTCCAAATCTCCCATGAGGAACGAAAGCCTTCCTTTCCACACAGTGATAACACCCCAGTTAGGCAGCCATCCACATGACTTTTAGTCACAACACTCTGTCTTAAGCAAATAGCTACTAAATCAAATTAAAAACCACCGTTAAAAGAAACCTCAGTGGCTCTCTGTTTATTTTTAAACCATTTTCACAATCAGCCTGAAAGACTGGGAAAGGTTTTAGGGGTTTTTAAAGAAATTCCTTTCAATCTGGGAAGCTTTACCAGGAAGATCCTGGTGCTGGTTTGGGGCGTGCTCCCCATATGCTAAGCTTGCACAGGCACGTAAAGGTGAAACGTATAGGCACACTTTAGGGTTAAAGTTAACATTGATTACAAATGTTTTGGAACAACCTTCTGTTTTCCCGAAAAAAAAAAGGCAGTGATACCCTGATACATCCTGATTTCAGAACTCCAAATATAATCTACTGGCTATTTTTCCACTTCTACTCTACTGTTTTTAAATATAACCACTATTCTTATCTAATAAAAAAGGAAGGTTAAGAAAGGGATTAGGTTACCTGAGAGAAAAGTGCTGGAGTAAGAGAAGCAGTTGGGAGAGAAGGGCTCAGTATCCCCAGCGGGCTTGGATCACTGCCTGTAATGACCAGAGTGGGAGCCAACTCCAGCCCTTTGGGTTTTTTAGATCTGGAGAGGTGATTGGCAAATTCCTTCTCCAGCACGGAGGAATCCTGCTCTTTGGGCTCTGGGGATTGGTGCTGAAGGCTCTGAGCCTGCTCCAGCTGCTGAGAAGCCACTGACTCTATGTCCGTGTCAATGTCCAGGTCAGGGTTAGAGCTCAAGGGTGGCGAAGGAGGTGTAGAAGGAACTTGCAGAGTGGGAGAAACCGAGGACACGGGGGGAGTTGGGGTGAAGCTGGTGGTTAAGTTTGGCAAAGGTGCTGGAGCTTCGGGGGCAGTTAACTTGGGTAAAACAAGAGTCTCCAAGGTCTGCAGAGCTTCTTCTGATGCCACTGGAAGAGAGGATGCAGCTGAAGTGGCAGAAGCAGCTGAAGTGATGGAGACTGTTGAAGTGGCAGAGACCAGGGGGACAGACGAAGGCTTCTTGGAGGGCATGGTTACAAACTTGATGACGGATGGGGTCGGGTCCTGAGCAGGTTTCTTCTCCACCAGTTTCTCAGCTGGATTCTCAATCTTGATGGACCTGAAGAGTTTCACGCTGGAAGAGTTCAGGGAGTTGAGAGTGAAAGAGGAGTACAGGCCTGAGTGGATGTAGTCATTGCGGCTGGAGGATTTCCCACAGGACTGGGACTTCTCCTTCCCACAGTTTTCCACGTCCTTTGGAGCGCTGCTGACTTCTGCAAAACCAGCCAATTCAGGGTCTCCTTCTATACGGCCCACCACGAGCGGGTCCATATTTAAAATCTCCGGATAGGAAACAAACTTGTACACAAACTTCTTACCATTCACTTTTTTAATGATATTCTGTGGGTAAGAAGATAAATATTTTTATTTCTTCTGCAGCTTAATTTTCATGATATAAACATTGCCTAAAATAGACCAAGGAACTAGATGGCCAGATAGCCTGTACCCTTTAATCAAAAACCACATTTTTTTTTTTTAACATACACTGGATTCTTGAAGCAGGTGAGTTTAACTTGACCTTAAATATACGAATGAGTCTTAAAGCTGAAAAGCAATTCTGTTTAAAATATTTTCAAAGATCACATAGAAAGCAAAACACATTCCATTTCTTGCATCCAAGTCACTCATCTAGGTACAATAAATATAATCTTACTTACACGCAAGAGAACCTGCAGGATTAAGGCTTACAGGTCTGCTGGACTGAGGCCTAATCAGATCAATCCAACCCTATTCTTAATGAAACGACACTAAAAGAAAACAAATAGCTGTGCCAGTCAGCAAAATGTAGGCTAATCGGCAATTTCAAAGCCACACGGAGCAGCTATCAAACTTCCTTTGTCAATAACTGATATGTGACATGCAATTTCAACCTAAAAAGATTCTTACTTGTTGCACAATTGTTATCACTACAACTTCTCCGTACAAAGTCAGATTAAAGACACTCTGCTCCCCCATAATAAACCCCAAGCAGCACTACCACCTGCTCCAAACTGACAGCTTCCTCAGAAACCGTGTTTTATTTTCTTATCTCGCACACCCACACAGTAACAGTTGTGGGATAAACGGCTTCAGGAGAGGCTTTTGAAACGAAGGTAACAATCCCACTTTGTAATTCCAGTTCAGCTCCTCGACGTTACCTGGACACTAACGAAAGGCTCACACAAGTTGTCAGAAGACACTTGCTAAACAAGAGAAGTGTCTCGCTCAGCTTGGCCAAATCCACTATCCACAGTATAGATGCACGTCTGAATACAAAGAGGAAATGCAGAGGATTTTGGGGCTGCCTCCCTAGGAATCCATATTTTGAGAGCCTTTTTGCAGAGCCAGTTACAGTAAAGATCTCAAGATGGTGCAATATTGACCATTTTGATTTTATTTTCTTACTTGTGCTGGCAAGTTCAGGATTTTAACCCTTGCAAGGCCACGCACATTTGGAAAGGGAGTAGAAGGGAGATTATTATTCACAGGAAGGCTCCTATTAGCAAAGATATAAAGAAAAAGAGGTAACATTTTGCAGAAAGTTACCTAGAGCCTTATAAAACTGTGACTGGGGAAGAACCAGGTGCAAATTAAGCTGAACTAAACATAACAAAATGTAAACCAGCACACCTCACCGAAGCCTGGGGGACAGAAGTGACACCTATCTCCTTGAGGAGAATGGAAAAGGAAGCAAAGCTCATTAGGCAGAAGCTGGTAAGAGGGATAAGGCTTGGAGGTGGATTTATGGGCTCGGTTACCTTCACGTAATAGTATCTGAGAGCACGGCTGAGTTTATCATAGTTCATACTGGGCTTGTTCTTGCGGATTCCCCAGAGTCTGGCCACCTCCTCTGCCTGCAGCAGCTTGAACTCCCCGTCGTTGGAGGTCCAACAGATGATGTTCTTGTTCTGAGGCTCTTGGAGGAGCTGGAGGAGGAACTGCCACAGGGTGATAGCACTGTCCATAGCAGGAAGCTGCAATTCAGAAAGGCAGATAAGAGGCAACGCGTTAGGAATTGCACATTTTCTTCGTCTCCCTAGAAGGTGCTAAGGGAGCAGCGATGTTATTTCCAAAGGCAGCAGGAGTAAAAATTATTAGTCACCAGTCGTGAAAGATGTTCCCTGCAGAACAGGGAGGCTGAGAGCCAACTGCTGTCGTCTCCTCCCACATGTCAGTCCTTTTCACATAGGTTATATTTAGCCTCATTTAACTAAATCAGGTCACTTTGGGTAAGTTGCAATGAGTCACTATTCAAAAAAGCCAACTTCTAAGTTGCTCCATGTTCACCCATTCTGACTTGCGCTGCTTTATGAGAAACAGCTCAGGGGCACCTGCTTAAACCCAAACCCCACTCGCTGCCTCCTCATTTCCTTACCTGCACCCACCTCCAACATCAGTGTCTTTACAAGAAAATGAATAGCAGGCCAAGGAACTGTTTAAGCCATAGGCAGACCCAAACAGCAAGAACACAATCAATCTTTCCTTCAATATTCATATTTCTACTGCCTCTTTGTAAGAGGTCCTCTCAACCCACTGTATCAACCTCCAGTCTCCTCTTATTCAAATAGTGGTTTTTGGACTTCATCCTTGCCTTTTCTACGAGAATATGTAAGAAAGTTTAACAACAACAAAAAAATCTATTTCTGATCTGCTTTTCTCATGAGAGATGCTTGTTCCCCAATCACATCTGACTGCATAAGACACTACCACAGTGGATGTTTTTTGGTAGAACAGTAAGTGATTTTGTCTGCACAACCAGAGTTGTATAAGCTGCAGTGTGATTTAAATCAAGTAAAGTTATATTAATGCAATGTCCTACATGGATCATCTTATTCCAGAACAGAATGCCTTCTCTCACTATAATTGAAACTCCTTCCAATGAAATAAAAACAGAATCAGCCACTTTGCAGTAGGAACCTTCACACTGATGACATTCTGGTACACGCTAGATCCTTCCCATAGAGACCAAGCTCAACAAAGGCAACCCTAAAGACTACAGGGGCTTCCACCCAGGTAGCCAAGAGGACCAAATGCTGCTCCCAAGCATCTTCTCCAAACCAGACCTCTAAGGTAAGTTCAAGATTCAGGCAGCACTGACAGTTCGTACTTTGTTCCCCAAGCCTTTTATTTCAATCCCATTACTGCCCAGCACTTATCCACCAGAAGACAGCCCTATATAAGGAAGAGAACAGTCTACATGTCAGAGCTTCAGAATCTAGTCGGCCCTGTAAAAGGATTACTGCTGCTGACAGTGTACACAGGAGGCCACATTCTTTTTTAAATAAGGTGCCCTAGGGCAGGTACTTTTTGCAGGCAGAGCCCAGTTCTTTCAACCTATTTTTGCAAATACCTGCCTAATGGCACCTACGTGGCTGCAGCGGGCTGCTGCATTGATCGAGCCCGTTAAATTGCTGCAATTAGAAGGAACAATCTTAAAATGAAGGACACCCACTCCACCGCGTTACACTGGCCTAAGGTGCTTTCCTGGTTAATTACGGCACGCGTGCAGCTCCGCTCTTGCCCAAATTAATTGCTCAGTACTCTAAGAAAACAGCAGCTGCGGAGCTCGGGCTTGGAGACTCCTCTTGCAGCACTGGGATTGTGCAGCCCCATGGGAAAACCGCAGGGCTTTTGAGGCAGGGAACTGAGTTAAAACCTTTCTGTGACTTCTCCGACGTGTGCTTCCCGGGTGCGGGGAGGACCACGCGTGCTCTGGGGCAACCTCATCCATCAGGATGCTGCCCTCGCCGCTGGGCGAGCACAGGGAGCTGACTCTGCTGCTCTGCAGAGCTGTCAGAGCTGCCGTGGGTGCTACAGGAGAGAGAACCGCGTGGCGAAGCCGAGTGATTATTCCCACGCTGCATTTATATACGGCAGCTTCAGAACCCCCCCGCGGCGCCGCATGCTGCAATGGGAGGCAGGCGCACAGGATTAGATCAGTTGAAAACCTGGAGAGCAGCAAAGCCTTTGCTCTTCCTAGAGATCCGTGCAGCTCTCATCCCAGGATTTAAACCCTGTCACTCCACAAGAATGTTTCCCCTTAGCAAGGGCCACCTCAGCATTGTCAAGTCAAAGCTCTCCAACCTCTACTGCGGACAAGTCCCCGTGCCTACGTTCTGGCTATCCCTGCACCAAGTTAGGGATACCTGATGCTGCTCAGCAGTGCCAAGCACAGCTGGAGCAGCTGAAGCTACTCAATAAATTACAGATTAAAATGAAAAGAAATAACCAACCCTTTCTTCACGAAGAGCTATGTTGTTCCAAGCAATATTCACTAAAATAGTAGAGTGGTTCCTCCTTAATGAGTTTGGAGTGCCTGGATCTCTAAGACTGTAGCTCTCTGCCTGGAAGAAGGTTCCCTGCAGCTGACAGGACTCTACCGGGATGGTCAAACTCCCAGTGGCGTTTCCAGAATGTAGAGGCTTTAGGGGTGTCATGATTCCTCCCATCATTTACACCAACTGCCCCTCAGCAGGATAAAGTCTCACACTGGACACGTTAACAACAGGAAAGAGAAATTCTGCTTAACTTGTTGCAAAACATGAGCAAAGAGCAGTGTTGAGCTGTTAAGATTCTGGTTATATTGATTACGAGGAGAATGGCTATTTCTTACAGTGAAAGATTTATTTATTGCACATATCTACAAGAAACAGCAGAGATACTTTGGGATAGCAAGGAAAACAAGGGAGTACAGTCTTTCTGAAGATACATATGTACAGACAAAAGGAAGGCCAGAAAACAACCAAAACTGGTCCAAATATACATATATATATAAATATATATGTATATATAGGAACACAGGTGGATCTTGCTGCTGCTGAGTTCAGGAGCAATCTGTAACTGGGAATGAACAGCATGTATACGGCACGCAATGTTGTACTATGACTGAAGATCATTGCATTTAATGTTTTTATTTAGCGTGCTTGGGCATTGCATAAAAATGCATCAAAGAATCATTGCTTCTTGGGAAGCAGCAGGGAAAAAAGGCACATCCCGCACAAGAGGTCAAATTAAAACCAGTACAGCCGAGGTGCAGCCACAGAAAAGCACTCAGGAAAATATCTGTGTAAAGTGCTAGAAGTCTGGGCCTTCTTCAGTACCCGGGGCAGGAAAAGGCCTTTCATGAGAAGACCTTGCGACCTCATGGATTAAACAGCAATCTCTGCACCCTGTGTTTGTTATCCTGGTTTTGAGACTGTCGCTGGCTGCGTTTGGCAGCCCGTGTGGGGGGACCAGCTGTCTTGTGCTGGTAGCAGAGCCCTTTTAAGGGCCACGTACTCCAATGTCCTCCTCTCTGCACGGGTAGGGAAGGATGGAGCAGATCCTCCAGGCCCTTCTGGCCCAACCTGCAGCCACAGCAAAAGCAACAGCAAAAAGCTGCTCCCTACAGAAGCTAAAAGAAACGAGGAGGAGGAGGAGAAGCCACAAGGCCTCTCCCGCTCCACGCCGACACGCCGTTACTTCTGTCATCCTTGCAAATAGCATTTCATCTGCTTCCAAATCCATGGTTCCCTTCAAAAAAAGGCATCAATCTGCGAGCAAAGCTCCCTGTCAGCACAAAAAGCCCAGCACTTTGCCTGCTTTTTCTTCAAGATGAATATGCCAATAATTGCAGCACGTTGCTGCGAGCGATCCTTTTTTGCTGAATTTTGTTTTTCTTACGAGAGCCTGCGGAGCAGGAAAAAGGTCTCACTTGAAAAGACAATGAAGGAATTAGAGGAGCAGGGCTGCCCTTTGGGAAAACGGCCTTTCCTCTTCTGCATCGCTCGAGTGTACGGAAAAAAAACACTTGCTGGAGGCAGAGGGCAGTTATACTTTGTAATGAGTATGCTAAAATAGAGCACTATTATTGTCTTGAGATCTTCCCTGACGCCTACGGATGACCCCTTGAAGAACAGAGAGCGCCTGACAGCGCTTGGCTGCAGTATCCAAATACAAGCGCTGCAAACTCGGGCCTTCTCGTGCTGCTGCAGCTTTGCTCAAGGGCTCACAGAGCCTGGGGCTTGCAAAAACCCAGAGCACGAGATAGGCATCTCTGTCACAAAAACCTTCGTGGATACAAAAAGCTTCTTTTGGACTGCAGAGCGTCGAGGCTCTGCACATCTTTCGCGGAAGGAAGCCGAACCCCTGCAAGGCAAATGGGAGAAACGGCTTCCCAAGCGGCACGTGGGAACGGCTACAACCTACAGCTACTGTGCAAGGCACCCCGAGGCCTCCAGCCCTTTGAGGTGATGCAGAAAGGGACCCCTCAACGTGTCCCCCTAAGGCACGAGCCAACCAGCCCCAAAGGGGGAAAGTGGCAGGATCCCAGGGCTTCAGCCCTATCCCCCCGTGCAAGGTCTTCCAGGGGCTTCCTGCAGCCCTGGGAAGCGCCTGCGGTCTCTGTCACCCTCATTCCTCCTAACGGCCTCCAATGGCTTCTCTGGATGGCCTGGAGAAGTCCAGGAGGGTCTGCGAGCTCCTCAGGGCTCCACAGAGATGCAGGGGACGGTGCAGGGCACAGGGAAGGGAAGGCTGTCACGTCGCTGGTACATGATGGGGGAACACGGCACAAGAAGCCCTTACTGGGGCACTTCAGGCTGCCCAGATATTCACACAGAAGGGACATCTCAAAAGACAACTTTGCAAGCAGCAGAGAGCACTGGATGGCAGCACCACTGAAGACCCTTCTTGAGGACCGCCAAAAACAAACTCCCCTCCATGTACAAATACACCAACCTCAAAGCAAAAAAACACCCACCAAAAGGTAAGAGTCCTCCTTTCTTCCTAGAGTGCTTATTTTAAAATAAATGCTTCCGTTTTAAGCAGGTTGGGACCAGCAGCAATAACTTCGAGATGGGCTCGGGGCCTCATGCTTAAAGCTGCAAGTGAGACATGCAGCAGGGCACCAGATGAGCAAATCAGGTCTACAGGCAATTAGAGGAGCCTCAGTTGCTAGGACTTTATTGAGCTCGCACAGAACTATTCCTGGGGCTTTTAAATAGATTAAGATGGCCACGGTGTATGAGCAGAAGGAATTCGGAGACATGAACTCCTGTTACATTGTGCAATACCCCCGCGTAGACAAGGCCTTGGAGAGCTGTTCCAGGAAAAAAAAAAAAAAGCAACACGGAATAATTTAGATGGAAAGAGATGTTTGGAAGTCATGAGGCCCAGTTCCCTGCTCAACCAGGACGAACTTGAAAGTTGGACCAGGTTGCTCAGTACCTTGTCTGGTTAACAAATAAATAAATTGCTGCTCTCTTCCCCCCACTCCTCCTAGAAAAAGGAGGAAAGCAGGAAAGAAAATGGCCAATTTCAGTTGTGTTTTAATGAAGAGAAGGAGCTGCAATATGTTGTTATTGATGAAGCATCTAATTAAATGGTTATCAACATACAACTAAGGAATAATTCAATTAGCACAGCACCTAAAATATCCCATTGCTAATAAATTTGTCAGAAAATTCTTTCAAGCTCCCAAGTGACTCACCGGAACTAGTACTTTTAGCATTTTATCAATTTTGCTTTGTTTTACAAAGAACCTGTTGCCCAGCTCATATTAAACCCACTGTCCAGAGCTACAGACACGCTCCGGTGCAGTGGAAAGCAAAGAAAGGACTACAGTATTTAGATCTTTTTCCAAAAAGCCTGTTTTATGATAAGATGAAGCTACTATTCACATGGAATTGAACTGCAGATCCAAATTCCTGCATCTGCCACATCACCATCAAAAATCCCAACACTGGCAGCTTCCTAAGACGCATTTAAATTGTACTTTCTCTAATAAATACCCAAATCAGGTAGGAATGGGAGTGGGACACCCTAGACTCCACCCTAGACTCCATCAAACTCAAGTCTTCCCCTTGGCTCTGCTCTTCGCTGCACTCTTGTTTCCAAGCCAGGCCGGAAAATCAGCTTGTTCTGAAAGAGAAACTCTGGTTATCGAGGCAGGAAGTTCCTGGGAAGGAAATGCTGGAGGATGTCCTCGTGATAAGAGCTGCTCCAGAGTTTTCACTGCTTAATCCTTCTCCAAGTCTAACAGTTGTATTTATGCAAAGCAAATGTCACCAGAAGTTTGGTGTTCTTGGCTCAAAAATTAAGCTGCCTAGTATACAAGAAATTAAGATGTTTGCAAATATTTTGGGCTTGCGGAGCAGTTTGTTTCATCTTTTTAATTCCCACCTAAAAAATAAGCCTTTCCTGTTCTGTGTTCTTGTTTGCTAATACTCTCTGCTTCCAGACTCCTAAGAAAACCTCTATGTTAGTGAGCAAGCAATGGAAATCGAGCCGCCGGGGACACCAAGAGCAGTGGAATTCCCAGCCAAGCTAGGGAAGAGGATCATTGCGTTGGCTGCGGTGCCAAAGAGACATTTTTAAACCTCATTACCTAGACAAAGGCACCCGGCTCGTTAAGGAGCCCGGTTTTGGCGAGCACACCCTGCCATTCAAAAATGTTCTAACCTGTTGGAACACGGCTACAAAGGCGACTTCCAAACGGAGGCCGCGTGTTTCCTGCGGCTGCTGCAGCCGTCCCGCTCCTCCGGCCCTGCGGATAACTGGATCCCTGCTCTGCCTCGCTGGGATCCACCTGGACCTTCTCCTTACCTGCTACGGTTGGATGACAGCCTGAAGGGAAGCAGCCTCCGGACAAGTAGAGCGAAGAGCAAACTAAAAGCAAATGATCCCTTGATCATTTCCTTGATGGGTTGCTAACACCGCTGTAAATTTCCCTGAATAAGCCATAAAATCCTTATTTCCATAGAAGCTCCTCTTCAAGCAAACCACGCTTGCTGCCTACTTAGCTGCCACGCTAGGGGCTGAGGGGAACGTTTACCAGGAGCAGGAGGGATGAGGATTGGCTTCGCTAGGCACAATACACATGCTGAAAGTCAAAGCATCCTCGTTTATTCGCAGGGGTCAGGTCTCCGCAACGCGCCCCAGCACCAGTCTCAAAGAAAAGGTTTTAACGTTTTATGCCGACCCTAACTTCATTACGAAAAGGAAGTCTCATTTAAGACGGAAAAGGTTTCCTCTAATCATGTTTATAGTACACTCAGCCGGGTTGCTATGACGATGGAACAACTATTCCCTACAAACAGGCACTAAGCCCCTAAAAATAAACAGGCCGGCGAAAATCACGAACACGCAGCCTCGTCGGGAAGGTTGAGGGAGCACGAGGAAGACCAAGACGTTCCAAGCACTCGGTCCTGCTCTGAGCAAGCAAGGCACCCACCTCACAGCGACTCCTGCCCGGGGGCTGCTGCTTAAAAACAAAGCAGCGAAAACAGAGCCCCGGGAGCTGGGGGCTCCCCGTGAATCCAGCCGGGCGGGCAGCAGGACCAGAGGGACGGTGGTTTTTGCACGGAATAACTTGCAATAAGTATTGTATAAGTGAAACATACGCATATCTTACATATCTTTGTGCACGGGAGGGCCTCCACGCACGCGAAAATGAACGTAACGGCCGGTTATATTTTTGCACCGCGTTTGCATGCTTTCCGGGAGGATTTGCATGCTCGCTCCGCGCATTCCTTCCCCGCCGCGGGCAGGCGGCCGCCTCTGCCGCGGAGGGAGCGGTGCGCGGAGAGCCAAAAAAGAGAAAATTGAAATAAAAACCGGCGGAATCGGGATGAAAAATTATAAATAAATAAAGAAGAGAAAGGCGGGGGTCTGAGGGTCGATCCCACGCGGGGCGCGGGGCGCGG
>VZSG01000358.1:393098-449956 GCA_013398315.1 Nothoprocta pentlandii | reverse complement strand
GTGCGGGCGCGGGGGGTTCTGGGTAGTGTAGTCCCGCCGCCATGGCGCCCGCCCCGTTTCTATCGTTGACTGACAATAAATACGATAAATTTGTAATAAAAAATAAATAATAAGCTTGGCAAACGCTCCTTGGGGGTTAAGGGATTCAAAGAGGGCAGGAGGGGGGAGAGGGGCCAGCGGCAGAACCGCAGTTCCTTTGGGGAAGGCAAGGGGAAAAGCAGGAGCCTAAACAGGGCCAAAAGGAGCGAGTTTATTCCCCAAAAATCACAGGAAGAACAAAAGGGTGGGAGGGGGGACGAGGGATAACGGGAAACCTTCATATCAACAGCCATTGGGTTTCCATGGTTTCCAACACCCCAGCCTGCTCCGGGTTTCCCTGCAAAATCCCAGAGGGATCAAGCGGGAGATGGAAGCCCAGGAAAAGAAACACGGATCAGGGCATCCCGGCATGGCCGCGGTTCAAGGAGGCCTTTGAGGGCGGCCCCAGGGAAGAAAGTGGAGGCTCCTTCCAGCGAGCGCGAGGTCCCGTTCGCGTGAGGGAAGAGGCTTTCACCGAGATAACGTTCATTTATGGCAGTCAAGACATCCGTAAATGGAATTAAAGGAGTGGTTTCTGTTTACTTCCACATCCCCTCTTTCCAAAAAGATGAGAGGGGTAGAGGGGAAAAGAAAAAAAAAAAAAGGTGGGAAGAAGAATAACACAAAAAGAAACCCCCTGCCCAAAGCACCAACTCACTAAAGGGCCTCCCAAATAATTGAAGCCCCTTTGAGGTGACAGGACGGGTTGTTTTTCCTTTCCTTGGAAAGGAAAGCATCCTTGGGATGCTTTCTCCCATGGAAAGCATCCGTCACCATTTCCAGAGAGCGCTCCCGTGGTGTCAGCCACATTCCCCTCGGGAAACCCCCGGGAAGGAGCCCTGGATTTGGGGACGTGGGGCTCACGGGGTCCTTTTCCCGGCCGTTAGCAGCCTCCTCACCTGCACGGGATGCTCCGGGTGCCCCGAGTACAGCTAACACCGCACAGCCGAGCCGCTTTGCAGCCACAAAACACCCATTTTTGGCCAAACCTTTCCCTTTCCCCCTCTATCTTTCCGACCTGTGCTTCGCTCCAGCGCTTTCCTGTCATTCGGAGCTTTTCGTTTTCTCCCACAGCGAAACAAAAAGCAAAGAGGAGAATAAAGCCCCTTCTCCACGGGGCCTTTCCGGCGGAGTGGCGCACAGGAGGTGTGCCAAAATCGGCAAGTCTGTCCCCAAACGGCACCAAACGCTTGGGAAGGGACGGGCGCCTGCGCTTGCACACCCCGCGTGGGAAGTTCTCCTGGAAGCAGCCGCTTTCCAAGGGTCCCTTTGCCGTGAGGAGCGGGCAGAAAGCAAGCGGTTCCGAGGTCGGCAAGGACAATTGCTGCTGCGGTAGAAATTTAGCAGTTTTAAGACCAAAGTGGGGTCCCAAACCGCTTCCCACGGTGCTTCTGAGAAGCTTTTGCCTCCATCCTTACCATTTACACACATTTTTGGCAAAAAGGAAGGTCAAGCACAGAGAGAAGAGGAGGAAAAGCAGCAAGCACCTTTTTTTGAAGCATATTAAAACAGTCAAAACTTTCCTTCTAACCTGGTCCTTTTGCTCCTCCTGACCTTTTGGACATGCAGCAATAGGGCAGCCTCATCAAAGCAATGTTTGTGTATGAGACGCTGCAATTTGTTTTTGTTTCAGAGCAAAACCAAATTTCCCACTTTGAGCAACTCGTTTTGTTCTGCTTTCCTTGTCACAGGTTTGCCAGCCGATTTGCAATTTGGGGCTGCTTCTACCTTGGCACCAGAACGGGGGCAAATAAAATCAGGCCAAAGCGATGGAACAAAGTGAATAAAGTGTGGAATAAAGTGTGTGGGCAACACAGCAGGATTTGGGAAAGCCTCCTATGTAAAAACACTCCAAAAAGCAGCAAGGAACAGAGAAGGGAATGGAGAGGTTATTTTTCGCTGGGATTGCAGGGAAGGGTTAATCAAACTGGGACTCCTAAAAGCCATTTTGTCCAGATGGCTGCGAGTTCCCAGGCAAGGACAGCCACGAAGCGACACGTAACGAACAGTACTAGGAAAACACAAGCAAACTTGGTAAGAGAAGTGCAAAGATTTTCAGAAGCAGCGACTTATCAAAACGAGAAATCTTGTTCTCTGGGCTGGCTTCGGTCACATGTGCTTTGCTTGAGATAGTTCAGAGAGGAAAGGGGGAAGTGGAGGCATCGTGAAAATCAGCAAATTATGCAACAGCTCATCAGGCACTAACGAAGCCTCGTTGCTTGGGTCAGGGGTGCCTCGTTTGTGAGCTGGTGCGTTACCCTTCAGGCCAAGCAAGGCTTTCGTTTTTAAGGCTTCACAGGGAAAAAACCCATGGATTTGTCTCCCAAGAGAGGTGCTCTCTGGAAGCGTATAATCCTTGGCTCACGGATGCTGGCTGTGCTGCAGCTCTCATGTTGTCCATGGGGGTGACAGGGATGCGGGGAGGTGACAGGGATGCGGGGAGGTGACAGGGATGCATAGGGGCGGGCAGGGAGTTGCACATCCCCCTTCTCCCAGCGGGAAGCTCCATCTTGGGAAGCTCCATTTCCGTGTGGATCAGCCCCTTTTCCACACGGAAGCGGCTCCCACAGAAAGGACCTAGATGGTGCTAGTCATCAACCCGGCAAGTTTTACAACAGGAAATCCTGCTGTCACCGGGTTCACGGCAGCCAGGCTCTCAGCCCACAGGAAAACCGCTGCCAGGGCCTGGCTCCTTCCCCGTCCGCATCCGAGGATGCAGCGGCGGCACCTGCTTCTGCAGGAACGGGGTCGCTCCCGGCTCCAAAGGGGCTGCCAGCTGCTGGACCCCTGCAAGACACAGAGGTGCCCATGAGGATCAGCTGCCTTCGCTTGAAGGGGACAGAACAAAATGCAGCATCTCAGAGGACGGAGAAGAAAATCTGCTCCCTCCTCATCTTCTTTCATCCCCCAGCTACCGGCAGGGCACTTCTCAGAGCCTGTGAAACCTTCTTGCTCTCCAGCTTTTCAGTTCCCCACATTTTCTTCACTCAGCCTCTACTTTGCTGGTCAAGACATGCGCGGCGCAGCCCTCACAGCAGCTGTGGATATCCACAGTTACCCTCCAGAGAGCATTTTAGAAAAACGCAGAGTTCCCTGGTTCCGTGCCAACTTCGCCATGCAGCCAGGAAGCGGATAGAGCAGGAAAAGCCTCATTTTCTCAGACGAGCTAATTCTCCACTGACCCGGATAAGCCTGGAGCTGGTTTCAGGTGCTTGTGAAAGTTGGGCCCTCGAGCTCTGTCCCGGAGCATCTGTTACTTCCACGACGCTGCCAGACCAGTTTCCACTGTTATCTCCGTAGCCTGTTCCCTGCTAGCAGCCCAATCCCTGGGGATGTTCCCACACCCAAGACCTCAGCGGCTCTTCCCTTGGCCTGAGCCAGCAGCCCGGTCACAGCTGCTGATAATGGGACAAAACTGGGAGCTGTTGTGAATTTGTGTCCAATTGTCACAAATTTGTGACTTGTGACCAACTGTGACCAATGCCTAGGGATTCGTTTTGGGGCCTGAAGTTTCTGTGCGTAACCCCAGGCTGGAAACACGAGGCAAAGGAGCAGAGGGGGCTGTAACCTGCACTGCACAGCAAGGAGCTGTGAAAATGCAGCGGTAACCGGTGCAATTCACGGAGAAAAGCAAACAGAGATTTGCAGAGATCGAGCTCCATATGATTCCCCGCCTCCCACCATGCGCTTTCTAAGCCAAAAAATAATAATAATAAAAAAAAAAAAAAACAAAAAACAGGCTTAATCTGTGTGGATTTTCCTGGAACAAGGGAAAGATAAACCTTTCCTTTTACCACTGCCAAGTTCCTGGATCAAACAGCAAAAGGAGACCCTGCTGATCTGATACCGTCACCCCAATACTGTCCCCCACGGGGCTTCCTCCAGCCCTGCTCCACCAAGGGGCACATCGTGCACTGCAATGAGGCCGGAGATGCTCTGGACGGTGACTTCCCACAGCATCGTGTCCCCACAGCGCAGACCCCGGACCCGCAAGGGCTTTCCCTGCAGAGAGGAGAGCGGCTCCTAGGAATGAGCCCGCAGCGATCCATGCCGAAAAACAGGCACCCAACCTGGGGTTGGAACAGCCGAGCTCTGCAGAGGAAGCGACCAGGGCAGGGCAACCGCTCATGAACCTGTCTACAAAGCAACGTTCTTCATCCCGAGCCTCCCTACAAATGAGCTGCTCCTCCTCCTCCTCTGCAGGGCAGCTTTGAGCTTTGATGCCCAACTACGGCTCCATACGAGCTCCAGGTGCCAGGACACCACAAGCCAACAAGGAGCTCCTGTCCCTGTCCCCGGGGCCCTAGAAAGCCGCAGAGCCCCGTGAGGGTTCAAGCCTTGCCACTCTGTTCGGGAACCTTTTCCTCCACCTGTTTGGCTCCACAAGGCACCGGGTGGCCTCTCTTTGCTGCTTGGCTATCAGGAGAAGAAACTTGGCCCCAAACTGGGGCGTTTGCCCCAGACTGGACTGCGCATGGGAAGGGATAAATAAAATCACACAGAAATCCAGTTCTGATCTTAAAAGAGCTACAAGCCAAAATAGAGATGTGTTTCCATAAAATATACCCCCTAAATCAAACTGAGCATCTGCCCTCGCCCTCCTGTTGTACCAGCGAGTGGTACCGGGCGGCCGCTGCGCGCGCTGCTGCAGCTCCCGCCTCGCGCTGCTGCATCCAGAGCCACGGCTGCAAATTTAGAAGCGCCGCGCGCCCCCTCTTTGTGCCCTCCTACGTGCTGCCCAGCTCCAGCTCCCGTGTGCTTGCGTTGAATGCCTTTAAAAACAGCCCTGCTTAGCAACCCCGCAGCCTTTTCACTGGCAGCACGCGGCGGGCGCCTCTTCCCGATCCCGCGCTGCACCAGGGAAACGGTGGCAGGCACATGGCCTTAATGGCACCAGCTGGGACGAGTCGCGGTTCCAGCCCGGCAGCCTTGGAGGCACGGGAGCTGCACATCCCTCTTGGGGGTATTTTTGCAGGAGGAAGGCCCCCCCAAAAGCCCTGCTCTTCCTCCTGATGCCCTCCTGTTCCCAGGGATCACATTTGTAGCTCCCTGGAGCAGTTTCTGGTTGGAGCTACCGCCTCACTGGAGCAAAGGGGAGGTAATTACGGAGCCTCCAAGAAGCCTCCCCGAGTCCCCAGAGGGAAGCAGGTGAGGCTGCAATGCGCCTTGCGCAAGAGATATGTATCTAGGGAATTTTATTTTACAAAAACCTCTCCCCTCCCTTTGCGGTCTGCTTAAAAGGAATCGCAAAACAGCCCTGTGAAGATGCCAGGCACCGTGGCTGGTGCTCCCGCAGCTCCCCTGCACGGCGGGTGCTGCACCGGAGCTGCCGGAGACCCGGGAAGGGCCTCGATCTGAGCAGGAGACGCCGTTTGTCCCGCTGCAGCGCTCGGCGACGCGGAGCCCGCCCGGGGCGGCGAGCGGAGGGCGGCAGGATGGGGCAGGTCCCAGAGGAACAGGGAGAGGCTGGAGCGAGGCAGAAGAGCAAAGGGGCACGGATAAAAGCGCAAGGCGGGCATGAGTCATGTTGGCGCGCGGTCTCCAAAGGGAGCCCTCGAGGAAGGAGCCGACGAAGTGAATTCCCAGGCAGGGAAGAAAGCCACCAAAACAGAAGCCAGGCAAAAATAGGCCCTCGCGTACCTGGCTCCTCATCGTTGACGCCGCAGCATCGCACGGCTCGGGTGGTGGCTCCTGTTGGCACCTGGGCCGGTCAGAGGAGCGAGCGCCGGGTCTCCGTCTGATCCCTGCAGGAGCCTCCTTCCTTCCCTGGCGCAGGGACAGCTCCACTACCACCGTGAGGATGCGGCTGCGAAGCAAATGCACCTACAGCCCCGGCGGGAAACCTCGCTGCAGGCAGCTCCTCTCCGTGCAGTTTTCCTATCCACACCTACCCGCTTATGAGCTAAGGATGGAGGCACTTGGGCTCCAGCCGCCAGCCCTCCCAGACCTTTGGGGAAAAACGGGATGCGAAGCCAAGCGGCGTGGCTCCGGCTCGGCCCATTGGGAACGCTGCTCTCCGCATGGGGATGAGGAGAGCAGCGCTTGGGTTCTCCAAGGAACACGGAGCCCGTGCGCTCTTCGGGAATGTCACAGCAGAGCCATGCGCCCGGGCTCCCGCAGCTGGGAAGGCCGCAGGTCGGCTCCGCCGCTGGAAGGCGGCCAGCGAGGCCTCACTCAGCTGCTGCTCTGCTTGTTTTCAGAGCAAAGAATCCCAGCCCCAAGCCAGCTTTTAGTAATGGCTCTGCTTTGTGGAGACAAGATTTTCTGCACGCTGGAGTTTCCGTTTTGGAGAAACTTGGGCTGTTTATAGAGACCCAAGACACGAGCGGATGCAGAACCTTCTCTCTGGACCATGATGTCCTGTGCTGTGAGCACAGGAGCACTCAGCAAGGACTCACGTGCTTAGAGAGCAACCTCTTCTGCTGTACAGACATTCTCTGTACAGAAGGGAACAGAGTTCAGCCCATTTTCCTGTTCTTATTTTGGGTACAGCTGCTCAAGGGCAGCCTGAGACAAGTGCATGAAGACAACCTGCCCTGGAAGAGCTCCAGGGAGTTGAAGGGACTCAAGAGGGAGCTGAAAGGAGCTCACAGGACTAAACACCAGCTTGAGACAGGCTGGCAAAGTCCCCTAGAAAGTGCACGGTGCCTGGCTTTGCACAGGGTGCAAGCGCCCAGCTCCACCTCCCAGCACTTGCTCTCTGTTTGTGCAAGCACCCAATTCCCTCCCAGACGTTTGCAGAAGCTTCGGAGCTTGGCACAGTAGCAAGGAGCTGGCCTTTGATTAACCAGAAGTCAAACAAAGGGGACACAAGCCACCCTGCTCCCTCCCAGTGGTGCAGGCTGCTCTTCTGCAGGCCCACATGCATCCAGGTTGTCCACGCTGATGTTCTTCACACCAGCATCAAGATTTTGCTGGTTGCTCCTGAGTTTCTGTTGATCCACTTTCAACATGTGCCAGGCTGAGCAAGCGTAATGAGGACTGCAATGTCACACTTGCCAAGGCCACGCTGCAGAGGGTGGATCCCATGCAACGGGACATCCCTGTCTCCTCGAGCAGCTGCAGGAGGACGTGGTTAGTAGGACGGGCTGGTGCTGGAGAAGGATCTGATGCCTACGGACACCTACTGCAGGGACAGGCGAAATGGGGACACAACTGCTGGCGGCAAAGGAAGAGCAGCCTGGCAAGAGGCAGGCGTGAAACCTGGCTCTAGTCTCACACCTTCTGAGGTCTCACTAGCCAAGACAGAAGCCACAAGCCCCATATGGCTAAACTCAGCAGCAAGCGAAAGCCAAGGCGTTGTGTAAGGCACCAGGCAAGCTCAAGCTTTCCTTGGGATGCTGGCACCAGCGCTGGCTTTCCTTGGGATGCCACATGCAGAGCAAGATCGAGTGGAGCTACATGGACATGCTCTACAAGCCCGCCGGCGCTGGAAGCATCAGAGCAAACCACGAGGGGAAGCAGAGTGATGCTGAGCACGTGGAGAACTGAGCACCGGCTCCTCAGGAAGCCGCGAACACCCATCTCCCACGGCAAATATTACCAGGAAAAGGCATTTGTGTAGCCCCCCTACAGAAACTAGCCTCAAACAGAGAAAGGGTGGAAAGCCCTGAATTACCCAGGAAAAGCTGGAGGGTATTTAAGCATCCAGTGTGCTTCTCAAGGGAGGCTTGGAGTGTTTGGTGCCGTGTCGGAGGCGCTTCCCAGTTGGAGGTGAAACTCGGACTGTGATCCGGGGCTTTGCAGCCTCCCACTTTACCCAGGGAACGCAGCTGGCGCCGGGAGCCCTGCGGGCTTTCGAGCGGCCTCCCTGGGCCTCTACGCACGAGGCCACAGGGGCCCTGTGGGCTTTCGTGCAGCCTCATGGGCCTCCCTCTGCAGCTGCCCCGGGAGCCCTGCGGGCTTTTGTGCAGCCTCCCCGGGTCTCCGAGCGCAGCGGGACTGGGAGGGACCTTTGGGCTTCAGTGCGGCCTCCCCTGGCACCTGCGTGCAGCTGGTCTTGGGGTCCTGCACACTTTTGTGCGGCCTCCCCTGGCCTCCATGTGCGCGTGGCCCCTGGGCCCTTCGCTCATTCATGCGGCCTCCCCGGGCCTCCGTGTGCAGCTGGCCCCCCGGGCCCTCCAGGCTTTCGTGCGATCCCCCCGGCCCTCCGTGCTTAAATCATCTCTAATGCAATCTTCCTCAACCAAGGGGAGGTTTCTCTTTCTTCAGAATTCCTCTCCGGTCTCTAGAGTCTGCCATTCCCGAGGGCTGGCCTTAGCAGTAAATATTAAGGCAATGAAGGCATTCAGTAACTCTGCTTTCTCTGTGTCTTTTGCAACCATGGTACCCACCCCATTCAAGAAGAAACTCACATTTTCTCTAGTCCTCCTCTGCTAGTGATGCAATTAAAAAATCCTTCTGGTTGACCTTGACATTCCAGATTTAATTCCCAACCTGCATACCCTCATAGCATTCCTATATTCCTTCCAAGTGGCCTGTGCCCTTTTCCAGATTCTAATTCCTTCTTTTGTCATGATTTTTTTTTTCTGGGAGTTCCTTACTCATCCATGCAGGTCTCCTTCCCTCTTTGTCTCGCTTCTCACTCATTGAGATACATTGATTTTGAACCTGGAGGAAGCGATGTTTGAATATTAAACATCTCTCTTGGACCCCTGTAGTGAGAACACTGGGAAAGACCTGTCCGAAGCTACTGCTCCAACCCTGGAGGATGTCTGTCATCTTCAGGTGAGGTGGGGTGACATCACAGTGAGGCAGTGTATCCGTGGCAGCTAGACACAGACCTGCCTGCAACCGCTGGTGGGAGGGTCCTTCCTGGAGCCCCCTTGGCCTGTAATGCATGCCAGACTGCATGGAGCTAGAGGACTTGGAGATCTCCTTGCAGTACCAGCAGGATGAATGCCAGGACCTACTGGAGAAGCTGTTGGATTTGGATCATGCTTGTGGGGTCCTGCGAGCAGCCAGCATCCTGCTGAAAGAGAGGTGGGCACGGCTCCGTTTTACTCAGGGCTGGTACTTCTTGGGGCTGTCCACAGCACCTGTCCACTTGAGCCCATGACAGAGGACCTGTACGCTGAGTGGAGATGGGGGACCTGCCACCAGTCTTGAAGGGCTCTGTGTATTACCTGCATGCCTGGGTGCCTAATCTCTGCTCTGGGGATCTGCACTCATCAGCTTCCTCTCATTCTTGCAGACTAGGAAGCTCCTGGAAAGAGGTTGAGGAGCCTAACATGCGGCTGAGGGAAGAGCTCAGTGACCTTTTGGACCACCTGAAGAAGAGTGATCATGAGACAGCTGCAGTTCAGAAACAACTCAAGTGCTTGGTAAGTGCTGGGGATGACCAGGCATGTGCAGAGGGACCTCCAAACCTTGCTCTCCACCACTGTCCCCATTCCTGCAGGAGGAGGAGAAAGACAAGCTCCGCATCACCCTACAGGTGCTCACAACCAAGGTAGTAAAAGCATACGCACACATCCCTTTGGACACACTTCTGGCTGCCCCACGATCATCCCACAGTTGGCACTCACTCCTGTCTCATCCCCACAGCACCTGAACTTGTCAGTGCAGCATGCCCAGGGCTTCCAGCACCTGGAGAGGACCAAAGAAGTCCTCACACAGCTCCAGGTGAGGCAGATATTCTGCTGCTCACCTGACTCTCCCAGGCCTTGTGGGTCTGAAAGGCTCACAAGATAAAGGGGTAAGGGGTAGACATGTTGAGGTGCCTACAGGGTACAGGGGTGGCTGGAGCACCCTGGTGTGGGTCTGCAGGCTCCCCAGAAGGATTGTGAGAGAATGAGCTGGGGTGGGTAGCCCTTCCTGAGTGTCTGGGGGCATCATGTGTGACAGGACCCTGCATGCTTTGCGAATGCCCAGTCTCAGTCAGAAATACCTCTGGGTAATGAGCCCAGCCTAGTCTGATCAGTATCCTCCAATTGTCCCTACTGAACTGCTCCTGACACCTTTTCTTTCCTAGGCAGAGATGACTAAATTGAAGGAAGAGGGAGACACAGCCCTGAAGGAGTTCCACCAGGTCTGCGATCCTGCGCCAACCCCTGAGGTTTCCTGTGGCTCTGTCTTCCCAGCCCTGTCTGGCCTCACAGTGCCCTGGAGACTGACTAGGGATGCCCACTTCCACCTGGGTCCCTTACAACGCTCCACGGTTCTTTTGCAGGAGAAGCAGTCAGCAACCAAGGTGACGGAGGCTCTTCAGGAGCAGGGTGAGATCAAGAAGGTACTAGGCACAGGAAGCAAGGCAGGACGAGGTGTCTGTGTGGGGAAAGCCCCCTCCAAATGGGTATGGGAGTGGCTTACTGACTAGGGCCTGTCCTTTGCCCAGGTCATGAAGAGAAAAAACAAGTGCCTCTGGGAGATACAGGAAGGCCTCCAACAGCAAACAGCTGGGTGAGTGGTGACAGGCACCCAAACTTAACCTGTGGGGGCAGGACTCTGTGCAACTTCCAGGGGTCTCTGTCCCCAGCCCCAGTTTGAGGAGGTCTGTATCAGTTCTGGACAACAGAGGCCCTCATCTAATCATCCTCTGCTGCCATCTAAGCCGTTCTCAGCCCTATTAGAATGCCTCCGGAGCACTCCCACCACCTCTATGTAGCTTTAAAATTTTCATATGCAGTGGCTGACCACTCATGCAGCTCTAAAATCCTTTAAGGAGCGCTGAGCAGCTCTGGACAGGCCTATGTGGCTCTGAACAGTTTTCAGCCTCATCTTACAAACCTTCTCTGAAGAGCTGTCGCCCTTTCCAAAACAGCTCATGAAAACAAACAAACAAACAAACAAACAAACAAACATATTTGACTCTTTAAAGGATCTCTGAATAACTCTGAAGAGCTCCAATCCTGCCCTACATGTCCTCAGAGCCTGAGGCAGGAAGCGAGTGGAGGAAAGAGTTTTTTCAACGCTCAGACTCTGTGGTGTCTTACTTTAGTTCCAGCAGATTCTTCACATCACCCTCACCACCTTAGGGCCATGTTCCCCACCTAGTGGTCCCAAAGCTGACCAAGATCTCTCCACACACCTCAAATGCCTGTGGTGCCCACAACAGGTGGAAGACAGAACGGAGGATCAAGCTGTCCACATCACTTATGCAGGAGATGGTGACTGTGAAGCTGGTAGGACAGACATGCCCACTGTGGGGCTTGGGGAAGAAGGGATCTGCAGGCCTTGGGGGTGCTAATATCAGTGGGGATGAGGGTGGGGTGATCTGAGCTCCCAACAAGCTGTAGTCTTGCCCATACCAACACATGTCCCTGCTGTGCATTGACCTGCAGGAAGAGCAGCTGGTGGCAAAGAGGCATGGGATCAGTTTTTGGCTGCAGTGAGTTGCCCCATGGGACTTGGCGTGCTGGGGCTCATTTGTGGGTGGTGGGAGGCCTGGACTAGTAGTCCCAAGGCATCTGTCAGCTTTTAACTTCTCAACACTGACATTTCTGAGGGTCTCTTTTCCCTCAGTTACATGGGTGGTGATTGTTCCTAGGCCCACGAGTGAGATAAAGATGCAGAGCTGAGATGCCTGGACCTGTAATCTGAGGCCCAGGAGTGGGACAGGAGGGGTGGTGTGCCTGGCTTGGTGTAGGGTGCTAGTGCTGATCCAGTGACAGCTGCAGATGATGTTTGGAGGTAGGTAAAACAGATGTCTCCTGTCCTCTCTCTCCTGGCCTGCAGGAGGCACTTTGTTCTCCTTGCCTGCCTGCAACTTGTGTTGCTTTGCCTGGGCCTGCTCAAGAGGAACAGCATGAGCTGGGAACTGCCGCGCAGGTTGGTGTCCACCTTTGGGAGCTGCCCTGCATGGCCTGAACCCTTCTGAAACCTCTGGCCTTGGATCCTGTGGGGTAGAGAGCAACAGGGACATTGGGCGTCATGCAGACAGGCCAACATCCAGCTGTACAGCACCATCCTTTCCCCGGGGCACCACTGCTCACATCTGGAATAGCATGTTTAGATAAAATATGCATCTAGCTGAGATTATACCTTGCTGTAGGGGATGTTTGCCTGATGAATACCTGCTACTAAACTCACCCTCTCTTTAAAAATATAAAGGACAACTGAGAAATCTGACTCCACAATCTGATGTTTCCTTGGGAAGAGACTGACTTGGTCAAGGAATTTCAGGTGACTAATGTAGGACTGGTGGTGCCAGCGGGAAATTGTGATTGTCTAGACTATTTTTCAACTGCAGATTAAAAGCTGTCAGTATATCCTAGCATGTCTATAAATATGCTTACCTGCCTCAGCAAAGACTTACCCTGGCCAAGAAACACGATAAAACCCTGCCCTGATCTTGCTGGAGAGAGTATAGTGAGTATAGACAGAATATAGGCGAGCAATAGTTAGATGGAACTGTGCTGAACAAGTGCTGATGTGCTCTTTGCTTTTCAGCCCTGCTATTGTATTCATTGATCTACCTCAAACACTCCATGCTTCCGAACTTTTCCAAAAGATACTCTTTCCAACTTCTTCCCCGATCCCTCATAAATGCAGTACGCAAAGCTGAGCGCACTCTTTTATGCTGCAAAGAAATGAAATTTGGAAAGGTGAAATCTGTTAACAAATATATCGAAGCACAATGGAAAGGCGGAGGCTTTAAGAGCCTTCTTTGCCTGGTTAAAAATAAATAAAAGTAAAACTAATTCCTCATGAAGCACAGGCAGAGCTGAGGCTGTGGGAATCCCACCCCATGAATCCATTAATTGTGGGATTTCAGGAATAAGAGGTGTAGGGAGAAAGGGACTGCGGGAGGACCTAGTAATGGAATGACCCGTCCCTGTAGAGGGAGGTGAGCGTAGTCCCTGCAGATAACTCTGCAGTGCTCCTCACCCCATCCCAGCCCTCTGTTGTTACACTTCCAGGGCTTTTCCCTCTAGCTCTGGAATTGTTAATACGTGGTACGCACCAAAGTTCTTCAACTTGGCACCGGCTGTGCCAGGGCTGAGTGATGTGTGAACGAGCCTTGGCCTAAGGGATCACGCTTGAGTCGGCTTAGCCCTGTGCAAAACACAGAGCACAAAAGTGCAGTAAGCACTTCCCGATAGCTGCACACGTGGATGAATGGGAGAAGAAATTAATCAGGAATTTTGGAAGGGAGTTCCAGGGATCTCGTGTTTAACCCCCTGCTTGGAGAAGGTCTGATTAGGTTAAAATGCTCAGGACCTTATCTGATGTAGTTCAGATTATCTCCAAGGATGGAAATATAGGGTTCCGAAGGGAGCAGATGGTGAATGACTGTGACGGATATGCTCCTTCCCCAGCTCAACCTGGCCTCTACCTTACATGCAGCCCTGTTCAGTTGCTAACCACCAGCGATTTATCTAACCCTGGTAGGTGCCACCATTCTGATTTCTTCCCGCACTCAGACTCAACATAACAGTCCTGAAGGCTGCATCCCGATGGGGAGAAAAGGCTAATGCACCAGCCAATGGGCCTCTGAAATGAAAGAATGACTATAAGTCAATCATCTTATCCTATAAATACGCGGACAGCCCGGGAGCCCTTTGAGCTCTCCTGGCATGGCTGCGGGCTGCACATCAGGATCTCCCCTTGGGCAGGGATGCCTCTCAAGGTTACTCCTCGAGGTTGAGAGACCCCCCTTCCCACAACAGATTTGTGGTAAGTGAACACAGCGCGCGCTCTTTCTTTAACTTTACTTTGTAACTGTGCACAAGAACCCTTAGTCATAAACCGTTGACCAGGTCTGGGACTAGGATTGGATCCAGGCGCACCCAGACTCCTCTCAGAAGGAGCCTGGAAAGCAAGGGGGTCCAATCTGAACCTCGCGACCCAACGGGAGGGTATCCCAAGATAATTGTGTATTATCTTGAGCCTCCGTGCAGTGAATAATAAGTGACCTTGCCATAGAATCCCGTGAAATCCTTGTCCGTATCAATAAACCCTATTGCTGTTTCTTTCATATGAGTGAGGTGCATTTTGTCACTCACCCCTGCCACCACCCGTTCTGTGACAATGCCGGGATCGAGAGGAGATCAGAGGGACCCTGAGAATCCTTTGCAGACCCTTGCTTGCAACAGATCTGCTGCAGCCACACCACTGTCCTCTGAGACAGCTGTCTCAGGATAAATCGAAGGGGAGATGCTGCTGCCCATTCCCTGCAGAGACCTCGTGAGAATTTGCCAGCATTGACCTAGCTGGAAGAAGAGCCCTAAGACAAGCTGGGGCAGACCCGTGCCAGGGAGCCCTGCCTGCTGATAGCGTGAGCATGCCAGGGATGTGCTGCAGCCTGTCTCCAGGCCAGCCACAAGGTGGACCCCAAATCCTTGTCTTGGCGGGGAGGACGCAGGCCAAGAGCAGGCACCCCTGCACAGGCTGCAGCCCAAACACAGTTTATGGCTTTCAGCAGCACTTTAGAGGGGGAAGAATGAGGACCAGAGGAGAAATGGGGGCATTAGGCTTGCCTCAACGACACGGAGGCAAGGCAGGAGCTCTGAGAATTAATAATTTGGCTCTGATTTGCTTAATGCAGACAAGTGGCGTAGAAAAGGGCATGTTCTGCACTTTTACTGTTGAGGCCTCCTCCGCTCCAGGTATGTAGAAACGGGCTGGAGCATCTGTAGGAATTGCTCTCATGCTGTCTTCCTGCCACAAGCCACCGAGAAAGGGATGATTGGCTTCATCTGGCTCTGTGTCCCTCCAAGCCCGTATCACAGCCTGCTCTTCAGCTGGCATAATGACCCTGCAAAGCAGATGGAAAGAAGCTACGGAAGATGTAAGAAAGACAGTGTGGTAGTTTGTAGAAATTCCTCTGGGATGCAGGGGTTGACTTGGGTACAGTTGCCTGGCCTCATTAGGCTGAAGCGTCTCTCTAGGATGGGGCAACATTTGTGGAGAGAATATTTACACAACTGTTCTGCTGGCTCAGTTGAAGATTTGCAGGAAAACCCAAAGCACTGGCCTTTCTGATGCCTCCATCTCCCTTGCTGTGAAAAGGTTGTGAAAACCCCCTTGTCTCCCTGTGTGCATTGAGAGACACATCTGGCTCAGGAGTCCCCAGCGTTGTCCATATATTCAGCTGGGCTTTCCGAAGCCCAGTTGAACTTCCAAGACATCTCTGGAGCAGGACACAGCCTACCCTAGGTTTCTTGTAGCCTGCATGTCTCAGCCATTGCCCTTGCCCTACGAGCAAGTCTCCTCACTTGGGTGAGGAAGGACAAGGGAGATGAGGAAAGAGGCAACCTAGGGTGAGGGCGATTTTCCTCTACAGCACGTACATAAGACACTGGGTTGCTTGTCCCTGCCTGGCTCAGTGGCATGTGAAGCACTCACTCGCCTCAGAATAAACTGGGTAAAGAAGCAACAGCTGCTGGGGTCCTTTTGCTGCCTCAGGAATTGTGACATCAGCCGAGAGCCAGGCTAGGAGCTAATTTTAAACTCATACTTTGTCCATTTGTGCATGCGAGTGGAGCTGCCAGTCCCTGCTCCTCCACCATCCACCCCAGTATAGTAGGACGGGTTTAGCAGGAAGGAAGATGCAGGGGGGCTCTGGCTGAACAGGATCTGGGGAAAGGGGACTTGGCTGTGGATTAAGAAGACGCAGCTAGGAGAGAAACACCATGGAGACTGCTTCTCCCCAAGATGACGTGAAGAAGAGGCAACAGAAGGAGAAATCCAAGAAGCCGGTGCCACCAGCAGCCCCCCGGCCAGCCAGGGCTCTGTTCTGCTTAACCCTTCAAAACCCCCTACGGAAGGCATGCATCAGCATCGTGGAGTGGAAGTATCCTTTGGGTGCGCTTGGCTGGGCGGACGCGGGAGCGCGTGCACGTGCATGCCCGTGGGCATGGGTGCTAAGGAGGAGTGCTTGCTGGAGCAGCTTGGGGCTGCTATGCAAGCAAGTCCTCAGCACACTTCGAGTCCGTGAGCTGTCTCTGACGTGGGGCTGTTTGTGCTGGTGGTCTCGTCGAGCCTGCAAGGAAACATGGAAAGGCAGGGAAGGACGCGGGCACGCTCACAGCATGCTCGTACCTTTGCATTGGCAAAGGCGACAGCTGTGCAGTCTGGGGGCGCAAATAGGACGCAGATCAGGTCCTGGGATGCTCAGAAAGGTTTTGAGGGGACAGGAGGGCATGGCCTGTGTGGCAAGGGATGCAGGCATATACAGATTTTGTGTGTTTTGGCTGGTGGGAGCCATGCTGGGGAGAAATAGGTGTTGACCTGTCAAGAGGGGAGAGTGTTTGATGTTGAGAGATGCAAGTTCTCTCCTAGGGCAGGGAGAGGGTCAAGCAGAAGAGGAGGATGGAGGTGGAAGGGCAGGTGTTTAGGATGCAAGTTGAGAGGACAGGCCAGCCTAAGGGAAGAGGGGCTTGGGAGGTAAGCAGGAAAAACACAGAGAGCCGCTTGGGATGGCTCTGTGTGTTCGTGGCACTGCTTGCTTGCTTCTACAGCTGCTCCCTGCCTTTTTCATGGGCGTCTAGCCAGCATTCTCCCTACAAAAATCCCTACAAATCCCTACAAAACCATTACCATTTTAATCTCCTTATTCCCTCTCTTCCCACAGTTTTTTTAACAGGTGAAGGCATTCACAGTAAAGATGTTCTGGGTGACATACTCTATGTATCTCTGTGTGTCTCTCGTTTAACTAATGGATGGGTTTGAGATGGTTTCCCTTTAGCTGGACTTGCTTTGCCTGGGATGATATAGTTTTGAAGTGCTACAATATCACGTTTCTGCCACTTCTCCAGAAATAATTTTAGGCCATTATACATGGCCTTGTTTGTTTAAACTATGACTTGTATTTTGTGAAAGGGAAGAAGACATTTTTGCATTAATGGGAGAGAAAACATTCCCCTTAGTTTCAACAAAAGGTCTGGACTCAATTGAAACTGATAGGATTTGGGCAATTGCAACAAATAAATCCAGCCTTACCACCCCCACTTTTCTCATTTCAGTTGCTGAATGCATCTAGGTGTCCCCAGGCTTGATGGGTTCTTCCAGACTGGAGTTCTTTCCTCTCTGGAGTAGCTAGGGTAGCCGTGTCCCACTGGAGCAAACCTTCATCCTGTGCCTGGGCACTGCAGAGTCAGACCTTGCTGGTGAGAAGCACTGCCTGCATTGTGGTATATGTGCCAAAGTCATGCTCCAGCACCACCAGTGATGCTATCCTGCCCAGAATCCAAGCTGCCCCTTTGAAGACACTTGCAGCAGGCTCACAGCAGGCATTGCTTTGAAGGGCTGTTGTTCCTACCAGCCCCAGCAGACTCTCTGAACTTTGAGGAGGAGCTGAACAGAGAATGGGGAATTTGCCACTTCTGCTTCTATTCACCTGAGGAATAGGGTGTTCTGCAAGAGCTTCCACCACAGAGCTGTGTCTTGTGTCTTACATGGGCACAGAAAGACCTTGTCATGGTCCCTAGTGGCAGGCGTAGAGTGGGAAATAGTACATATATATATAAATATATGCAGTATGCTCAAACACATTCTTACTAATGAGCCAGTATATTTCAGAGCAACTGCACAGCACGCTGAGAGGGGTCTTTCCCACGTTGGCAACTTGTGCAAGGGGAGGAAAGAGGGAGATGTCTCACCGGGAAGATCAGAGGAGCAGGCAGTCCAGACTTGTGGGAAAAGCCTGATCCTGGGCATTGGGTTTCACTGGCACCGCTCGTATAGCCTGGCTGTATTTATATACCAACACACCTGTTGCACCTCACTCAAGGATCAGGCTTTGCAAGGCATGACGGGGTTGTTCCAGCCCCTGTGGGTTGTTATGGACGTCAAGGCAAGGCTGGTTGCCAAGTGGAGATTAGCGTGACCATGCTTTGTGGGCATGCCTGGAAGAGGAGTTCAGGGTGCTGTTACACCTCTCTGCCCAGCCTCTTCTCTACTGCATTGCATCTGTCAGAGCCGAGGCACAGAGCTGGAATAGTGTCTTTGCCAGCTGGAGAATGCTGGTCTTCCATGACATTTTATAGACAGGAGGATTGGGTGAGGAATCTGAAGACCAAGAACAAGGCATAGAGTGCCTAATGTCCACTGTGATGTTCAAGTTGGTTCCCTCAGGTGTCAGGTGTCCCTCAAGTGACACCTCATATGAGGTGTCTCATGTTAGGAGGCTGCTCAGGAGCAGAATTGAGGTTTTCAGGGCAAGAGCGTGAGGAGGTTTTTGTGTTTCTGGAGCTATCAGGGACATGATGCAGAGACCCCTTGCCCTGGTACAGAACGTGGCCGTTGGCTACCTGAATCATCCCATTTTCATTTCTACCAATGAAATAGCATGCTCATGAATACTGTCAGGCAATGTGGGACTTACTCCATAATGTTGAATTGCACCCTACACCTCTGCATTCTTGCAACCACATGGAAAATGGAATGAAAGCTGGCAAAGTGGACGGGTCATCTCCATCAGAGCAGATAGGGAAGCCTCTAACACGTATATCATGCTATATTACCTGGGGCACAGAGTGCAGCTTTTCCAGTTGTTTTTTAGCTTTTAAATTATCAGCAGTCTGTTTACCAGAAGAACCCAGAAAAGGCAAAATAACTCATCTAAAACCAACATAGGAAGGTCCAACTGGCAGCACTCAGTCAGTTTTTCAAGCACAAATGGAAATGGAGAGAATACTCCTTCATGCACCTCATCTCATAACACCGGGTTAGACAGAAGTATAACCAGTGCAGCAGGAGACTGGCCTCTGCATAATTAGCTGGAAAACTGAGATAGTTACTTGATTGATCATGGCATGGGAAGGTATCAGGTTAGATATTAGGAAAATTTTCTACGTGGAAAAAATAGTCAAGTATTGGAACAGGCTGCCCAAGGAAGTGGTGGAATCACTGTCCCTGGCATTGTTAAGAAATGTGTAGCTGTCCAACCACACATTTGCTGCACTTCCTGGAGACCACAGGGTGGAATGCACCATCCTGCAAGGAACAGAGACTTGTGATCCCTGAGGTGAGAGCTCTGCCCTGGACAGGGCCAAAGCTTGAACTGTTGGGAATGCAGGAACGTGACAGTTAGAGCTTGACTTTGTGTTTTCAATGGCTGAATGAAGCAGTGTAGGCTGCAGGAACCCAACTGTCTCTGAGTGCCAGCCCTAGGGCCTGCAGGTGCAACAGCAAGTCAGACCCTTTGGAGATTCTACAGGACCCAATAAATGCAATATTCCCTTTTAAAGAGGGAATGATGCTTATATTGACTGCTGTAGATATTCACGCCCATGGAGCTGCCTGCAGTGGGTCACCTCAGGCCCTAGGATGGCAGCTGGATATTCAGCAAGAAGAGGCTTGAGCTGTCTTGCTCTGGGTACATCCTAGTTGGAATGTCACAGCCCACCTGAAGTCTCCTCTCAGCAGTGTCTCTAATGCCCATGAGTGCAAAGGGAGCAAGGGCCAACACACACAAAAGGGTGATGCTTTGGCTAAGTGCTTACATCCTGGGAGAAGATCCTGAATCTCCAGATAACCTACCAAAGGATATTAAGGGGAAAACTACCAGTTTTCCTTTGCCCAGATTATTCCCCAAAGGCAACCTTTTAATTTGTTTCCCCTCCACATTGGCCAACACTGGAAAAGCCAATGGAAAGTCAATGGAAAGCCTTTCTCCAGCAGCCATTGCTCTTTGTCTCATCCTGGTCCATCACTAACAAATTCCTTCCATTCCCCAGGGATCAAGGAAGGGGAACAAGTAGATAGCATGAAGCCAGATTGTTCTCTCTGATTTCCTGCCCCAATGGGAGATTGTCCCACATCCACCCAGATGCATCAGAACAGGGACTTCGGCCGTATTTGATTTTCAGCCCCTTTCCTATGTCTCCTTTTCTTAATACTTCCTCTCAGACCCTTCGAGATCATCATCCTTCTGACCATCTTTGCCAACTGTGTGGCACTGGCCATCTACCTGCCCATGCCTGAGGATGACACCAACATTGCAAACTCCAGCCTGGTAAGGCACAATCCTTTCCTCAGCCACAGCATTTCCAGAAAGTTTTGCCACATCACTAAATCTATTGTCTTGCCGTCTTTGAGACACTAAACTGCAGATTAATAGCCCAGATGAATAGCATAGATTAAGGCCTTTTTCTCCATAGGTATATGGTGGTAAATTTAGAGTGGAATTTGTCTCCTAGGACATGTTCATGTTATAAGATTATGAGTGTTGCTTGGCAAGCTGTGGTCACTTAAAGTACCTATTTCTCCTTGCTAGTTAGACCCAAGAGTAACTGCTCAGATAGCGCTCTCCACATCAAAGCAGCTAAAAGTAGCGTGGCTGAACCCTGTGTGCTGTGTAAACATATCAGATAAAGCATGGTGCCTAGTAAACAGGGCAAAACTAGAATTTAAGCTGTGCAGAAGGCATTCTGTTAGTATCCCATAGATTTTATTGTTGTGGTTGTTTAGACAAAACTAATATTTAGTATAAGGGAATACATTTCCAAAAATCCCACCATTTAGAGCTGCTTTGGGTCATGTTTCAGTCATGGAGATCCCTGTGTTTCAAGACTGTGAAGTCTCAGCATCTCTTACCCTCCGATCCAACAAGGAGCTGACACTTCTATATGGGACAGTGCAGTGAACACAATGAAGGGTCGATGTAATCTGCCACCATGCACTGGTAAAGGCTGGGGCTTGACCTGTTGGAGAGCAGCCCTGCAGAGAAGGACCTGGGAGTCCTGGTGAACAAGTTCCCTTGGTCCCTTGTGACCAAGAAGGCATATGATCTCCTGAAGTGCATCAGGAAAAATGTTGTCAGCAGGTCAAAGGAGATGATCCTGCCTCTCCACACAGCCCTGGTGAGGTCACATCGGGAGTACTGTGTCCAGTTCTGGGCTCCCCAGTTCAAGAGGACCGTAGAGCTACTGGAAAGAGTCCAGCAATGGGCTACAAAGATGATTACAGGACTGGGGAGGCCTGGAGCATCTCATACTAGGAAAGACTGAGAGAGCTAGGCCTAGTCAGGCTGGAGAAGAGAGGATGGGGAGGGAGTTTTGTCAGTGTATACAAATACATTAAGGGAGGATGTCAAGAGTATGGGGGCAGATTATTTTTAGTGATGGTCAGCGATAGGATAAGAGGTAATGGACACAAACTGAAACACAGGAAATTCCACCTGAGTTTGAAGAAAACCTTACTGGCTGTGAGAGTAAGAGATCACTGTATCAGTTGGCCTAGAAAGATTGGGAAGTCTCTTTCCCTGGATATATTCAAATGCTTCCTGGACACAGTCCTGTGCAATGTGCTCTAGGTGATCCTGCCTGTGCAGGGAAGTTGGACGAGATGATTTCTATTTTACCAGTTAACTCTTCCAACCTCAACCATTCTATGATTTTGTGACACCTGGCATGTTGTCTACTGCCTTTGGACATGGTGATTGATCAAGCAATGTTCCTATCTATTCTCTGATCTTAATTTCTCAGGTGGACAGTATTTTAGGTTTGACAAGCCAGACAGACCCTGTAAGGAAAGTATACAGTGTATTGTGTGCTTTCACTAGGTTGAGTGCTGCAGGAATTCCCAACAAAGAATTATATGCAAGTTTGGTCCTAAAGTGACATTTTCACCTTTCTAGATATAATTCTCTGCAGAGCCCAAACAGGGATGCTTCCCATCCTCCAGCAATTGCTGATCCCTGGGGTGCAGATGGAGGAGAACATCTATGGAAAGCTCAAAATATAAATACCCTCATCCATCTGTCTGCTTCAACTGCATTTTAATCCCTGTCTGGAAAAGGCCATCAGCAGCAAGGACAGTGATCAGAGTGATAGACAGAGCCAAGTGGGCACAGGCAGCTACACCCATGTAAAGGCAAGCTATTTTGGGCCCTGTAGCTGCTGAGGGCTGTACTGAGCCATTGCAGTTGGGTGCCAGACCCAGTGTGGGAGCAGATACAGTGTCTAGAGTACCCCAGTGGAGCCATGGGATGTCTCTTCTTCTCCTAAGGGGAGACATACCATGCCCCATCCGTAAGCGCCTGCAGGGGTGGGGAAGTACATATTGCTGCAGGAAGTTTTTTGGCAAAGAATTTTAAAAAAATAATAAAAAAAAATAAATTAAAAAAAAAAACATTTTTAGACAGGGTTCACCTAATCTGTCTTTCAGATCACCCCTCTCCTCTCCTCTCCCCACTGCCACCTCCCCTCCCCACAGAGGAGTTGAAGAAACACTTGGTGGGCCAGTTTCTAGAAACTCACTCTACCAGACATGTCTGCCATGCATATTTATGACATTAGATCATGCATATTTATGACATCAGATATGACCTTACTTCCCTTGAGAGCCTGAGGCCCAGGGGAAACCGCAATGTGGCCAGCTCACTGCATGGAGACTGCACGGTTTCAGACTGTGAGGATGAGGAGAGGGAAAGTATTCAGACTGTGGGAGGAAGGCCATGCAGTGGTGGGAGGATGGAGTAGTAGGGAGGAGAAATGGAGATGTACAATGTCCTGGGCAAGACGCTTCTGGGTATTGGGTTGGGAAATGATGCATCTGCTGATGTATTTTGTAAGAAATTGCATGTAAGAAAATGCATGCAATACCTATTCCTGGTAGTTTGTTGTTGAACATGCTAGGGAACATGCAGCAGGCCAGAGAGTAGCCAGAGATGACTACGTGCGACATCCCCAACCTCAGGGCTGCCAAGGTGCTCCCTAGTATACACGAGAGTTCACAGCCTTAGTAGCGAGGACAGAGACAGGGACCCACGTCTGCAACTGTGCAGAGTGGTGACACAGTGCCAGTCTGCACTAATGGTGTCCTCTCCTGCTTCTCTTTGCAATCCCCAGGAGAAGATGGAAATCGCCTTCCTGATCTTCTTTGCCATCGAGGCGATGCTCAAGATAATTGCCTACGGATTTCTTTTCCATACAGACGCCTACCTCCGAAATGGCTGGAATGTGCTTGACTTCTCCATCGTGTCCTTGGGGTAATGTGAAGAGGGGAAGTTGCTGATATGCAGCTTGCCCCAGATCTCATCCATATCCCATCAGTTAGATCATCTTTTCTAGTGACCACAGTGAGTTTGGGGGCAGCTTGTAGTCTTAATTTATGCCCTTTTCCCATGCAGCCCCTTTTTCTTGCCCTGCCCTCTCCTTCCGGGTTCCTCTGTAACTCCTGTTTCTTTTCATTATTTCTTCATGCCTGTCAGGTCTCCTTGCTCTGGAGAATGTGAGTGGCATGGAGTCCTTTGGGGTTTGGCACACAGGGAATGGGTCCATTGGGCACCAGGGGGATGGGAGAGCTCCAAAATGCCTGGCAGAGCAGGTTAGATCCCAGCATATGGGTATCCAGCAGTGGGTGGACCCATGAGCTGGACTTAGCCAGGAGTCATTCTATAGGTTTGGCTCAACTTGGCTATGGAGTTCTAACTCCTTTGCACAGATTTCTTAGTTTCCATCTTTGTGCCCTTCTCTTCCTTCCTTTACCCCTTCTCTGCCCTGTGTGCTGGTTCTTACAGGCTTTTCACCATGACCCTGGAGCAGATCAATGCGAAGGAAGGAGGGTCTTCAGGAGGGAAAGGTGGATTTGACGTGAAGGCCCTGCGAGCATTTCGTGTGCTGAGACCCCTACGGCTGGTGTCTGGAGTGCCAAGTGGGTGCCCTTTACCCTGTCAGCATGGAGCACTAATGAGAGGGTGGATTGAATCCCTGTCCCTCTCTGCAATGGGGGACCATGGCACAGGTTTCACATTAGTGTTGGACCACGCCTGGCCAGAATATGAAATTATAAATTATCACTCAGCCCTACAACTTGTGTTGTCAACAGCAGAGCTTTGCAGGTCACAGCACACAAAGCTCCCTCCAGGGTTCAGCATCAGCATCTTTTGGTAGGCTGTGGAAAGGAGGGCAGATTTTCTCTGCAGTTTCTCTCCAGACAGGGATCTCCTTTTCCTGTAACTCATGTGAATACAAGAAGTATGAAAGGAACAGAACAAATGGAGGGGTACGAATCACACTCCAATAATATCTGGCAATGGCTCATGTGGGGTCTCCCAGCTGCTCACATGGTGAGTAGAGAAGGGAATTCTTGCTCCAGGGCATCCAGTCCCACCTCACCTGTGCCAGCTTTTGATGTTGCCCTTCTTTTGACAAGTGGTATTTTGAGTAGGCTGAAGGTCTTGGAGAGACCAGAAGCGTGCAAGGCACAGACAAGTTTGGTTGGGAAGGAGCTGACCTCCTCTCCCTTCTCTCTGGTATAGGTCTTCAGGTTGTCCTGAACTCCATCATCAAGGCCATGGTACCCCTGCTCCACATTGCCCTGTTGGTCCTCTTCATGATCATTATCTATGCCATCGTTGGGCAAGAGCTGTTCAAGGGCAAGATGCACAAGACCTGCTACTACATTGGAACAGGTGGGACTGTTGCATGCAACAGCAGGACAGAGGTGTTTGTATGCGGTTGCTTTGGGAACCACCAAGTCTTACCACTAGTCTTACCAGTATTTGGCATGGGAACAGGGGAGGGAGGAAGGTTATTTGTTAGAAGGCACAGCTGTGGTGATGGTATATGATGTGGAGAAGGTGGTGAGTGGGGTCCTTTCTGTAATGCTTCACTAGGAGACTGGGAGATACTGGGATCTGATCTCCTTATCCCAGCCTCCTGCTTATACCACAGCTTTTCCTCTCAGATGTGATTGCCACGGTGGAGCCAGAGAAGCCAGCCCCATGCACCAGCTCTGGCCATGGACGTCATTGCACTATCAATGGCACCGAGTGCCGAAGCGGCTGGCCAGGGCCCAATGATGGCATTACTCACTTTGATAACTTTGGCTTTGCCATGCTTACCGTCTATCAGTGCATCACCATGGAGGGCTGGACTGAAGTTCTCTACTGGGTAAGCTCCAGCAACCTGGATGTGGTTGCAATTCCACATCCTGCTCCTGGATGTGGAGCAATTCCAACCAGTATGCACTACCCCTTGCAGGGCTAAGGTCTCTCCTTCTTTGAGAGGCAATTTTTTCCCACTAAGCTTCATTCCACAATTTCCATTTCATTAACTAGGAACAATCTGCATCTCTGCTGAGCAGCACTGCCTGAGATCCCCTCACTTCAGACAGGCAAAAGTGTGCTCTAAGAGTGCTTCAGCTCCTACCTTTGCCACTGACTTATCAGAGGATGCCCTGGTCCAAGGGAATTTTTCAACAGGTTTGGCCTCCAGAGTATCTGGTAGCTGGAGCTTTTCAGAAGCCCAGTGATCTGCTCACATTATTGTCAAGCCTTAGAGGCCATAGAGATATGGATTGGGCCCAGGCATGACTGACTGATAAGTGCTTCTCCAAGACTTTCTTACTGGGAGAATATCTTGATGAGGTTTGGGCTGAGCTCTGCTTCCCAAGAACTTGGATTTGGCTTTATCTCCTCTAAGGATTGTATAGAGTAGTGAGGATCCAGGGCTTAGAGAGGCAGGTTAATGGGCTGTCAGCCCAAACTTTCCTCTCATTGCACAAAGCTCCCAAAGGCTGCTAAGAGGCTCCCAGAGAAGAAACATGAGTTAGTATTCCAGTTTCAGGATGCCTCATCTGCTTTTGTCCTTGCAAGGTGAATGATGCCATTGGGAATGAATGGCCCTGGATCTACTTTGTCAGCCTTATCCTGCTCGGTTCCTTCTTTGTTCTCAACCTGGTGCTGGGGGTGCTGAGTGGGTAAGTGCTGCCCTATCCTTTCTCTTTGTTGAGGATGGGCCTTAGCTGGTTTTAACTGTACAAGAGGTAAGCCTAGAAAAGTTTTTGTTCATTTTCGTTTCCCATTTCCTTTTTCCTTGCATATTTAGAAACAATGAACATTGAGTTACCTGTTGGTAACCCAAGCCTGGGCTGTCCAAAACTTTAGCTCAACACTGGAAACAAAGAAATCTCTCTGTAACATAAGTAAATGCTAACAAATGCAAGACACACATTCTCTCTTACTGGATGTCTGTGATATTCAGACCTGTTGTGAAGCCCACATGTTTTTCTTATGGGCAACCTAATGACTCATCTTTGATGTGGGTGCAAGAGATATAAGAGATTATGATTATTATAATTAAGGCTTCAACAATCTAATTGAAGTACTATGACCAGTTAATATCACTCAGGTTCAATGATCCTAACACTTAGTGCCAGATTATCCAANAACTTGATTTACTGTTAATAACTATAGAAACTTTGAATTTCTTACATACCCATTCAGGCCAGTTTCATTCCATGACCTGCAGAGTTATTTTATTAATAATATAATAATATATTTTTCCCAAACGGAGCACTTGGGACAGCTTTCTGTCCCTCCAAATAGGGCCCTGCTTGCTCTGGCATTTTAGCAGGACTACAGATCTCCTGCAGCCTCTGCAGCATTGCAGCATCTAGTGGTAGCTTGCCTAGACACAGCTATCTGCAACAAGGAGCTCCCCAAAAAAGAGCCAGTGATGGCGAAAAAACCCTGCCTGGCATCAAGGAGATGAAGATCTCCCATGTCCTTGCATCATGCAACAGAGTCAAGAGAAAGGAGAGTCAGTAGAGCTGCCTCTCGGGTGTTTCAGACGTTCATCTTTCTATGAAGACTGGCCTAGGACAGAGTTGTGACTTGTGGCTCACTCCGTTGCTTGTCTTGTCTCAGCGAGTTCACCAAAGAACGTGAGAAGGCCAAATCACGGGGCACATTTCAGAAGCTGCGGGAGAAGCAGCAGCTGGAGGAGGATCTGAAGGGTTACATGGACTGGATTACTCATGCTGAAGTCATGGACAGTGATCGGGCCAGAGGAGAAGGTACCAGCCCTGCCTGGGGGAAGATTCTTAGCATAGAGATTGGGGTCCTAACATTGAGCGTTCTGGAAGTTTTGTTTGAAAATCTATGGAACAAAATGTTTTGACTTCCACAGAACATTTTCTTTCCTCATTTTCTTTTTCCTTTTCTGAATTATTTTATTGAATTTGATCCAAGCAAGCAGATAACTTGGCCCTAGACGTGGTTCAGGGCAGAAACTGAAAAACAACCATCTAGTCAAGGGTGCATCAAGGCCTGAAGATCCCTCGCACTGTTTGTGAGTCAGTCATGTCCCTTGTCAGTGTTCTGCAAACCAACAAAAAACATAGTAAATTCTGATGCCCTAAGCTGAGCTGATGCACATGTGCAAAAAGCCTTGGGAAACAAGAGATCAAAGTTCACAAAACAAAGTTCACAGTGTTTTTAAACACCTCCCATTTTGCAGCACTTTTTTAGATCACTATGAATCCTGGTTTAGTCTGTTCTGGAAGCATCTTGCATGATGGCTAACTTACCTACATATTACTGGTTGTTCAGCCTTAGCCACTGGTTTGCTGTTGCTCTTCCTGCAGCGCAGATGTTTCCAGTTCCTTCTGCTTTCTTGGTTTGCATGGGCCAGTCTAAACCACATGTCAGAGCTCTACCTGCCGTCTCCCTGGGACTGTTTCTTATATTCACTTCAAGTAGGGGAGCTCTTCCAGATATACTCCTGGGAGAGGTCCTTTCCGTGATGTTTCTCTCCCAAGAGCTCCAAGAAAAGCTTGCAATATTCCTCCTCCTATAGGTATGATGCCATTGGATGAAGGAGGGTCGGAGACAGAGAGCTTATATGAAATAGAGGGCATGAACAAATGGATTGTCTACTTGTGAGTATGCACTGGTTTAACCATCTGCTACCTTGCACACGGGCTTGCACAGTTTCTCTCTTGCCACCCTAGCTGTGCCAGGCTTTCTTTTTACCACAGTTCCTTAAGGAAAGCTGAGGGCTTTGTGTCTTAACACATAGCATATGTGCATATCCAGCGTATCAGACAGCAGGGAATTTGGCTCTGGTACTGGCAAGAAGCCAGTTCAGGATAAATTGCCTCTTCATTTCGGAAACATGCTTCAGACATCCTCTCCTGCCCCATTCAGCATGACCTGTGATTTAGGAGCTGCACCCATGGCTGGAAACTAAAAGTCATTGCAGGACAGAAATGACTCAGGAGGCTTCTGTATGGAAGAACTGCAAAGCTTGAGTTAACATAGCCAATGCCAGTCCCCTAGCCATAGCCAGTCCCCTTATCGCAGTCTCCAGTTGTTAGTGGGAGTAGCACCATTCATACCCCAGCACTTACATGGCCCCACTCACGGGTGACCATCTCAGTCTCCCAGAGGACAGCTCCAGATAAGGGAATAGAGGTAATTCTACTTTGCTGTCCATCGGCCTTTTTGACCCTTTTTGTCTGTCTCCCTAGCCGCCAGTGGAGGCGTTGGAATCGGATGTTCCGTAGGAAGTGCAGGGATGTGGTGAAGTCCAAGTTCTTTTACTGGCTTGTTATACTGCTTGTGGCACTGAACACTTTGTCTATCGCCTCTGAACACCACTTACAGCCTGAATGGCTCACGACGGTGCAAGGTGAGCAAAGAGCACCAGAGGGAGCAAGGGCTCTGAACACCCTGCTGCCGTGCAAACAAATGCACATAGGCTATGCTGTATGTCACATAAGCATAGTACAGGGGCTGTTACATACTCATATATACAAACACTGTTTGCACACAAGTGTAGGGATACCATCAGCACAGTGCGGTCACACAGCAACAACAAATAGCACGTGTGCAGTTTGCACGCTTACACATACAGAGTGGATGCTCTTACGCACATGGTCTTGCACAGTGCACACAGAGAGCATATATTTACCACCGAGCACACACAGTATACACGCCAGGGCACTTGCACATGGAGTATAGCCACAAATGCACACGCATTAGTCAAGCTGCACGCACTCATGCATGCACACACAGAATACAGCCATGCCCACCTGAATTCACAATTCACAATCCGCATGTGCACACGCATACATTCATAGCCCAGCACACACACTCTGTACGCAGAGACACGGATGTGGACAAACTGCATGAGCCGACGTGCACTGCACAAGCACAAATGCAAGCACCCAGTTGTACATGTGCAAGCCATTTCCTTGCCTTTCTCTCCTGGGTGCTCCCTGAAAGAAGGACTTGCTACAACTGGCACTCAGGGGTCAGTGGTGGACAGGGAAGGGAGGTGGGCAGCACAGCCCTCATGCTGTGCTATGCTGAGATGAAGAGGTCCATGTTCTGATGGGCTGGGTCTCTCATCCCAGATAATGCCAACCGTGTGCTGCTGTCACTCTTTGCGGCTGAAATGCTGCTCAAGATGTATGCACTGGGCCTGCGCCAGTACTTTATGTCCATCTTCAACCGCTTTGATTGCTTTGTGGTATGTGCGGGGATCTTGGAGACCATCCTGGTGGAACTCAGCACCCTGTCACCCCTGGGCATCTCTGTGCTGCGCTGCATCCGGCTCCTCCGTATCTTCAAGATCACCAGGTTGGTGCAGGAGCTCTGTGGACTAACTGGACTTCCATGTTACAGTGGCCTTGTCCCTTCAGAGGGTTGCAGTGGGAGAAGAGTTAGGAGCTTCTTGCTAGAGAGGCAAGGCCAAACTGGGGGTTTCTTCATCCTGTGGATGAGATGTAGGAGTGGGGAGGAAGACAGAGCAGATGTTTCTGAAGGGCTTCTAGAGACTTTCACATCTTGCTCTGGGTTCTGATGTGTTGTAAATAGGAGTTCTATGGGCTAGTCTTCTGGGTTCTCCTTCTGGCACTACACACTCATCCCCTGCTCCTATCTAGTGGAGCCCTGTGTAGGCAGAGAGATATTTTGCACACTGCGCTGGAACTTTGTTTCCACCTCCAAGAGCCTAGCTGAAGAAGTCCTATCTTCCAACCCTGTGAGTGTCACTGGGTCAGAGCCCTCATGATGGGCTGTTGATGCAGCTCTCTGAGCAGAGCAGCATATTCCTGCTGCCCTGGTCCTGCCTGCAGCCAGAGCAGTCATTCCCCTTCCACACACTCCTGTCTCTTCCCTCCCCAGGTACTGGACATCTCTCAGTAACCTGGTGGCCTCCCTGCTCAACTCAGTCCGCTCTATTGCCTCCTTGCTTCTCCTCCTCTTCCTCTTCATTATTGTCTTTGCCTTGCTGGGCATGCAGCTTTTTGGAGGCAAGTATGACTTTGAAAATATGGAGGTGTTGCGCAGCACTTTTGACAACTTCCCCCAGGCCCTCATCAGTGTCTTCCAGGTATGGACTGTGGCAAACATGACATAGGGGTGGGAGACAGGATGCTGAGGGTTTTGCCTGGCCTGTGTGTCCTCTGGTGAGAGCCAAGGTGTGTGAGATGGTGTGGCTTTGAGGCTGGGGTCAGGGAAAGCAATGCTGAGTCAGAACTAGATGAAGGAGATGGGATCAGGCTATGGGATTCTGTCCTCTAGTGCAGGTGTTCTGTAATTCCCATTTCTATCTTATGTTATCTCTGCTCTGCTCCCAGATCCTGACAGGAGAGGACTGGAATTCAATCATGTATAACGGAATCATGGCCTATGGGGGCCCATCCTTCCCTGGCATGTTGGTCTGCATCTACTTCATCATCCTTTTCGTCTGTGGTAACTGTATCCTCCACCTGTAAAGTCAGGTTGAGGCTTCCTACCCCTTGATGTAGTTACCCATTACTAGAGAGACAGACACTGCCTTAGTCCTTTTGGTGCTGAGCAGTGCTGGAACAAAACACAGGCTTCAAGGCTTTCACTGGTGGTGTTGGAGCCCAGAGGCTGGAGGAAAGTATACCACAGAGGCAGGTTTCAAAGAATGAAAGGCAAATCTTCAGTCATCAGTCAATACAGAAACAAGATTGACTTGGATAAACTGAGCCAAGAGTCACTCAGCCAAGGGCTCAGTGCAGGCAGGAAAGAGGGATGTGAGGAGACTCAAGGATCACAAGGATCAGGTGATCAAGGGGACCTAAGGCACAGCTCTAGGAATGTTTTTCAGGGCGTTCTGGAGATCATGAGTAGCCTGGCCATATCCTTCAAAGGAGAACTATCCCACATGTCCTTAGCGCTATACCTCCAGATATCCTCCTCAATGTTTTCTTGGCTATTGCAGTGGATAACCTGGCTGAGGCTGAAAGTCTGACCTCAGCCCAGAAGGCCAAAGCAGAGGAGCGCAAGCGGCGGAAGATGTCCAGGTGAGTGTCATGCTCCTTGGCAGTGGGAGATCCTAAACCAGGAGCTTTAGAGCACAAAGACACTAGACACCAGTGGTACCTCTGTCTTGGGTTAAGTATTGTCTCCTTTCCTCTCCTCCTCCTCTATCCTCTCTTCACTTTTCAACAGAGGTTACCCAGAAAAGTCTGAAGATGAGAAGCAGCTGTTGGCAAAGAAGCTTGAGCAGAAAGCAAAGGGAGAAGGGATTCCCACAACAGCCAAGGTCGGTGCTGGTAGGGCCAAGTCTTAAGGAAGTCCTGATGAAGGGCCGGGCACCTTTTCTGCCATGCAAAGAAACTGCTTGCACTACATGGCTCCCAGGCTACTATGGTCTGGCCAACATCCAGTGTTTAACAGCAATATTGACACACTCAGCTTCTTGTCTTTTCCTCTCCCCTGTTTTAGTTAAAAGTGGACGAGTTTGAATCCAACGTCAATGAGATCAAAGACCCCTATCCTTCCGCTGACTTTCCAGGTAAGTCTTGTCCCTGGAAGGAGAGCAGGAAGGATGGGGAGACATTGCAGGGATGGTACCACCACCCCGTCTATATGAGGGATAAAGGATGCAGTCACTCTTCACCAGCCTCAGGGCTGGAAGATCACAGGAACACAATCACGGATCAGAATCACAAGATCCACCCACCACAGAATAACATTCTCTCTCCCGCTCTGGATGACCTTTTCCTTTTCCCTCTCTGTGGTTACACTGCAGGTGATGATGAGGAAGATGAGCCTGAAATCCCTCTGAGCCCTCGGCCACGTCCTCTGGCAGAGCTACAGCTGAAAGAGAAGGCCGTGCCTATGCCTGAAGCCAGCTCCTTCTTCATCTTCAGCCCCACTAACAAGTAGGCACCCATCCTACTCCTGGCATAATGGAACCAGGACTGGCTTGGGTACCTGTAGCATCAACCATTCCCAACAGAGACCCGCACATAAAAGCCAGTCCTGGAGGTAGCCGGCTCACTGGGACAATGCAGTCTTCTTCATGGAAGAGCTAGCACAGAAATTCCTTCATGTCCAGGGCCCTCCTGTTCTCAAGGTTTAGAGATAACCTTTTTCAGGCTATTGCACCCCCATCTAAGAACCCTCTGACCCCATGGCAGTGTTTCATGCCATCCGTGTTCCCTGCAGGTTTCGGATGCTGTGCCACAGAATTGTCAATGCCACCTGGTTCACCAACTTCATCCTGCTCTTCATCCTACTCAGCAGCATCTCACTGGCAGCCGAGGATCCCATCCGGGCTGAGTCCTTCCGCAACCAGGTGCTGATATGGCTCCAGAGGGATGGAATGGGTGGGAAGACTGCACAAAGAACCTCATTTCCCCAGTAAGCAGAGACCTGCTTGTTGGGCATAATACCCAGGCAGATTTTGGTACCTGTGATTTTTTTCTCCTAGTGAGAGACTTCTTTGCAGAGAATAAGAGTCTCACTAAGAGCTCCCCGTTTCTCTTTTGGTCTCCAGGAAGAAGGTCCTATAGCATGCCAGATTATCCCAGCCTTGTTTTATGTCTAGATAAGAATTAGTGTGAGAGGCTGACTGCTGAGTTCAGCCCTGGCTGTGGGAGGGCAAGACCTTTTGGGAGAGGAGACTGGTTATGTTGTCCTTTCAGTGGGTAATAGGAACAAGGTAGTATTGTTTCATGCCTTATCTGACTTCTGGCTCAAGAGGTCCACCAGCCAGGAGTTCAAGATTATCTTGATTCAAAGACTGCTGGGGATAGGAACATCCCATTAGCCAGCAAACTGGGCCACTTGTATATGCAGCAACCTGAAATGCTGCCTACATGGAGCAAAGGTAGTTGTAAATCTAACCTTTCAAAGTATGCATGGGTTTGTTCTGCTGCAGTGTCAGGCAGAGGATGTGGGGTCTCATAAGGAGACAGTGTCCCAGGGTACTCAATACTTTTAGAGATCAGAAGCTTGGGGAATGAAACCTCATTCACTTCCAAGTAAGGGATTGGTCTTAGGCTGCAAGTCTGAGCATGCACTGGGGAGAATCAGCAAAGCTGAGGGAAGTTCTTGAGTCTTTTTAGCATCTGGTTTGCAGGCTTTATTTAGCAAGATGGGCTCTCCCAACCACTATGTCAGGATATCTGAAACTGGAATGCTTGAATGTTTCCCATGTCACCAAAATTTCACCAATTTCTGGTGCTTCTGTCTCCAGATTCTTGGCTATTTTGACATTGGCTTCACCTCTGTCTTCACAGTAGAAATTGTTTTGAAGGTGAGTCTCTCTGTCCCCATGGACTTAGCCATGAACAGCCCCTTCACCTGCCGTCAAGTAGGAGATAAATGTGTGTAGATAGATCCACATAGGCAGACCTTGAGCAGTGGGCAAGACCTAGAGTATGGCTCTAACCTGGGTTTTGACTATGGGCAGTCTTTTTTTTATATATATATATATATATAAATTCCAAGCTTGGAGCTTCTTAAGTAAACAAGCTCCAGGACCCAAAGGGGAAAAGCTTCTAGCCAAGCCTAAAGTCTCTGTTGTTTCTGCAGTCTACTAGACACCTATGTGTCCGTGCTCAAGAATCACTTTGCAAAAGAGAAAGTCAAGAAAAACTGAGGAGGGAAACAGTAATTCAAACAGCTGTTGAATGCTGCTCCCAGTGTAGTCCCTTTGCTTTTCTCCCCCTTAGTTTGCTGAGTCATTTGGAAATGTTATGTCTCCAGATGGTTGAGCAAGGAGGATTTCCAGTTCATCTGAAGTCACCTCCTGGTCTGGCTACAGAGTAATGGGTCTGAGCAGGATGGGGTTTGTGAGAAGCCCCTCTTATGACATGTGTCCCAGGGCCGCAGTGCGACCATGTCTCTGAGCCTTGCCTGGCCTCTCTACTAACTTCCTCTGCTCCTCAGATGACAGCGTATGGCGCTTTCCTGCACAAAGGCTCCTTCTGCAGGAACTCATTCAACATCCTCGACCTGCTCGTTGTTGCTGTCTCTCTCATCTCCATGGGAATTGAGTAAGCACCTCCATAATTCCCTGGGGTCATCATCGGTCTCTCTAGCCAGACAGTCCTGTTTGGTGCTACAATTCCCCACATTGCCTAGATAAAGAACAATCATGCCTTGGGTGTTAATCATGTATTAGAGCCCATAAGGCATCTGTTGCCACTACAATGTGAAAAAAAAAAAGTGTAAATGGCTGGGAGGCAAGGAGAAAAACTCTTTCCATGTCAAAGTCAAACATGCAGACAGAAATTTAATTTGGAATTGCTTTCTCTACCCACCTTGTGTGGCCTTTGGCCTTGTGCAGCATGGTGACTTAGTGTCATTACAGGTCCAAGCTGGTCCTCATTGCTCATGCATGACCTCAGTTTGGCCTGCCTGGCTGCCTGGTGGGTCCATAACATGCTGTGGCCTGAGCAGAATTGCCCCTTCTCAGCTCTACCTTTCTCTCCAGATCCAGCACCATCTCCGTGGTGAAGATCCTAAGGGTGCTGAGAGTATTGAGGCCTCTGAGAGCTATCAACAGGGCAAAGGGGCTGAAGGTAAGAGGGAAGATGGGGTAGGTTGTGCTCAACCCATGGGAATCCCTATGTGAGGTTATGTGACAGGCTTCACACTCTTTGGGGGTTGCCAGAGAGGAAATTGAATTCCACCTCCCTTTGAGATGCAGTATATGAAGGGGTTTACCTTTTTCTTCTGTTCTTGGTAGGACTCCGCATTTGCCTGCCCTCACTCCCTGGGTCCAGTCCCTGCAGTGGGTGAGAGGGAGGGCTGAGGGAACCTCCCCCAGAAATGCTCACCTGTGCTCTGTCCTCGCCTTCTACAGCATGTGGTCCAGTGTGTGTTTGTGGCCATCAAGACTATTGGCAACATTGTGATCGTCACAACATTGCTGCAGTTCATGTTTGCCTGCATTGGGGTCCAGCTCTTCAAGGTGAGAGATGTTCTCCACACGCAGAAGAGATGTCCTCCTGCTCAGGGGTGCTCTAGACAGACTCTTTTAGCCATAACCCTCCAGGGAAGCTATCTCCCAGCACAGATAATATATGAAAGGAGACCTGTCTGCACCTGACATTCAGGATGAAGAGCCACCTGACAGGAGGGATGCCAAGGAACACCCAGGAAAGTGTGGGATCCAGACAACACACACAAAGGCACCAGTTCTCTCTCCCCGCTTACTGTCTCAGTTTCTCCTCTCCAAGATGTCAAGTGCTTTATGACTTCTGTTAGCAGTTTGGATGCACCTCTTCTACAGGACCTCCCTTTCTCTCTTAGTTCTCCCCTTGGGAGAGCTCCCTTCCCTTAGTTCTCCTTGGGAATATTCCCAGAAAAGACAGAGCCATCCTTGGCTGAACTCAGCTTTGTTCTAGTACTTGGGCCTAAATTCCCAGCCAATGGATGAGAGCTCTCAGAATTCCCTGAAAACTCAGCAAAAATGTTGACAAACATTAGATTTCATTTACCTCTATAGTTATTTCTTCATCTTTGATTTCCAAATAATTGAACATCAGATAGGATGAGTCAGATCTGGGCCCTGGAAAATTTGTTACCTCTACCAGTACTAGGCATTTTTTGTCTCAATCTAGAATTGTCGTCAGAGTCTGCCGTGGCTCCTGAGCTCAGGAACGGGTTGTTTTGACAAGTGGAGTGGGAAAGCCTGCAGCGCTTTGTGGCACATGTCAGAGCTAGTACAGAAGAAGGGTGGGGATCAACTGGGATCAATGAAAAAGTCAAACCTCCCTGAGGCTTCCAAAGTTCCAGCAAAATCATAGTCTCTCCTGATCTCTGTACAATGCAGGGCAAGTTTTACAGCTGTACAGATCCATCCAAGTTGACGGAGAAGGACTGCAGGTAAGAGCTCTGGGCACCACAGCCCAGCCGGGTACCCTGCTGAGGCTGGGTACAGGGCAGGGGAGTGGATCACTTGTGTTCCTGCAAGGGGATCTGGCCGTTAAAAGCAGGTTTTGGTGTCTTGTGCTGCTTCCCTTTATTGCTCTGCTCCCCTTTCTGTTGGACTTTCAAAATAAGCCCAGGGCCATCCTCCCCTCCCAGGCTCCAGGTAGCCCTTGGCCTGTGCTGCACCAGGCAGGCAGGAGAAGGCATGGTCCTGTACGCACTGCATCCTTCCCATTGCAGGGGCAAATTTATCACCTATGTGGATGGAGACCCAACGCAGATTGTGATGCTCGACCGCGTCTGGGTGCACAACGACTTCCACTTTAACAACGTCTTCTCGGCCATGATGTCCCTTTTCACTGTCTCCACCTTCGAGGGCTGGCCACAGTGAGTCTGCATGCAGGGGCAAAGGCCTAGCCAAAATAACAAACCTGTGCTGGAAGTAGGTCATTGCCGCTTGATTCAGATTAACAGCTATCAGCTGGGAGAGCTTCTCCGAGGAAAACAAAAGTTGCCTGGGCCAAGGAGCAGCACTAACCATCCTAGTGGGGGCTGTGGGGCAGACAGAGTGTCCCTGGCTGAGCCATTCCACCCATATGAAAACATACATTTTGTTTTCCACCAGTCAGGGTCTCTGTTTCTTCTCCGTCCCTCCTGTAGGCTTCTGTACAAGGCCATTGATACTAACGCTGAGGACACGGGCCCTATCTATAACTACCGTGTAGAGATTGCAATGTTCTTCATCATCTACATCATCCTAATTGCCTTCTTCATGATGAACATCTTTGTGGGCTTTGTCATCGTCACCTTCCAGGAGCAGGGGGAGAGCGAGTACAAGAACTGTGAGCTGGACAAGAACCAGGTATTGGGGCTGCTGGGGAGGCGGGAGGTGAGCAAGCCCTGGGTCCTGCTGCTTCGGGGTAAGGATGAAACGGACCTGTTCTGGGTTCTGGCATCTCTGGAGCAGCCTGAATTTGATCAGCCCTTATTGCAGGCACTGCTGGAGCAGGGAATAATCCCAGCACCCAGTCTGACTCCTGGCACAAGACTGACAAAAACCATATAGTAGCTTTTCAAAGGCAGGGCAGAGAGGAATAGAATGAGGGAGTGGACTTTTTGGTTCAGGTGGGGTGCCCGAATTGACCTGAAGCAAAGGACTGGAGATATCAGAGGAGATAGAAGCAACAGTGAGAACAGCTTCAGTAGGGGACACATCACATGCTGGTGAGGAGATCTAGATATGGATGCCCGCAGGTTGAAAGGAGGATCTGGGGTTCCCAGGTGCTGATCAAGCCCACAGGTGCCCATGGGCACAGATGACCTTAGCCAGGAAGGGAGGGAAGTGCCTGTTGAGAAACTCTGAAGTGTGGAGAAAAAATGGTTATTTCCATAAGAACTGCATTAGTTCCACGTGGGTGCTTGTTGGAGGTCTTTGCAGAAAGCATAGCAGATATTTTAAATATCATTATCCCTGGACCATGTTACTGGGCTAAAAAGGAATGGGAGACCAGCCTGTGCTTTTGGGGAGCTGCAGCATGACCACTGGTGCTGTCTGCCTGCCAGTGCCAGTGGTGCTGGCCTATGTCCTTCTGTGTGCATGAAATCTCCCCCTCTTCCCCAGCGCCAGTGTGTGCAGTATGCGCTGAAAGCTCGCCCACTGAGGCGCTACATCCCCAAGAACCCCTACCAGTATCAGATTTGGTATGTGGTCACCTCCTCCTATTTTGAGTACCTCATGTTCTTCCTGATCCTGCTGAACACCATCTGCCTGGGCATGCAGGTAAGGGAGCAGAGTGCCAACCACAGGTAATGTAGGGGTGTCAACAGTGCCAGACCCACCTCCTAAGCTCTATTCTTTTCAGAGAATTCCTGGAGAGAGGGTTCCATGTGGCAAAACTGGTGCTGTGTACTCAGCACCCCTAGGACTAGAAGCAAAGTGGGACTGGTTGGATGTGGGAAGTCCAGAGAAGGGGATGCAGGGGAAAAAAATCCTTTTTTGCTGACCCTTTCTGAGCCATAGATGTGTAAAAGAGGGTCTTCATCCAGCACACACCTCTGGGATCACAATGGAGACTGTGCCTGTCCTTGGGCTCACATACTTCTTCCTGACATCTCCTCAGCATTACAACCAGTCTGCAGAGATGAACCACATCTCAGATATTCTCAACGTGGCCTTCACCGTCCTCTTCACTTTGGAGATGATCCTCAAGCTTATGGCGTTTAAAGCCAAGGTGAGGACAGGGTCCATAGGCTGGGGGATGGTCTCAGGCTAAGCCAAGAGCATGCCTTTCCCTTGCATTTGGCATCTTTCCTGTACAAGTTCCCCCCAGACCTAGGACTCCAGAGAAATTCTCCTCATGGGACTCTTGTGGACCCATGAGCAGGATCTGTAAGTCTCTGGATGGACTAGCAGTTGTCAGAACTAACCTTGCTGACCCCATACAACCCAATGCAAATACTCATTGCTCCAGTCTTTGAGGTCACCTTTCTCTCTGGGTGGGGTTGGGTACCAGAGACCTGTTATACCTCTAGCTACCTCTCTGTACCCTCCTCATTTAACTATTGCAAAATAAACCCAAGCACTTCATGACGGAGTCCCAGATGTAACTACCATCCCTCCCTTTGCCTCTGCCTCAGGCATCAGAGGCTGCACGCTATCCTCCTCATCCCAACCAGTGCAGCACTGCTGATTGGGGTGCAGATGGACCACTGCTCTCCTGCTCTCCCTTGCTGCCAGTGTAACAGTGGGTTCTGCTCAGCTACTATGCAGTTAGTATGACTGCACAGAGTAACTGCTGGCTGCTAAGAAGGGAACATATCTGCTACGGTGGATTTAGTCCCTTTGTCAGCTTCATTTTCAGTTGGGCACAAGAAATTGTATTTTCTTCAGCTTGGCCCTTTGATGTTGATTTCTGTTCTCTGCTTCACCCCTGACAGGGTTACTTCGGGGATCCCTGGAATGTCTTCGACTTCCTTATTGTGATTGGCAGCATCATCGATGTCATCCTCAGCGAGATTGATGTAAGTGGCAGGCCTCTCCAGCACCAAGGTGTCCCCGGAGAGCATCACCACTTGTACGTGCTTGGGGCCATTCTGCAGTACTGTGCTAGGGCAGGGCAGGGACACCAGTGCAGCGCCAAGCTCTGTGAGTGTACCTGTTGGCACACCTCTCTTCCTGTGCTGGAAATACAGAGGCCCTGTATCCTCAGACAGCCAGGATCTGCCCGAGACATGGATTCATGGAGATGACAGCTGTGACACTGTGAACCTTAAAGCACTATAGGGGATCTCCCCCAGCCTGCTAACGTGTTACAGTGCCCTGTCCCTTTTCTTGCCCAAAATTTATGAGCAGAGGAATCCTTTGGGAAACAGTCTACTTAGGACTAGACTATGAGGAGCATGATGTGTGTCAACCCCTACCCACTGCCTGCCTTTCTTCCTCATGCACACACCTGCACAGAATCATGGAAATGTTAATTCTCGGATTGCTGCAGATCTGCAAAAATGATGCAAAAAAAGAGAAAAGACTCCCCTGAACTCCCTGTCCCCCCACAACACACTTCTGTCACATGCCACAGCAATACCAGACAGATCGATTTTCAAAGCATTTGCTTTGCATGTGTCTCTATACACAGTGATCACTGATCTATACATACACACGCAGAAGACTCTATATGTCCGCAAATGTATATCCCGTACACTGCATTCTGGGAGCTATGTACCATATACACTGTGCCACTGCCAGGAGCTATGTTTGTAAAGACTCTGCAGGAAGCATTTGCAGGCTGACGTGCTAAGAAGTCACTGTGCCGCTGCCTTTTGCAGCACTGGGAACTTTGTACCTCATGGTCTGTGCTGAAAATGCCCCAGTGCACCTGGTGGCTGTGTGCTGCATTCAGCAGATTTAGTGATAACTGTAGAAGTCGCTGTGGATCAGGTGGATTATTTTAACTCTCCCTAGTGATTTAACTTACATTTTGCTCTCCAGAGTGGGGCTTGCCAGCTCCAGCAGCCTTCAGAGCTGCATGGGATGGCCTTCAGCCGTTCCTCCATGCTGAGGAGGAAAGAGCGTGTGAAGGTCCTTGACAGCAGGGCCTCATTCCTCTCTGGAGAATGACTTTCCAGACCCTACTTTCCAGACCCTTTCCAGACCCTGCTGTGATCCTCAGTCACAGAACTGAGGTGAGAAGAGCCTTCCGCTCTCCTTCTAAAGTAGCAACATATTCACCCCTACACAGACCCCTGCTTCAATACTTCTGTCTCTTGAGCCTCTTGACTTTTCAGCCTTGATGTGCTTCCAGGTTTCCTGGTAGTTCTGGCAGCTTTCAGCTGTCCCCAGGTCCTCTAGGGCCTTTTTGCTCTGAGTGCACTCGGTGCCTTTGGCCTGATTTCCCTTTGTTTGTAGGACATCATTTCCTAGGATCCACCTCTTTCCTCATCCTGAAGGTCCTGTTTTCATCCAGGCATAGTATTCAAAGGGGTGCTCAAGTCCCTGAGGTGGTTAGAGCTCTTATGACCACGTAGAGTGAGAAACTGGATCAGATGCCAAGGAAGTGCTTGACTTCTGGGCTGGTACAAGTCAACACACTCAGGGACACATGTCACATGCTTCCAGAGGAGTCCAGTGTCCTGACTGGTCTGACCTTGCTGTCAGGGACTAACACAGACCAGAGTGGTGACAGTGTCAGCAGTTACCTTGCCGTGCCAAGGCAGAGCCACGTTATGCCACACACACCAATAACAAAGACCATTCTTCTGGTGCTACAGCACTAACAGGTCCTGTATCCCCTGTACAGTAGCTCAGTACTCTGAGTTCTTTGAGTAGTTCTGTGTCAGCAAGTCCTGCTCTGTCTTATACCTTGGGGCACCTCGACAGCCATTGTCTGTAGGACAACTGCCCTAAAGCCTGTCCGCATGCTCTGCTGAGAGCAGAGCTTGGACCCTTCTCCATGTTCCTCAAGGTGCTACAGCCTCCCTCTGTGCCCTTTTCTTCTTCATCCAGCCCTCATCCTTCCAGTTCTGTTGAGCTCTTGCCATGCATATGGTGACATAGGCGGGGAGGCGGGATTAGGATTAGCAGAGATGTGCATCACTGGATAGCCTTGCTTCTCTCCCTTGTTTAGAGGTCCGTGAAAGGTGAGTCCTTCTCCACTCCCCAGGAGCTGTTTGCAGTCACTTACATCTGCCACAGGTCACCTTGCCTGAGCACACAGACCTCGGGGCTGCAGCTTTTGCAGGAGTGTTGCCACAACACAAGTGTGAGCCCAGCACTACTGGGATGGAAGGTTAAACTTTCTCAGGAACCAAGCCTTTCTTAAGGACACCCAAACATGTGACTCTGGTTTGCAATGTCTGTCCTTTCTCTCTCTCCTTCCATTCTGCATCACTCTGCTGCTCTCTCATGTCTCTATATCTGGCTGTTTTGATTGAAGAGGTGGGGGCAGCTGTGGTACTAGGAGCCTTTTAGTAGCCAAAAAGCAACCAGAGCCATATTGCCATGGCTGTTTAGTCATCTGGTTCACATTGATTTCAGGGGTGTACTGAGTGCCCCAGCAGTTCTTGTTTTAGCAGCAGGAGAATGGGAATAAGGTCCCTCTGGTAGTGCTTCCCTGAGCCAGATGCACTCCAGAGCATATGGGACTGGTAGGGTCCATGCTGTTGTGTCACTCATTCCTGCCTCAACCTGCCCTGGCAGCTAATGATCTTTGCAAGATCTGACCCTATCAATCTACCCAGTGTCCCCTGAAATCACTGGAATGACATTCGGGGTCCAGGTATGAGCCTTGTCTGTGTATGGAGAGGAGCTGAGTTTGGGCCAACCCATTTAAGGACGTAGGGTAAAGAATCTCTGCACCCCAGCATGGCAAAGCTTTCCCTGAAGAATGGAGTGTGTCTTTGGGTAGCTTGAGGAGCTTCTGCGTGTGTATGTGCCTTTTGTGTGTATGTGCGAGGCCACGTAGCATTTTCTGCTTTTCGCCCTCTTGACTAATGTGTAAACAGTGGTGGGAAGTGAATTGTCCACATAGCAATGCATGGGATAGCCACTTTCATAGTTCATTTCCCAACAAACTTGCACCAGTCTCACTTTCAAGCAGTTTTAATGAGATTAGCACAGATTGTTGGGGAGAGGAGCTGTGTTTTAGCTTGAGTTCAGATCTCACCTGTGCAGCTCTGTGTCTGGCTTGGAGGGGAATTTGCGGGAGGCAGTTAAATTAGCCATTCCTGAGTCTTTGGGTCCAAAGACATGCTAGTTCATATTCCCGCTGTGCCTTTGGCCCAGATGTACGTGTTGCAACAAGTGAAATGGAGCAGGGAACATGGGTAGGTAAGTCCATCATGACCAACACTTTCACTATTATCCCTCTGCTGCCTCTGCCCCACAGGAGTCGCATTTCCCTGTCCAAAGAGCCCAAAGGAGGTGGATCTTCATCCTCCTTCCTCTTGTCACCCTTAGTCACAGTTACTTGTCCCCAGTTTTCATATTACATTATCCTCGGTGTCTGTGCCCTTCTCCTTTTCCTATCTATCCATCTGTTACTGTTTCTCTCACTTCCTGCCTCACCTCTCTTGCTGACTCTCTTGTTCTCTTGACAGACTGTTCTTGCTTCCAGTGGTGGACTGTACTGCCTCGGTGGAGGCTGTGATAACATTGTAAATATCAGCTGCATGTGCTTGTGGTGGGCCCCTTTGTCCTTTTTGCTGCCCGTGGTTTTGCTGGTGTGCCCATATGGCTGGTGTTTGCACGCGTTCTGCATGTTGCTGAGACACACACCAAACCCCCCTCTTCTCTCCCACAAATAAATCTCCCCTTGCTGAGTGGGATATGGAGTGACATACCCCTCCATGTACACCAGGTCGCAGAGGGAATCTGTCTACCCTTGGATGTGCCAAGCTGTTGGAACAGCTTGGCCACCTCCAGGGAACGAAACACAAGGATAGCTGAGCTAAACAGAATGGAGCATCTAGCAAAGGTGTCCTCTGGCTGCTGAAGGTTGCTGACCGTCTTTCCTCTAACCATCTTCTAGATTGTGCAAGGACTAACAAGATTTTTCTGTGGAGATTTTTACATTGTTGACCAGAGAAACTGCAGAGGTTTAACTCTTTTGCCTTGATTTCCCCTTGAAAGATGGACTATGTCTCATGGCTAGTGTTGCACAGGCCCTCAAGTCTCGTCCAGCTAGACCCATTGCCTAATCCACTTGCGATGGTGTAATTGGTCAAAGAGAGGCCCCATGCTAATGTCTGAAACCACCATGAGACCATGCAGTTACTGAGCACTGTGGGGTGCAGCCACCCAGGGATGTCACTGCTCCTCTCGTTGCCTCAGAGGAGAGTCCAACCTTGGGGCTGCAAAGGTGGGAAAAGCTGGCTGACAGGGCAGCTCATGGTGGACAGTGATTACCTTGAGCTGGGCCTGATGCTAACCATGCTGGGGTAGGCAGAAATGCTCCTCATCAGCTCCAATTTTCATAATGGATTGCTCTAACTGAGGGCCTCCTACAGGCTGCTGCAGCTGAACAGGGGCAAGAGCTCCTGGATACCAAGAAATGTAGGCTGCATACTCGGACATGTCCCTCCTGAGTTGGGTGGCTGTGACAATTCCCTATTCCCTGAGTTCCCTATTCCCTTCCCCGTCCAGGCCTCCATGTCTTAGTATCTTGGACAGGACTTCCATAGGTCTCTTGGTGTGGTTTTGTAACCAAGGATTGCTCTGATCAGGCCGTGTGGGAACAGCAGCGTGATGAGATTGATACAGATGTTCCTTACTGCCATTTTTAGTGGGAAACTCTTGTATTATGGAAAAGAGAAAATCAAAATATGGAGGCATGGTGAGGGGAGATGGTGTTTCCCAGTGTGGTTCTGGGAACTTCTTAGAAATGTTGAGCTGAAGAAGTTTGAGCTGCTAGAGGGAATGATGAAGGTTGCAGTTCAAAGGCCCTGAAATCGCTGGTAACTGGTGTGTTGTGTGGTGGATTAATGCAGTTCAGGTAGGCAGCACTGAAGTCTTGGGAGGCTGGAGATGGCAGTGGGAGGGACAACAAACATCCTGAGCTGTGTCATAGGAGTATGTCGGGAAAAGCCTGTGGAGGGCAACTTTTTGAGGGAGCTCTGTGGAAGAGGGGATCTGGGGGGGGATCTCTGTGGAAGGGGGGATGTGACCTTCACAGAGGAGGCATCACTGATGCTGGGGGGAGCAGTGGGCAGACCTTCCCACGCAGAGTCTCCTCATTCTGTTCTCCATTCTGTTTTCCATTTGTCCTATGAAATCCCTGCTAGAATGTGCCCAGGAGGAAAAAAATCCTCAAATCAACCCTTTTGTGCTTACAAAGCCATTCTTATCCCTTCCTCTGCCTGGCCTAGAACTAACCTCACTAGAAGACCCTGAAACCCATTGCTGGGTTGGGAAGGTCCAAAAGGGGACCTGGTGTCTTTGGGTGGCCCTGTTTGGCACGTGGCAAACTGCACAACTCTCCCTAACCTGCATTGCATCATGGTTTTCTCCCTGAAGTGTCCTCCTAACTAATGGGATATCTCTAACCCATGCAAATATCTGACCCCTGCGCAGTCTAGGGAGGGCTGAAATATGAGACAGTAGGTCTGGGGAGATGAATTTATGTGGAGATTGGAGGGCAGATGCCAGCACATCAATGCCTTGATGGCAAATGCCATCATTGTTTGGTCCTCCATATAGGCGAGGGTCATGGGGAGCATCACTCGTTCCTGCAGGAGGGAGCTTGTTGCTCTTCTGCTGCCGGGACCTGCTCCCACACTTATCTGCCTGGAGGCATCAGTACCCACTGCCCTCCAAGTATTATGGTCTGCCTGCAGGACCCTGATGACAACTCCCGTGTCTCCATCACTTTCTTCCGGCTTTTCCGAGTGATGCGGTTGGTGAAGCTGCTGAGCCGGGGAGAAGGTGTCAGGACCCTCTTGTGGACCTTCATCAAGTCATTCCAGGTGTGTGTATAGGGCAGTCCCCTCCTCCCAGACATGTACGTGCCACGGGCTGGCAGCAGTCTTCAATTTTAAGGCTAGTTGGGCTAATGGTCTCTAGATTGGCAGAGGAGGAATGCTCCTTTGGTCATAGGCTGCTGGCTTCAAATTGGAGCAAGGGTTCTGCACCATGTACACCACCATTGTCAGCATGGTTGAGAATGTCTGGGTGGGTTTCCCTGGCTGCTTGCAGAGCATGAGACATCTCTGCGTGTCTCCTAAAGACCGGTCAAATAGTTAGGAAATGCCCTGGACCTGGCAAGGCTGGGGCATTGCATGAAATGGGCAAATTAGGAACACACTGCAGCATCTCAGCATACCAGTGCCTGAGTGTGGACATCTCCCTGAGCCCTAAGCATTTCCCAAGCCTGCTCGGCCTTCATGCTAGCTGCAGCAACTTGGTGCTCCCCTGGGGTTTGGCATCAACCTTCCATACAGGAGAACCAGAGGATGGGCCTGGCAGGGGGATGGTTAGAGGAACAGATAGAAAGTAAACTTCAACCCTGCTTCCTACATGGGGGTCTGATGCCTCCCTCAGGCAGTACCTCCAGACCCAATCTGTTGTCCTCAGGTTGCTTTGATGTGGGACTTTTTTTTCACATAACGTGGTCTTTTTGTCACAGGCTTTGCCCTACGTTGCCCTGTTGATTGTGATGCTGTTCTTCATCTACGCTGTGATTGGGATGCAGGTAAGGAGAGGGGTGGGGATGAGATTTGATTTTGGCGGCCACACTGAGCTTGGTAGGACCCAAAGAGTTGGATGGGGGAGGAGAGGGAGACTGAGAAACCGACTACTCTACCAGATGCTTCCTGGGACTTTGCTGTTATGAGGCCAGGGGATACGTGGTTAAGGGTGCTGCAGACCTGACAGTGTGATTTTCAGATGTTTGGGAAGATTGCCATGGTGGATGGTACTCAAATCAACCGGAACAACAACTTTCAAACCTTCCCACAAGCTGTGTTACTGCTATTCAGGTTGGTCATTCCTTGTTAAGCAGATAACCCCAGAAAAGTGCTGGTCACAAACTCCCACGGTTACCCACCAGAATGGAGTGAAGACAACTAGTATTTCTATAGCTGATTTTTTCTTTTTCCCTGCCAAAAAAATGTCATGTAGCAGTGGAAGCACTTCATGAATGGCTGTTGGTTTGCCTAGTATGGGTGAGAGGGAGGAGAAGGAGGGTGCTTTGAGTTTTATATTTGGAATGTCTGCTTCACAATTTGGATTTTAACTTGTGAAATTTGAAGAGGAAGCAAGAGCTCATTCCCAAACAGATCACTTCAGAGTTTCCAATGACAGATGATGCCCAAAGCCCCAAGCTGGAGAGTGAACCCAGGGACCCTGACTGTTTCTTTCCCAGAGACTCCCCGCTTGCCTGTGCACTGGCTTGCTGCAGTGCTCATTGCAGGTCCAGTGCACATCCCTCACAGAACAGAGATGAGCCGGCATCCCCTCTCCTCAGGTGTGCAACGGGGGAAGCCTGGCAGGAGATCCTGCTGGCCTGCAGCTATGGGAAGCTGTGTGATCCTGAGTCAGACTTCGCTGAGGGCGAGGAGTACACCTGCGGCACAAACTTTGCCTACTTCTATTTTATCAGCTTCTACATGCTCTGCGCCTTCCTGGTACACCTTTCTCCCTCTGGGCCCCAAGTCATTGTTGGGGACAGGTCCCCCCACGCTCAGCCTGGAACACCTCTCCACACCCCACTCCCAGTCCCAGACAGTTCCCGGGCATTCAGATAGTCCTACGTCTCACTGAGTTGGTCTCCAAGCACCCTCTTCCCTTAGCCTGGGGGACCTAGCAGCTGCTTGCCCATGTGGCCCAAAACCTTCACAGCCCTTCAGTGTGCTGCTGTCCAGATAAAGAGGGCTTGTGTTTAGTGACTGATGTGAGGGTGTCTCTTGTGAGGGTGAGGATGGAGAGAGAACTGCCCTGTGCCCACTGCAGCCAGGGCTAGGGCAGAAGACTTCTGTGCATGGGATAATCCATAACATCCACAGACTCCGGGAGGGTCCTAAGCCCCTTCTCACCCCTGAGCTGATGCTTGTCTGCCTTCGTTTTCCCATTGCCCCATTGAGGGACATGTGGCCAGTGCTGTACTGCTCTGTGCTCTGAATCACCAGGGGCAATGCTTCTCTACGGGGGGTTGCTCTGCATGCCCAGCTCTGCCTTGACCTGGTGTCCCTCACACCCACTTGTCTGCACTTAGATCATTAATCTCTTTGTGGCCGTCATCATGGACAACTTTGACTACCTCACACGCGACTGGTCCATCCTTGGGCCCCATCACCTGGATGAGTTCAAACGGATCTGGGCTGAGTATGACCCTGAGGCCAAGTGAGTGATTCTGCATGGCATGGAGTGAGTGGCAATGAGGGGACAGTCTGTGGGGCTGCTGTCAGAGAGACCAAGGGTGAGCTGCTAAACTCTTTTGCGGTCCCTGAGACAGCTTCCACTAACTGTTTCTGTGCCTGATTTAGCTTCTAGGCTTTGAGAAATTAATGCAGACGGTCAGCTTGTTCAGCGTGTCCCAAGGCAGACATTAACCATCCTCATGTTTGGGGCTATAAGACTCCCACTGTGCAGCACAGATTTATCTGCTTTCCAGTGCCATAGAAAAACAGTTGCTCTCCTAAAAAGTACAGGAAAGTGGAGGAATTTGCTCACCAAAGAAGCATGGGGCAGGCCAAGGGGTTAAACCAATCCTTCACACACTACTGTGCCCCACAGTGTTCTTCCATCTACACTCTTCATGCAGCTTGTTGCCTCCCACAGGGGCAGGATCAAACATCTTGATGTGGTAACTCTGCTGAGACGTATCCAGCCTCCCCTGGGCTTTGGGAAGTTCTGCCCACACCGTGTGGCTTGTAAGGTAACAGCCAAAGGGATGGTTTCGTTAATGGGCATAGGGCTGCCTTTCCTCGGTTGCTTTTGCATCCATATACCCCCTGTCTTGCCTCAACAGAGAGGCTAAAATCGGGAATGCAATTAGATTTTCAGTGTCATAAGTTATGCTTGTCCTCTGGTTTCTGGTGTTTAGTAGAGAGGAGCAAGGAGAGTTGGCCAGAGTTGGTGTATTTCAGGGTCCTGAAGTCAAGCACTCCCCTGTGCTCATGCCAGCACCATGGAAGATCACTGTAGTGGTCTGGTCTCTCACTGACCCTGAGCCCTCAGTGCAGAGAAGTTTCTGAGCCACGGTGAAGTGCTCCAGATCCGACGTGGGGCAGAAGAGCAATGATGGGCCTGATTAACCTCATCAGATACATCAGCTGGGCCGTAGAGAGTTGTATCTAAGATCCTGAGAGCACTGAGAAAGCCCAAGACTCTTGAGTATCTTTTTCCCAGCTTGGCTCATACTGCCCAAAGCCAGGGTCTGTTTGAAACTCATATGAGAAAGATGTTCAGATAGATAGAGCTCAGGGAAGCTTCACTGGTATAAAACCCCAGGGGTCTTGGGCAAACTTGTGCCAAAGGTATCACAATAAAAAACACAGTTTTATTTTATTTATTTTATTATTTTATTTTTATTTTATTTTATTTTATTTTATTTTATTTTATTTTATTTTATTTTATTTTNTTTTATTTTATTTTATTTTATTTTATTTTATTTTATTTTATTTTATTTTATTTTATTTTATTTTATTTTATTTTATTTTATTTTATTTCCATGACTCTTCTCGAAGCCTCCTCCACCTTAGCGTGGTTTAGCAGATTAGGATGAGTGGTCTCCCTCTCTCTGGCCTGCATAATGCCAAGCAACTGTGCAGAGTCCAGCTGGGCTGACTGTATTAACCATAGCTGGGAGGGCTTCTTGCTTCACAGCTCAAAGTGAGATGTGTCAGTCGGAGTGCAGTCTCTCACACTCATGTAAGGGTCTGTAGCTGCCCTCCTGCCAAAGCAGAGTGTCTGTCTGCATGGAGGTGCCAGCGTGCTCCAGCCAAGTGGGGACATGGTTGCTGATTTGTTGTGCAGCGTCTGGTGTGCATGAACATGCCCCTGAACAGCGATGGCACTGTCACCTTCAACGCAACCCTCTTTGCACTGGTGAGGACAGCCCTCAAGATCAAGACAGAAGGTGAGGGATGCTTTTGTACGCCTCTTTTGCTTGGGCAGGATACCAGGGGGACCTTCTTCCTGTGATGTGGGGTGCTAGTTACACATTTTCTGTCAAGAACCACAGAGTTTCTTCCCTGATGGGCTACACCCTCTACTGCAAAATACCCCCACCCTCAGCTTCATACCATTATTTCCCTGAATCAGCAACAATAGGCACATATATGGGGCTGCTCAGGACAAGCCAGGAGGATGTCTTAAAATTGTACATGTGTTGCATCCCCCCAGAATAAACCAGTACCACCCCAGCTATATAACTTCAAGCTGAACAGCTCAGGAGCAATTCTGACCCATTTCCCATCCCAGACACGGTGCACTGCTGGAAGACTCCATCCCCACACTACTAAGTGTAGTCTGATCATCCTTCACGTCCACCACAGTACTGCCTGCTCCAGATCTGCATTTCCCTATATATCTATTTGCATCTCCCTGTGTATCTCATACTGAGATGGAAGGAGCTGGAGAGATCCCCTTTGCTTAGGAAGAATTGCTCTCACCCCCTTCCTTGCCAGCAGTGGAGTTTGCAAAGCCATACTTTGGGAATGCACCAGACTGACTTGTTCTCATGGTTCTGAGATTGACGGCAATCATACAGGAACTCTGCAGCAGGGCTGGGGCAGACGGACGTGAGGCTGAGCAGTGGGGATCCATCTGGGTCTGATGGGCCAGATGGACACGTCAGACTTTCCCTTTTTGCTGGGGTGGGAAAGGACACTGGGAAACACAGTTGTCAGAAAATGCAGAAAGCATTCCAGAAAATGCGGGAAGCGCTGGGAGGAGCACAGGAGATTCTGGGGCAACAGCTCTTGGACAGCCTGTGATTGCAAGCCAGCAGAAATTATGAGGGCAAGGAGAACACTTACGAGGAGGTAGAGATATGCTGTGGACCATCAGACAGAGAAAGAGAAGCTGGCAGCAACCTTCTATCCACTTGCTGTTTGCTAGGACGCACCCTGTAGTTAAGGACATTTCAAATCAAAGATCCATTCTTAGAAAGCTAATTTTTCCTGGGCAGGGAGTCTGGGAGGGAGCCATTACACCCTGCACGAGCCCGGATAAGTTTTCACAGGCTTTGGCTTTGTTCATGTCCATGATTTTGTGGGGAAAATTACTCCATCTCTTCCATTTCCTCACAGGTAACTTTGAGCAGGCCAATGAGGAGCTCAGAGCCATTATCAAGAAAATCTGGAAACGAACAAGTATGAAGCTTTTGGACCAGGTCATCCCACCTATTGGAGGTGGGTTTTCTGGTGGTGGTACTTCCCAGAAGGGCTGAACCCCTTATTGGGGTCTTGGTTCTTCCAAACTCTTCAGACTGTAGACAATGTTGTCAGGTTGGCTTTCTCCCCTCCAGATGACGAGGTGACAGTGGGTAAATTCTATGCCACATTCCTCATCCAAGAGCATTTCAGGAAGTTCATGAAGCGCCAGGAGGAGTATTACGGTTACCGACCCAAGAAGAATCCTGTGGAGATCCAGGTTGAGAATTGTGGAGTAATGGTGGAGGGGGTGACTCATCCTGGGAGCAAATGGTGCCTGGGGCTCTACAGGGCATGGTGGAGAGTTCTGCAAATAGGGAAGGGGGCTTTCCCCAGCTCAGGAGAGTCCAGGAGGACACAGAGAGACAGGGCAGAGATGAGGGAAGGCATCTTTGTCCCTTAGACTCTGAAAATGAGAAGGCCAACTCAAGCAATGCTGAACTTGTCAAGAGTGTTCCTCCATGGTTAAGTTGACATCAGTCTGCAGAAGATAGATGACTCTTGAAGCAGATGAGTTTTCTGGCTCCTCTTCTGCTGACTTCTGCCCTAGAGAAGACTATGATGTCTCATGATGCGGTTTTAAAACCAAATGCTTATTTCAGACCAATGCGTAGACTGAACTGTGCTTATCCTTTTCCTTCCCACTAACCCTTCTTCAATGAGAGATCCTTTTCCATTTCCTCACCTTGACAGTGAACTGACAACAATAGTAGGATAGAGTTCATGTGCATCGTTTTGGACAAGAACTGCTGTAGCATCAGAGAAACCTGCACAGGCAACTCTGAAGGATGCTGTTAGGGTGGAATGGGAAAGGAGAATCTTGTGTGTTCAGCCAAAGATACAGAGATGTCCCCAGATTCTACTGACCTACCTGGAGGGAGGAAATCACATGTAGTAATGAAGGATGAGGACCGAAGACTGCGGAGTGGGTAAATGAGTCAGGACGACAGTTCAGATACCCCCAGAGTAGGGACAAAGACATAGCTACCACTATGGCCTTTCTTCAGGCTGTCCTTAGCAAACCCCTTAGTGGAGACGCATTTGCCCAGAAGCTGCTTCACCAAATACAGATGGTGTAGGGTAACGCGTGGCTTGTCCTTGGTAAGGGATCTGTCATGGCAGTATGGTTTGGGACTCAAGAGAATGGGGTTCTTTGTGTATCCTTCCTCAAAGCCCAAAGAGAGAAAGATTGTGGGGTCAGGCCATATCCAACCCTGTCTCCTTGTCCCTACCAGGCTGGGCTCAGGAGCATTGAAGAAGAAACTGCCCCTGAAATTCGTCGGGCCATCTCTGGGGACCTGACAGCTGAGGAGGAGCTAGAGCGAGCCATGGTTGAGGCTGCCATGGAAGAAGGGATTTACAGGGTGAGCTGAGCCTTGATGACATGTCAGATGCCCAACAGGGCTGAAGGGTACTTAGTCCTGGTCATCCCGCACTTCCATGTGTTGGTGGTCCACCAGCGGGTCAGTGAGGCTACCAGCAAGTGGAACACAGTCCATGTGAGTGAACCTGATCATAAAAGACAGCATGAGCCACAAATACCAGGTCGGTGCTTCCATCCCCTGCCTAGGCGACAGGATGCTCTGGTTTAATCGCTGTATTACTCCACCAGACAATCATCCTCCTGCCTCTGTAAAAATGATTCTGCTTATGTCTGGCATGAATATGCTGGATGCTGACCCACATCTGAGACAGGACAGTTCAGGTGTCACCACTACCACAATGGAGATGGATTCCCTCCCTATTCCTGAAGAGTCTGTGAGACAGCCTGAGGCGCTGTCCTATCACAGGCTCTTTCAGTGTCCAAAGATCTCAAAAGCTTAGTGTCCCTCCGAGATGGCTGAATTTGCCATCACATACATGCTGGAGGCTCTCATCTGAAGACTGCCGTTGTGATACAAGGTTTATCATTCACAACTCAGTGCCTCACTATCTCCACCTGGATAGAGAAGCTCTCGACACCATACAGTGCACAATGCCATGGCAGAGAGGTTATCAGAAGGAATGGGCATCCAGATGTTTCTTTTATTTTCCATGAAAATGGCCTCATTCCTCACTGCAGAGCAGCCCAGAGTTCCACTTGCTCTTATATATATATATATATATGTATATATATATATGCTCTTTGTCATTTGCAGAGGACAGGTGGCCTCTTTGGCCAGGTTGACAACTTCCTGGAGCAGAGCAGCCCCCTGCAGCCCCATGTGGCCAGTCAGAGGCCCCTGCAGTTCACTGAGGTGGGCAGCGAAGACCTCGACTCCCCTGTTTTTCTCGATGACTTCCCCCATGAAGGCAACACTAACGTCAACAATGCCAACAACAACAACTCACTGGAAGGGTAAGGGCTGGTAAGCCTCGTTTGAACATGGTGAGCAAGATGCTGTGCCCCAGCCAGCTCACAGTGAGGCTGTGCCAGTGGTGGATTGTGTGTTGGTCTTGCCCAGGTAAGATCTGGAGAAGTGACTGATTCCAGTTATGAGGCAAGTTTGACTCTGCAGGGAGTAATCGAAAGCTGGACAATAGCTTGGAAGTGACTCCATGGACACGAGTCCTTTGGGAAGACATTCAGCTCTCAGAGCATAAAAAAGGATCCAGAGAAGTAGGCAGTGAAGGCCTCCAATCCCAACTTCATTCTGAGACTCACAGAGACATCCTCAGGACTCAGATGTCTTCACATATGTTTGTGTGCAACTCCCCTAAGTGCTCTTCCCTTCCTTTGTCTTTTTTCCTTCATCTTGGTGGCATTAGGGTCTAGGTAAACAATAGAGCTCCAGGGTCACAAATGTAAGAGAATGTAATTTTTCGTACTTCTTGCTTTACCATGCTCATCCAACCCAGGCACTCCTCCTGGTCTATCCCCTAACCGGTGTCCCCTTGGGTTGAAAATGGAGGGCTGCATTCCTCACACTGATCCAGTTCCCTGTCCCTGCCAGGGTGACATATGAGGACGAATTGCTTGGACAGAAGACACTGACATCACCCAGGCAGCCTTGCCTATCTCCATCACTGAGTGAGTCTCAGCGTTGCTCATATCCTGGAGAAGTTTAGCACCGGTTCCTGGGAGTCAGAGCACCAGGAAGGGACTGGCTCCTGTGCAGAAAGAAAAAAGACACATAGTCCCCAATAGTTTGCAGATAAATTCCTCACCTCTCCCCTGCATTTCTGCTCTTGAGAATGGTGGAGTGGGGAGCCAGATGCCTCAGGTTGTGGGAGGACTGATGACCCCCAAGCTAGCAAAGCCATAGGCCATGTTCATTTCCACAGGCAGGAATGATTGCTCCACCTTTGCCCTGTGTGAGGAGCAGGCATGGGGAATGGGCAGGAGGGGATCTTGCTCTGTCCTCCTACCCCTGAACCTGTTCTTTCCCCCAGTCTAGTTAAGCCTTGCCCAGTTGATAACCTCTGGGGTGGCAGTGGTATCCTTGCTCTTGCTCCCACCTGACTCCCCCTTTTCCCTCCCCTAGAGCATAACCACACCTTCCCCATGGAGAGGCTGCAGCAGAGGCTGAGCAGGAGGCGAGTGGCCACTTTGGGGGGCTGCCCATCATCAGGGCTGCATGTTCCACCCCAGGAGGTAAAGGGGACCACATGTTTCCAGAGGCAGCACCGTGGGGGATGTGGACTGAACCTACCTGCCTTCCTAGGAAAGGCCAACACTGCCATGCTACGGAGGCACCCAGTCCCTGGCACTCCCCAGTCAAGATCACAGCTTAAGTGGGACTTGTAATCATCTCTGGGAATGGGGAGGCCTCCTGTCTCAGTTACTGCAATGGGTTCAGGCCATTCATCCAAGCTGGAGTTGCTACCAGCTCTGTTTTTTGCAGTAGCAGCTGGCTCTGGAGCCAGGGCAGGAAGACGTGGTGGGCAGGGCTGCTCCCGCACTGCTCTAGCTGGACGTCTCACAGTGCAATTTTGACAACCAGCCTCTTCTGTAGGCGGGATACCTCAAGGGGCAGGGGTGTTCACATGCCCTCGGTCTGCGCTGAAACCTCCCAACAGGCAGATTCACTGAAACGTCATCAAGACCCTGCCAGTGGCTGTGAGAAGGCTGAGCCATGCCCCTGCCCCTGGGTATGCACTGAGGGTTGCCAGGCCCTTGCTCGGGGCAGGGACTCCCTCTCTAGCTCTCATCCCTCTTGGCTGGAGCGTAGAGCTCCGGTGTCCTCTCTGCATTACCGCTCCTCATCCTGGGGCTCCAAACAGGTTTCCTGTCTCAGTGCTTAAGCAGACTGGTGAGCCTAGGCTGGTGCCCTGCTCCCTCTGCCCCCATGATTTTGGTTGCTCCATTGCTGGGCAGAGATCCAGAAGAATGGGAGTGTGTCCAGTCTGGGGAAACAGTACCTGCTGTCCCCATGTTAACCAGATAGAGCTTTCACTTGAGCATTGCCCAAGCCCAGGGGGCACTTTTTGCTCCTGTCACACGGCTGCCTGGGGAGAATGGCTCTGTGGAGACAGCGATGTCCAACTCACTGTGCCAGCAGGATGAAAGCAATGACATAAATGCAGCTTTCACCCCAGCAATCACCTGGGGGTCATCAAGGAGGTAAGGCAGGGCAGGAGCCTGGTAGAGAGTGAGGAAGGGCTGCCAGGGATGAATGAGGAGGAGGAGGGCGGCGAGGGGCTACTCCACCAAGTAGGGGTGTGGAGGGCAAAGCTTAGCCATGGGGTTGAAGAGCACTTATGTGCCAGCACAGAGGGGACAAAAGCAAAAGTAGAGGGAATGGGCTGCCTGCAGGAAGGGGCACTTTGCTGCAGACTGAGCACACTATGAATTGTGACTCCATCCTCCTCTGAACGCTCCAGGTTTTGATTTCCGGAGGCTTCACATCTCTGGTCCGTGACCCATCCTTTGTAGAAGTGACCAGGGATGAGATGGCAGCCAGCAGCCAGCTGCACATGACAGAACTGGAGAAGGCAGCTGTGGAGCTGCAAAAGGAAAGGGAAAACCTTCAAGGCATGGAAACCTGCTCTGCCCACCAGGACACCTTGGCCATGTCATCACCCGCCACTCAAGGGCTCAGCAAAGCCACCTCCCAGGAGACTATCTCCATCACTTGCCTGTGAACTTCCAATGCTGCCAAATGTGCATCAGCCCCTTTCTGGTGCCTGCATGGGGACTACTGGAGAAATGTCATGCTTCTACCCCTCTCTACCTTTGAGGCTACCCTTCTCTGCTTGGGCTCTGTCCCAAGGCAAGAGAGGGTGAGTTTTCTGTCCAACGAAGGAAGGGTTTTTGGACCAGCACTGCAGGATATTGGTAACAAGTCGAGACAACACTGAGTTAGCAAAGTCTTGTAAGAGCTAAATGGGTCATTAAAGTCTTCCTGCTATGTGTCCATATGGATCACTCTGTTCCCTCCTTCCTCTGCCACCCTGGCCAGAGAGCCAGTGACCAAGGCTCCTTGCCAGCTCACCCAAGTCTGGGGAGGGAACTTCTTTAAATGAAGGGTCTTATTTAAACACATCTGGCAGTGGCTCACATGACAGCTTCCACCTCCAGGGTTCTGACAGAGATCTGCACCTGATCAGGAACTCACACCCTAACCAGCCATTTTGGGAGTTCCAAGCTTTGGGAAGTCCTTGGCCCTGTTACTAACAAACAGAGATGGTCTAGTGGGAAATGTGAGGGTTGGGGGCAGTCTTGGCCAATGGGCTCCTGGCTGCATCAGGAGGATGTTACCAGGAGGTCAAGGGGGATATGTACTCAGCTCTGGTGAGGTTGCAACTGGAGTACTGGGTGCAATTCTGGGCTCCCCAGATGTTGGGTGATGTTTTAGTGGTATTGGTGGCATTGGCTGGCACAGAACATGCGGTCGCTTCTCCATCTTTGCTGCAGCCCAGGGATCCAGCAAGCAGTAGGTGGAAAGGGTGGCTTCAGGCCTGATGGCTCTGCCTGGGGAGGAGGAGAGGACAGCTACTCTGCTCCAAGACATACCTAGAAGAGCACAGTGGCTCTGGACAGAACCTGACCCACCTAGTCCAAGCAGGACCAGGAGGAAGAGTCCCAGACATAACAGGAGACAGTTGGGAGAGAGGGATGTGGCTGGAATTTACCCTTCTGCATTGCCCATGAACAAGGGCATCTCTGGTGGATTGGTGGCCATAAGGAGTGAGCCCAGGAGAAGCAGGAAGCTTCTCCAAGCTTCCTCTGAGGCACGAAGCCATGAGGTCCTCCTGGCGGGAGGCAGCACTGCCGCAGACCAGGTACTGGATGAGTGGGAGCTAATGTGGGTCCACACACAGTGCTGTGGAGACCTCTCCACTCCTGGAGAGGTCTTACCCAGCTGCAACCACGCTGAAGGAAGAGCAGCTTGGCCATCCCCTCATCGCTGTGCGACAGCAGTCCCACACAGAAGCAGAGGGCAGCTGGGCTCAGCCCCAGAAGAAGCCGCTCGGTAGCAGTGCGTTTTTAGGAGCAGACCGGGAGCTTCGCAAGATAAAAGCTCTCGCAAAATGAAAGCCAGAAACTTGGCTGTGGCCGAGTGGGTCTGGCCCAGCTGCAGTCGCTGCGGCTGAGCGGAGCAGGAGCGGGATTCCTGCGGAGCCGGCAGGTGGCAGATGGGCACCGCTGAGCAGGGCTGAGTGCGTGGCG